>VZTY01008733.1:0-41402 GCA_013400935.1 Turnix velox
TGTTGAGGGCTCCAGAACTGACTCAATACTCCAGGTGGGCAATCTTCCTCTAGTTCTAAAACCAGTCTATCCAAAGGATGGGGCAGTTACCTCATTAGATATCTCTCTGTTTCTAAAGTAAAATGGGAAGACAGGGCAGACACTTTATTTGACAGATACTATATCTCTCAGTGTCCTAAAGCTCTATGAAGCATATCCTGTATGTGGGAACTTAATCTAAAGTGAGCTAAGGGTTATTCAAGGGAAGGTAGGGTTAAAAAAAACAACAAAAAAAAAGATTTTCAGCTCTGTTTTTGTTGGATGTGTCTAGTGAATCTGCTCCTTTTGGTCCTCTGGAAATAAAAGGACACTTTAGGAAGGGCCCTTGGCTGAGCAGAAACAGCTGGCAAACCTTAGGAGGTGAAAAGTTGCCAGCTCTGTGGAACAAGGTGGTTTCTGCAGTGCCCTCCCAGTGTGTTTGTCATTCACTGTCAGACTGGCAACTTGGAGGCTGTGACTGCAGCCAGGGGACTTAGGGGCTGGAGGGCAATTTGCATTTCCTGAGTGACAGTTAATCAGTCAGCCAGAGAGAAATGGGCAGCTCAGGGATACTGTGTGCAGAGACCATGCCAGCTGCTGGCTTTGCATGCACAGTTGCACACTTGTCACGAGAAAGATGATTTTTCTTTTGGAAGATGCGTGATGGAACTAGAGGCAAGGGAGAGGGCAGACAGCACTTGGGAAAGAACATCCTCACAGTCCTCAGAGTGTAGCTTCCACTCCCCAAAGAAGTTTGTTTTCCACCCATTGCAGAGAATCAGTTGACCCTTCCTCAGACTGTCACAAATGCCTCCATCTGTAAAATGACAGTGAGAAATGCTTAATCTTCCAAGATGAATCTAACAGATGCTTCTCCCAGGAAATGAACTAAAGGTTGCAGCTTTACTTCAGCGATTGTGAGTCAGGTATGAGTCATTTCTCTCTTGAAGGGCATCTGGATGTGCTTTGCTGATAAACACAGAAAGAGCACAAAGCCTGGGGTGAAAGGTTATCTCGGGAAGAAGAAACTGAAAAAAAAAAAAACAACAACCCACAAAAAGCCTCTGAGATGTACCAGTGTACCCTGAACCTTCTTGTGAGGCCTGCAGGATGCATTAGCTGTGGATTTTAAAGATGTCTCTCCACTGGAAAGATGTGCTTCCACTGCGTGTTACCTTGTAAAAAGGAAACAGAAGCCTTCAGCTTTAGTGGAATTTGGGTATTTCCACCATATCTGTTGTTTCTTTACTTGACTGCTGCAGGTGCCTTGACCCTAGGGATCCATGAGTTCTGGATGAAGTACAAGAAAAGCTGTTTTTCCACATTAAAGCAAGGTGATCCAGGTATAGATTAAAGTCAGAGCTGCTGAGTCCTGTGGCACAGACACCCCAGTGATTGATATGTGGGGGAAAAAAGTGTCATGGGAATAATGTGGAACTGAGTGTCTTTCCAAAGTGACCATGAATGAATGAAACCGGTGCAGAAACTGCTGGACAAAATAGTCTGTCCTTGTGCTATCCAGAATAAGGGATCACAAAAAACCCCAAAAATAACCACAAAAGGAGGCACTGGACTATAAAGATGTGGGTAGACCAGGCTGACAGATACATCAGGGAGGGGGCAGACATGCTTGTCAGCACGTAAGTCCATTCCCAGGTCAGAAATGGAAGCTGCTTCTTACAAGTGGAGACAGGTTGGGAGCAATTACTCTGGGTTCCACTTAATTATGCTAATCAATCAAACAATTAGAGGAATAAAGATGGCTAACTCGCAGGGATGAAGAAGTAGCTAGTTTTCTGGGGAAAAGAGAGACTAAAAATGAGTTCAGTTTGGGCTGGGCAGGGAGGGGAAGAGGTGGTGGGAAAGATTAAAATGAAAATCTTTGATTGTGTCTGTAGATTCAGATACCAGAGGGAAGGTTAAGATTTTTAGATTTTTGAGCTCAAGGGTGTACATTTTGCCTTGTGCTAAGATAGTCTTTGGAGATGCTGCTTCTCCTGCCTGCTATCTACCCAAAGCTGAGGCTGGAGAATACATGGAGTACAGGTTTTCCTTGTTTCTACACATTTGTATTGCAGGACACCTCCTCCCTGTCCCTACACCAGGAGACAAAACTCCTTCTCATTCTTTGGGACCAGCCAGGCTGTGATTTGGTTGGATTTAATTTTTTTTTTTTTTAATTTTTCTCTACATGAGCATGTAGAACAGAGCTCAGTTTGTCGTATTTGTCGTTGTGACAACCTGGGGACCTTCAGGCTTGGATCATCTCATAATCAAAGTGTTGTGTATACCCCTGGCCTGTGCAGACATGATACTTTGTGCTTCAGCTATTTACAAATTCCCTGTCACTCCTGCCTTTGTGCATGGCACAACCATTGGTTCAAAAGTATTCAGAGAATGACAGTCAGGACAGAATGTGACCAAGGCTGGGAGGTTTATCACTGTGCTATGGCAATGATGAGAGATGCTGGCCCTTTGGGCTTGTCACATCTGCACATCCAGGATGAAGAAATAGCACATAGAAAAGCCTGTTGTGGCTCAAGCATCTCTTACAGACATGTTCTTAACTTGAATGAGTCTTAACTTGAAGAGCTGGAGAATTTACTTTGAGTCCTCTTACTACATTGATCACCTTGACAGTAAAAATTCCAGGTAAGAGAGAGTAGATCCCTCTTAGAGCAATAGCTGTTGCTGGATCCATTTTGGTCCTTCCTCAGGTCTGAAAGAGAAGTAGCAAACCTTAAGGTAAATCCAAGCTGCAATATCTAATTAGGTGTGTACCAGTGAAGTTGCCTCTGAAAGAAGAAGTGTATAATACATGAAAAATAGAGGACAAAAAGAGAAGTGGGAATGTCTCTGAAGAGAGTGGGAATGTCTCCTTCTCATGGAGAGGACTTTAGTGGGCACAGCCTGCAAGGGAAAAGCATCTGTAGATCAAGCTTGCAAGGATGATGTGTTGGCCTTCTCTGTTTTCTCCTCCAGACCTTGCTGTCACAGACTGTCTTTGACAAAACAAGGCAGGCTGGGAAAATTTCTCAGAAATAGAAAAGTCAAGAAGTATTCCTCTCAAAAAACATCTTCCCAAGGCTGGTGACGTACTTCAAGATGGTGAATAATTGACCTCAACAACGGAAGGAAGAAAAAAACCAAAAAAACTATCTGCTCTTCCCTCTGGCAGGCTCCTGTGCCTTGGGAGATGACTCTGCTGACTCATTCAGAAAGCAGCTTTCAAAACATGACTCCTTTGCCTGGATCCAGACAGCTCCTTTCCCTGGGAATGGCAGCCAACTTGCCCCTATCAGCAAAGGCAAGGTGTGGAAATGGCCCTCTTCCTGCAGTGTGACTCTTGCTTGGCCACCAGCTTGGACAGTTGGCCACCAGCACAGACACCTCCACCTCCTTAGACTGTGTAGAACTCTCAAACAGCCTGCTTGGGCTCTGATTTTGGAAGTTGCTCCAATGTGATGCTCATCTCCTGCGCTGCATGGTAGAGCACCATGGAAAATAGTAAATAAATAGACACCAAATTACCTGAAACATGACACAGAAGAGTTTGCTGGTTTAGTTCTTTCCCATCCAGCATTTGGCTTCCAATGTATAAAGCTTGGAGAATGCTGCAATTTCAGTACAACTCCCTGATTTGAACATACAAATCCTGTCCAAGCATGGTCCAGAGGAGGCCACGAAGATGGTCAAAGGGCTGGAGCAACTGCCCTATGAGGACAGGCTGAAGGAGTTGGGGTTGTTCAGCCTGGAGAAGAGAAGGCTCAGAGGGGACCTCATAGTAACTTTTTAGTACCTGAGGGAGTCCTACAGAAAGGCAGGGGNCTATGGCAGGGGGTTTGGAACTCGTTGATCTTTAAGGTCCCTTCCAACCCAAACTATTCTATGATTCTATGGTCCTGTTACCCAGCCAGACATGCCAGGGAAAAGCTGCTCTGTGCTTGTCCCATCACAGGCTCTCTACAGCCAGAAGCACTACTGGCAGCACAGCAGGTTGAATGGCCCTTCTTGTGCCAGTAACTTACTTTCTAGCCAGAGGACATCACTGTATTTGTCTTGTGGGTGCTTTGGAGTTGTTTCATTTGGCACAGATCAGGGAAATCTACAAAGATGATCAGAGTAGCAAGAGGGCTCTTTTGGAGGACAGTCCAAATAGGGTCATATTTCCCCCAATAGCTCATGTTGATACTGGAATTGTTTCCACTGGAGGATGTGTGCGCTGGCATCATTACAACCTTCCTCTCAGCTCTGGTCATGATAGAGTGGGAAAAAGGAGGGTTTTATTCACATAGCTCTTGGCAGGGCTTGCTCTGTCCTGGAGCAGAGATCTGTGCTAGAGAGAGAGGACCTAAGTCCCCAAGTTTTTTTCCATAAATTGCCATCACTTTGACATTTCTGGAGGCAGCTTTCTCCGAGCAACTTCATGACAGTAGTGAAACTGAGAAGAGGAAATGGGAAAGCTCCCTGTGGGAGGTGATGATTTGGGTGGAAATAGGGACATGGTGGATGTTCTTTGTTCAATCTGTGGTGACACAAGCAGGCTCCTGGACCTCAGTTCTAGGTGTGAGAGACTGAATGAAGCATTTTATCCCCTCTCTGCTTGCCAGGAAATTGATCCTTCCTCCTCCTTTTGCAGGGGGCAAGTCATATGTGTGGTTTCTGGAGAAAAACAAGGGGCTGAGGAGCAAAGGGGGGCTGGGGAGCAAAGGGGAGCTGGGGCCTGGGGATGTGTTTCACAGGAGGTTGGATTAGATCTGCAAGGCTGGATCTGGCTCATCTGCCTTCCTGGCTGATGACAGCTGACAGCTGTGGGAGACAGAGGGAGAGGGGGAGACCAGCTTGATGTGAAAAGAAAGGGAGCTGGGATTGCAAAAACACGCTGATGATGGTTTTGCTAGTAGAATTCCAATTCCAAATCTACATGTGATGAATTAAAACCTGAAATGGTGTTTAGCAAACGCTGCTTGCCAGGCCAAATTAGCAGACTCATTTGTTGCTAGTGGCAGCTCTTTAAAACTCCTAAAGAGGGGCTCCTTTTTAAAATGCGGCATAAATAGGATGTTTTCTCAACAGTAGCATTTCCTTACTTGAGCATCACAGTAATTTTTGTACCCTTTGGTCTCCCACAGCTGGCTTACCAAAAGAAAATGACAGCACAAAACCCAGCCAAGCTCCTCGGAAATGTAAATAGACCGGAACCACTGGTGTCCTCTTAACACAGCATCAATCACCGCTGCTGCTGCAAGTGGCAACACACTCCTAACGGTCCAAGCAACCATTGCAGGGAGCAGATGGAGAAGGTTTCAGACCTAGTGGCAGTGTTTGGGAAGGCTGAGTGATTCTCTGCAGAAAATGGAGCACAGATGGAGTCTGCTTTGACCTGCTTGCTCACCGAGTAACTGCAAAATCTTCATGTTCTCAGACCAGCTCTGTATTTGTCACTGGGATCTGTGGTTTGGAAACCTTGCACGTATTCTCTACTCATGCTGGCCTCTGTTGGCCATCAGCTGAGCTTCCTGGAGATCTGCAGTGAAGTAGTAGGCAGTAAATCAAGGCAGGTTCTTGGCTTCTGGTGGACACTTCTCAAGAAAAATTAACCCCTTTATTTTCTCCAAGCAGACTGAGTTTCCAAAAATAGTAGTCTTTGGGAATAATTACTGCAGGTGAAGCCTTGCAGCTGATGCAGCTGATGTTATCCCACAGAACTTCTCCCAGAAAACTGGGGGACCTTAGAAAGCTCTGGCTCTCTATTGGAGTGGTGGTGGAGTGAGATGCTTGGACCTGATGATGATGCAGAGACTGCATTGCTTTGTTGATCATTGGGCAGGTAATATGTGATCCTGATGGGTGCTGGAGGCCATAAGAAGACTGTTTTGAAGGTTATGTTGCAGCTGTAGATATTCCAGCAACATCACTTTTGGAGTCTGTTTAATTTGTGTAGCTCTAGGGATGAATTTTGGGCTGTACTCGGAAGGATAACAAGTTGTTACATTATCCTGAGCGTTTCATATAGGAGCATGCCAATTCTTGAATGTCCTTGTGGGATGTTTGTTTCTCAGCCAATTTCTGTTTCAAAGCTTGCTTTTTCCAAGAACACCAGGTGGTAATGCGAGTCACTGCTTTTCAGGCTACTGTCTTTTTCATGCCATAGAACAGGGAGGGATATGTGATGCAGCTGCCCAGAACTGCTGAGGATTTGTAGTCACTGAAGGCTAGTAAATATTAACAGTGACTAATAGCTGTGCTGGTGATAATATAACTGAAGGATCAACCTAGCCTGTGTGGAACCACAGCTTAGAGCAGTGAAAGATTTCTTGCCAATGTAGGAGGATATTCACACCACCTCTGCCTTTAAGATGGTTATCATATGTTGCTCCCAGGGAGGCTGGTTGGGAGCCAGAGCCCAGCCTGGAAGCTGTTATACATCTTTTACTTCTTCCTTAACTACAGGTGCAGCTCAGGGGCCACTTTCTGACTTCAGGGATACCTTAACAAGTTTTGCCACCTGAAGTGTCATATATTTCCTTTCTCATGTGTCAATCTGCTTCTCATCATCTCCTTGAATCAAACCATTGTCTGTAGAGCTGACAACCCTTAAAACAAACATTTTTTTTCTCTTCTTCTTCCCTGAGAAATATCCTGCTCACTGCCTGATCTCACAAACTTCAGGGTTGATGCAATTAAAATGGTGGATAGATGTCTCAAGGCAGTGGCCACCATTGTCAAAGAACTTAAAAGTTCTGGCAGATCTTCAGTGTTAATATGGTACAAGACAAGAGAGGCTGGGGCAGATGCTGCCTCAGCTGTTGCCCTGAAAATGAGGAAGGCTCATAGTGAAAAGGATGGCCATACTTGAAGGATCCTCAATCTAGTGCTTAGCTAAGGATAGCATTTACTCAACACCAGCATGTGATGTCACTTTAAAAACTGTCTGTGGACCCAGTGAAATTCTAGCATGTCTTTTCCATCTTTGCAACCTTCCTACCATCAATAGCTTGATCACAACAGGTGAATGCTACTTCTGCAAGAATGAATAAGCTCCATTCTATCAGCTGAAATTCAGAGGAGATGAAGGCTTTCTGCTCTCCATGTTCTGCAAGATGGTCCCTAGGGAGACATGCCTTCAGTGTCCTTCCTATTGCTCCTGTGTGCGGGAATTTAGCCTGCTGGCAGGTATCCAGCAGCACTGGAGAGGCTGTTTGCTTCCATTTGGCCTACTTTGGTGGACAAAGGGAAGGTGACCGATGTCATTTACCTGGACCTGAGCGAGGCCTTTGATATGGTCCCCCACCACATCCAAATTGGAGGGAAGTAGATTTGATGGGTGGACAACTAGATGGATAAGCAATTGGTTGAAAGGTCGCAGACAGAGGGTGGTGGTCAATGGCTCTATGTCCAGCTGGAGGCCGGTAACGAGCGGTGTCCCCCAAGGGTCTGTCTTGGGACCGGTGCTTTTTAACATCTTTATTAATGACATGGATGAGGGAATTGAGTGCACCCTCAGCAAGTTTGCTGATGACACCAAGCTGAGTGGTGCGGTCGATACGGGGGAAGGAAGGGATGCCATCCAGAGGGACCTCGACAGACTGGAAAGCTGGGCTCAGGTGAACCTAATGAGGTTCAATGCAGCAAAGTGCAAGGTTATGCACTTGGGCCGGAAGAACCCCAGGCACCTGTACAGGCTGGGAGGAGTGGTCCTTGAGAGCAGCTCGGCAGAGAAGGACCTGGGGGTCCTGATGGACGAGAGACTTAACATGAGCCAGCAGTGCGCTCTCGCAGCTCGGAAAGCAAATGGGATCCTGGGCTCCATCAGGCGAGGGGTGGTCAGCAGGGATAGGGAGGTGATTGTCCCACTCTACTCGGCTCTTGTGAGGCCCCATCTGGAGTACTGTGTCCAGGTGTGGAGCCCTCAGTACAAAAAAGACATAGAGACTTTGGAAAGGGTCCAGAGGAGGGCCACGAGGATGATCAGGGGGCTGGAGCACCTCCCCTATGAGGACAGGCTGAGGGAGTTGGGCTTGTTCAGCCTGGAGAAGAGAAGGCTGCGGGGTGACCTCATTGCAGCCTTTCAATACCTGAAGGGAACCTACACCCAGGAAGGAAGTAAACTCTTTGAAAGGGCTGACAATAGCAGGACTAGGGGAAATGGATCCAAGTTGAAGGAGGGAAGATTTAGGTTGGATATTAGGGGAAAGTTCTTTACTAGGAGCGGTTAGGTCCTGGAACAGGCTGCTTAGGGAGGTTGTGGTTGCCCCATCCTTGGAGGTGTTCAAGGCCAGGTTGGACGGGGCCCTGGACAACCTGATCTAGTAAATGTGTTTGTTTGGTGACCCTGCTAGGCAGGGGTGTTGGAGCTACATGATCCTTGAGGTCCCTTCCAACCCGGGTCATTCTGTGATTCTGTGGTGCAAAATCTTGAAAAACAAGGCATGCCCTTTATGATAGTTAAGTGGATTCTGTGAGCAGAGCAGAGTAGGGAAGTTACAGCTGTGCTCAGGACTCTGTTCACTCCATTCAAGGAACAGGATGGAGGGTGATAACACCAACAATAAGGAAACAAACATACATTTCATCACCTGAACATGCTGGGAGGGTTGAGTGTGCCCTCAGGTCAGGGCTCTTTAGCCACTAGTCTTGGTCAGTCCATTGTTTTCCAAACATCACAACTGGCACTGTCATCAGTTTCACATCGAGCCAAACGAATCAGAAGAGCTACTCCATGCTGTTGGGGTGTTTCACAGCCTGCAATGGGGCATCCTGACAAAGAGCTGCATGGATGCAGAAAGCAGTAGCTGAGGACAAGGGTACCAAACGCCTTTCAGGGATTAACAGCCCATGGATCTGACAGAGATGTACCTTCTGTCCCTGTCCTCCTCAATATTTCTGTGCTAAACAAGAGTGATTAATGACTGGATCCCAGTGCAGATGACCCCATCCCTGGCCTCTGTTCTTGAACACGAGTACAACCCTCCCTGCTGCAGAGTGGGAGCCAGACAGGAGGCAGAGCTTTGACGTAGACACAATTGGTTGTAAAGGACATAAAACAAGCAACACTGTTTGCTTTCTGCTCAGACTGGACAATATACCCTCCAACCTTCATCTTCCCATGCTGTGTCGCAGTCAGGGCTATTGTATTTTTTATTATTTTCCTCTTGATTGTTAGATAAGACACGATCTCATTGTTGTTATTTTTAATCTGCTATTTCCAGAGTGTTAGAATGCTACCTGCTGACCCTCTGTTTCAATTCAAATCATACCTTTCTCTTGGTATCATTCATATCACAACGACAAGCTTGCTCCTGAAAACAACAATGGTGCATTATGCAGGCTTTGACTTCTCAGCTGATGGGAGATAAAATTATAAAGAGGGGTAGGTGATTCATCTGCTCTGAAGCACTGATGAATACACACAAGGCTTTCAGATCACAGCTCTGTGTGGTACGATGAGTGAGCGGAGAGAGGGGAACAATAAGAGATTCAGACAAATCCAGGAAATCAGAATGACCATATGTGCTTGTAGGAGGGTGTTTTTTTCCACTCCCATGCTGGACTCTCTTATGACGGTGCTTTCACCCTCTTTCTTTTGTCCTGGCTTGTGGTGGATTCGGTGAGAAAGGGAAGTTAATGTGGAATGAGGATGGGGACCTTTGTCTCACAGAGTGGTCACTGTCACCCAGGCCATGGAGAGATCAGAGTGGCTCAAGAGAAAATTTTGAGAAGGGGCTCCTGAGGGCAACAAGGAACATACAGCTTAGAGAAGGGATCAAAATAACAGAGCTTCCTGTTAGTTTTTAAAAATCTATAATTTTTTCCTTTATTAAATGTTAAAGGCATAGGGAAAATTCGCTTTTTTCCTCTACCAACTCTTTCTTTTGCTTCTCTCATCCCAGAAAACAGGAAAATGTGTTCACTTGGAGATCCTTTCTGAAGTCTGAAGAACTGAGAGTGGGGAAGCTGTCTTGTTCTTTACTTTGCCTCACTTGGAAAAACTGGAAAACACAAAAGAAAGTACTGCTTTGAATGTTTGATTTTGTTCTGCTACTGTCCTTCAAAATATGTCCTTCAAGCTTGTGAGCAAGCTTTTTGAATTTTTATGAAGGAAACAACATTTGGAAAACAAATCTACACATTTCTGAGTGCCAAAATACCTCTGAAGCAAGAATCCTGGATAATATCAGGAGCTTCTTCAGCACTGAAACTGCACTAAGCTACCCAATTAAGTGAGAAGTCCAAGAGGTGTCTTGAACATGATGTCTCCATGTGTTGTCAGAGATAAGACACTGGTACAATAAAAAATGGATACTGAGAGACAGCAATGGCAAAGTTTGTGTACTGTTGAACAAGGTGTATGGTTAACTGCTAGCATGAGAAGAGCAGGAGACATTGTTCTGCTCCAAATTGGTACATCTGAGCTTCCCAAAATTTCTGCTACATAGTCTGCAGCAAGTTATTTTTAGGGAGAGAAGGAATGACCATTGACTTTGTGTTGAAATCAGATTTCACTGCATTGAAGTTGTAGCACTAGGTGTGGAAGAAAGCTCTGCAAACCACCGTGGAGACTAAAGTGCTTGTTCAGATGTGTATAAATAAAACATTGTGAAGGAAATGCCTGCACCAGGAGTTCTTCTGTCATATGCAGCAATGGAAAGACAACAAACATGAGAGGTCTTCCTCCAGATGTAAAGGATGCATAAAAATGCACGCGGGTTTTCCCCTCTCCACTGAAATCAACCCCAGGGCAACTGATGGAGTTTCCTTTGGAACAGTTTTACTCTGCCTGCATTGTATGGAGAGCTATATTCCTGCTGGATCACAGAGGCTCACAGAATACCCCTCTGTAGAACTGGCTCTCCACAGTAATTTAATAACCCACTTTTACTGAAAAGCTGTTATTAATATCCCATTAGATTTTGGGGGAGGTGAGGGGTGTGCAGCTGTAAGGAATGCATGTTGTCACGGTTCACAAAGCACTTGTGACACTTGACAAGCGAGGGGAAATTGCAGTTTTCCCCACTGTAAAGCAGATACAGAGATGGAAGGTATGAAATTAGTCAACCTTAACATGCCTTAATCAAGGAAAGAAACTCGAAGATGCCCTTGGAGAAAGACAGACTGAGAGGCTGGGCACAGAGCATGCTTTTTGCTGGTGCAATGTGAGAGATAGACAGCTTTTGCCAGTGGCAGCAGGGGAGCTGGGTATTGAGCAGTGGGCAGAAGACAAGTAGCCATCCTGAAGAAACCATGCTATCATGGAAACAGCTCAGACCAAGAGCCTGATGTGTGCTTCAGCACTGGGAGTTCAAGACAGGGAAATTTGGAAACAGTAGATCTAAGAACTGCCTGGAATTTCAGATTTGTTCCCTGTGGGGGAGGTACCGTGTGAGGACTGGAAGGGACACAGCTGGTTCTGCACCTTCTTAGCTCTGGCACTGTCCCTACAGGTAGGGCAGATGACAGTCTGCCCCCTCTCTGGAGGTGTTCAAGACCAGGCTGGACAAGGCACTGAGCAGCCTGATGTAGTGGGAGGTGTCCCTGCCTATGGCAGGGGGTTTGGAACTCGATGATCTTTAAGATCCCTTCCAACCCAAACTATTCTATGATTCTATTCTATATGTGTGTCCCCGAGTAGCATGGATTGGCTGGTGCAAGGATGCTGGCAGATATTTTCACAGGACAGAGATGTGCCCTCCACCCATTGAGGTGCTGCAGTGCTTTTTCCTGAGGTAGCTGTGACACTGGGACACAAGAGGCATTCTGCAAGTTCTGGGATGGAGGAAGAAGAAAAAAGAAAGAGGAGGATGGTCCTGCTTACTCTGGGAAATTGGCTGGAACTTCCCAGGTTGACCTGAAATTTAGTGTCTCTGGAGTGCTGGAAGCAGAGGAAGATGAGGCAATCACAAACCAGCATGTACTCAGCCAGAAAGCTGCTTTTCCCTGTAATTCTGCCTGCAGAGTCACAGAGAGCTAACAGAAAAAGCCAGCTTCATCCTTGTAGCTTTTTTATTTTGATTCAGTGTGTTATTCACCCTCATCCCGCCTTACAGATGTGCTTGTTTTCTCCTGCTTTCAATGGCTGTGTGTTTGAGATCCCTGGGTGGAAGGTGATTGGTTTTGTTGCTGAATACAGCCTTTTGAGGGTTGATTCAAGGCTTATTCCATTCATGAAACTTGAGGTGACTTCTTTGCTCTAGCAATATGAAATGGGAGTACAGCTCACCTTGCAGATGGTTGACTAAAATATTAAACAGTGATTCACCATTACTCACTGTCTCATCAGCTCATAAATTTAAAATAACTCCCTTTTCTATCTTTCTTTATTTAAGGAAAAATAGAAGAAGTAAAGCTGTATTATGCAGAACTGTGTCGAATTGATCTGCTGGAGAGATCTTGTAATAAACCTTTTACTGATTTCTGCTTCTTTATATTAGTTGAGAACTAAAGCAATGGAAAGGGGAAGAAATCTTGCACTTCTGTGTCTGTAGAGAAAATAGAAATGGTGACATCTCTGTCAAAATGTCAAAATGCTTAGAAGAATGAAAATAGCAGCTGGGCACTGTGATCACAGGGAAAAGAAAATAAGAAGGTGCTGGTGTGTAGTTTCTGAGATCCCTAGTATCTGTCATTAGCCATTGCCCAGGAAACAATTTGTATGCACTGAAATGCACATTAAAAAATTCTCAAAGATTTCTGCCTGTAAATCAAGTAGTTTCTTCTCTCCTACAGCAAGCCTCTATCCCCTTGACCAGGCACCCACTGGGACCTCACTGGGCATTAGGGGGGGGTCCAGCCTATATGCACTGTCCACATTTGTTCCCCTTTTCTTTCCTTTTGGGGTGCCTGTGCAGTAGTTTTGCAACTCTTGTTTCCTTAGTAAGGGATGCTGGGCTGTAAATCGGAAAGCAGAGGTGACACAGTTTCTGTGAGTGATGGGTTGATGACAGGCTGGTCCCTTCTTTTATTGATAAAACTAACCCTAAAGCCTTGTTCTCTTCAGGGAAACTATGAATGTAATGCAAAAGCACTTGAGAGAAAACCAAAAACCTGAGTTGTCCCATTTGTTCTTAGTCTACAGTAAGTTCTAGTAGCTTGGTGTTCAATGTGCTTGTAAATATGAAGAGTGGGAAGCAGTCCCTGTCCAGAGCTTGGGTGGCCAGAGAAGAAACTGTCTGAAGAGATCAAGAATACAGAGATGAGTTTCAAAGCTAGGAATTTGAACTCCTTCTTCACAAGCCCAGACTTAATCTGCATAGACCAGACCTCCCTTGAAAGGGGGTTAAAACAGCCCCCCCATACCTCTATATTTTAGCTGCCCTGAGATTTATCTAGAGCATGGGCTACAAGCTACTGAGGATGGTAATAGCTGTGTTTGCCCAGGAGCCACCCCCCAACATAACCATGACAGAAAACATGTCACTTATCAGTGTCTATGCCTGCTGGGATTCATCCAGTGGTCTCCCATGGCTGGACCAGTGCACACAGCACTTTGTGTGCCTGCATGGAAAAGTTGCTGAAGGACATTTGCAACATATCTGCTGACTAATACCAAAATACAGGGATTTTACTGTCTTGTGTCATCTTTCATTAGCCTTCTGTAGTACTTGCTTTTTAACACCAAGTGGAATTCAAGCTCATTTTAAAGGATTATTCCTCTGCTGTGAGTGAAAGCTTGTGGGACCATAAGGACCTCTAGGCTGCCAGAAATGTTTGCTCTCTCCTTTGACCAAATAAAAGGAGAGAGAGTCAGACTAAGAAAGCAGCATAGTGTGAGCCCTTTCAGTGATCAGCAAATATTCCTGGAAAAGAAAGATTGATGACAGAAAAGCACTGGCACTAATAGCTTTTGAATAGCAGCAGTGAGATGAACAAATTGAAATGAGATGATCTTTAAGGTCCCTTCCAACCCAAACTATTCTATGATTCTAGAAATCTGAGTTCTTCCTTTCTGTGGTAAAGCAGAGAAATACACCAGCTTGCATCCTTTCTAGGGTCTTCCTAATGCTAGTTCTTGCCTCATACAGGAGTGAAGCCAGAATGCATCCAGAGGATATTCTGATCCACCAAGCTTCCAATGAGTTATGAAATGATGCCACTAGAAGTAGTCTTCACCATGTTATGTCTTAGTTGCTGTCTTGTAATGAGTCTCACCCATAAATCAAGTCTTAGGATAGAGTCTCAATGTTGTCTGTTATATCAACATATCAGTAGGTTCTGCTCTCATTCTTCAGTATGGGATAGACTTGCCTGATAACTTTGCAAACAATGGATAGGAATGTTCCCCTAGCAGCCCTGGGAAGCAGGATTTGACTCACATTACAGAGTACAACCTGGGCCTTGAGGTAAACATGATGCATGGGCATTGAAGAAGGAGAAAAACACCACAAACCTGAGGCTCTCCAGGTTCTCCAGGGTCTCTTTTCTAGCTTTGCAGATGAAGATGGCCTTTGATATCACTGTTGTCTCTGCCCTCAGCTCCTCTCTGTAAGCCACCACTCTGTGGCCCCAGGACTTGTCTGGATGAGGAAGTGTAGCTGTAAGACTCCTAGAGAAGTTGCTATGGTTTTGTGCTCACATGGCTGTGTTTGCCCTGGTGGTGCCTTTCCCTGATTGAGAGGTTGGTCGTATGCCAGAGAGTGGCTTATTTGCCACTTGGATGCTGAGTATGACAGGAAAAGCACACAATCCATCCTCTCCTTGTGCTCTCACCTCTGCCCTCAAACACTGTGGCAGCCTAGGAACAGCCTGGTGTCTTAGCCCCTGTTGTCTTGATGAAAGGTGGGTCCTGATTGACCCTGTGGTCCCTTCAGGGTTCCTGTGAAGATTTCCTGCTTTCTCCTATAAAGGGGGCTGAAAATGCTTAAGGAAATGGCAGTTTCCCAGGCAACCCCACTCAACAATTTCATCAATTAATCAGGAGGAAACTAAGGAAGAGAATGGGAAGCAGATGCTCTAAACAGGAAAAGGCTATGAATGATTGATGCCATCTAAGAGACAAGGAGAATTTACACCAGGAGAGATCCCAGCCTGAGGCTGAGACAATTTCCTATGCAAAAGCTCATTACTGCAGGCAGGGAGCCAGGAATGACTTCCTAGGCAAATGTCCGGACCAGTATTTAGAAAATTACAAGACACACTGCAAAAATACAGCCAAGTTGGCTCAGAATTGCACAGAGAGACTCAGAGAGACAAGAAGCAGGAGCTTCATGCTAGTTTTCCCTACCACATGTGACAGTTCTACTAAGTTTAATACAAATGGACTTTCAAAGCTTCCCAGCCAAAGTTATGAATAAGTGTGCTCTTTTCAAGACATCAATTTCTTGCTGCCTTTGAGGTCAGGACATGTTAGCTATCCTGTCTATATCTTGTAGTCCTTGCAGACACATCCAACAACCAGTACTGCTTTAATATACTGGCTGCATATGCAAGGCAGCTAAAGGAGAGGCTGGAATTCTTCTGGAGGTCCATTGTGAGCTTAGAGCCTGTAGAGATCTTAACAAAATGTGTCATTTTTTTGTTTGAGCCATGCTGAGAACAGACATGGCAAGGGGAGGAAATCAGGCAGAGTTCTCCAGGTTTTTGTATTCTCTTTTAACTTGATCAGAATGAAAATAAAAAGGTCTCAAAGGATCTCCTGACACAACAAAATGAATAATGTTGTGATGTGATAGAAGTTTGTTACAGTAATTTCCAACCCATTCTTTGATTTTCTTCCTTAGCTTTTAAAATTATTTATTGCTTCCATTTCCCTCCACATTTAACAACTCAACTTTTGTCTCTGGTGGAAACTTGACCAAGGGATGAAAGCAGCATTGTGAATATCCCCTCTACTAGATGCTGCACATCTTTTCTCTGTATGAAGATATACAGTAGTGTATTCTCCCCTTAATATTTTCATTTAAGTGACTGCTGGAATAGAGGTTGTGTGTAAATCAGCAAGCAAAAAAACAAACAATCTCATTTCTTGCTGAAACATTTGTTCCATTTACCTCAGTAATAAATCCTTCCAGGGAATGAGGAACTGAAGCAATTTATCAACTGATTGCTGTAATGCATATTGTAGTACTGTATTTCACATGCCTGGAGCACATCTTTTGATTAGAGCACAACTAGACTTACTGTAAAGGTAAATAAAGAGACAGTTGATGGCAGTCTTGAAATTACTATTAATTTATTCAAAATACAGCAAAGCTGTGGATGTGTCCCCTTTCATTGAAACCCTGACCCAGAAATACCTTCACACCCATTTTTGCCAAGGCAAGTGGGATTTCATGGCTCACACAGGATAAACTGTTGTATTTGAATGTAGGAAGGATTACCAGCTGCCTGGATAGCCAAGCAAGGTTGTGGATGCCCCCTCAATCCCTGGAGGTGTTTAAGGCCAGGCTGGATGAGCCACTGAGCAACCTGGTGTGGCGGGAGGTGTCCCAGCCCGTGGCAGGGGGGTTGGAACTAGATGATCTGTAAGGTCCCTTCCAACCCAAATCATTCTATGATTCCAACCCAAATGATTCTATGATTTAAAAGAAATAGAAGGCAGAAACATCTTTTGGTTGTTTTGGTCCTTTTAGTTGCAATTTTCTGTCAAGTGTCTGGGATGAGCAGGGACAGGCGTATTTCTGCTTGTGTTGGGCTGTTGTGCTGTGATGGTTGAACACTGCCTGCATATCAAGTCTCATGTCAGGAAGGGGGACTATATGTCATGGCCTCAACTAGGACAACATCCAAGAGCAGTGCCAGCTGGCAACCTCACATTCCCCTGGGGCCTCCCAGTACCACAACCTCTCTCCTGCCCTGGGACATCTTTTCCAGGTGATGGCTCAAGTGCCTTAGACAAAATGAGATAGAATCATAGAATCATAGAATAGTTTGGGGTGGAAGGGACCTTAAAGATCATCGAGTTCCAACCCCCCTGCCATAGGCAGGGACACCTCCCACTACATCAGGCTGCTCAGTGCCTTGTCCAGCCTGGCCTTGAACACCTCCAGAGAGGGGGCATCCACAACCTCCCTGGGCAACCTCTTCCAGTGTTTCACCACCCTCACTGTAAAGAATTTCTTTCTTATGTCAAGCCTGAATCTACCCCCTTCCAATTTACATCCATTGTTTCTAGTCCTCCCATCACATATCCTATTAAAGATACTAAAGATATGAAGAACAAATTAAAAAAAAATCTCATATCATCAAGAGCTTCCCCATTTTAAATCAGAATGTAGTATTTGGTAGAAGGAAGCCAGTTCAGGAATAGGCTTTCCTAGGTCTAACTAGAGTTTGCATTGATCAAAGCTGTATATTTTTTGAGTCAAAATCTCCTACTGTAAAAAATCAAGCACTGGAGTAGAGTCCACAGGCAGGTAATTCCTCTACTCGGCTCATGTCACAGACCTCCTTGTGTTTTGGGGACAAAAAGAGCATCTTGATTCTGGATGCTTCAGGAAAGGCAACTCAGGAGTGGAAGAGTCTGAAGAGCTGTAGGACATCACAGACACAAGATTGGTTTCAGAACTGATCTAATTAGTTCAAAGGAGCAATTTTCTCCTGACACTTCTTCTGATGGGAAGTGATGGCTTGGGACTCCAAGTTGGAAAAAGAAGTACATGATGAGCATACAAGAGTCCTAGGGCTGCTCAGCTCCTTCAGTGCCACACAGACAGCCAGAGGAACTTATACTCCTGTGGATGAGGCTGAGGAAAACATGGGAAGCTGGATATATTCCTGTAAGAAGTGGGGATCTTGTTCCTTTCTCTGTGGACCTGCTTTCTTTGCCATAGGTGAGTCTGTCCTAGGCTGGTAGACTGAATCCCTGCTGATTTGTTGAGTAGTCTGAGAAGTGATCCCACTGCTCTGGGTAATGTGAAGGGGATGAGGCATAGGACCATTCTCTAGGATTGTCCTTCTTTATGTTTTGCCATACCTTGCCATACTTTATCCAGTTATCTAATATATTCTTCTAGACCCAGAGACAGTCTGAGTGATAATCACTTAGATTTATTTTATGTATTGACAGGCAAAGGCAAAAAAGCACAGAACATGAGAAAAATCAGGAAGGGAGAGAAAAGGGAAATCACTTAGGTTCTGGTAATGAAGGTCTGCTTGCTCCTTCTAGGGAAACATGTAAGTTTATCTTTTTGCAAGTGATCTCTTTTCCATCAGCTGTGCCTTCAGCAAGTGGAGCAGTGGAGTGATGTTTGTGCACAAGGTGCTTGTTAGCTGTGCAACTGGTGCTAACAGGAGTGGGACCAGCTTTGGAAAGCAATTAAACACGAGTGCTCTTTATTTTGACTTTCCTAATGAGCCCAGCTGTGGGACCATCCACATCTCTGTTGTGATTGAAGGCTGCTGCTTGCAGCACTGCCTTGCCATGGTTCAGAGGAAACAACAAGACAGGGAATGCTCCAGGGATATATAGACAAGGAGTATAATTCTGCTGTGCTACTAGTCCTCTAGGATTGGCCCATGTTTTTTACCAGCCCAGATAAAACCACTGGGACTTCAGCCCACGGTTGAGACCTATTGGAGAAGTGATGCTTTTGAGTCACACTGTGGTGTCAGCACAGCATTATGTCCTCTACTGAGTGAGAAGAAGCAACTTTTCCAGGATGCTGCAGGTTTTTGGAAGGGAACTTTAGCAGCTGAGACATGGAAGTGCTGGAGTGAAGAGTCCTACATGCCATCCTCTGGAGGCCCACCTTGGTATCTGAGTCAGAATGACTCTTCTCTCCCTTTCTTTCTGAGTCACTGCCAGAGTCTATTTCTGGCCCGTGCTCTAGGAAGAGTGGTTTGATGAGAATGTCTTAAAGAGGTCATAGCTGGTACCTAATGGTGCACAATAAGATGTTTTCCATAACTAGATCAGTCCAGTTGGGCTATGTATGCATGGTGAAACTTTTATATTAACTGTTGGGAGATAGATTAAGGTAAATATCTAGCGTTGCCTGGGTTCACTGAGCCCAAAGAGTTGGGATGGGGTTGAGAGTGCCACCAGTGGTGGAGGTTTTTCAGGACCTCTAGTCTGTGAAAACCAATCACCTGACAGAACCTAGCCTTAGCCTGGAGAAAGCCTGAAAGAACCCAAGAAATGTTCATCCATTACTTTATTGCCAGAATATGACACAGGAAAGAGGAAAATATTACTGTCTGGTAACTCTCAAAGGGGGTGGAATCTCCACCTTAGAGCAGAACTGTACTGACACAATTTTAAGTCCAAGTACCTCATCTTCTAGACGGGGTCGGTTCTTCTTTTCTTGGTATCAGGTAGGGGGAAATATTCCCCACCTGGAGATGTCTATCTCTGTCCAGGGACTTCACATCACTGAGCCTGAAGGAGCTGTCTGAAATCAGGTGAGAAGACTCACAGCCACTTGGCTTAAGGGGCAGCATCTGTGAGGCTCAATGATCCAGTTAATTTGCACTAAAGGTTAAGAGGAGGACAGGTTTCTGCAATCTAACCTTTTGAGGAGCAGGAAACACACTCTCTAAGGTCTCTGACACTGGGGCAACATAGGACCGAACTGTCAGAGCTCTCAAGGCTTGTCTTGGTTTGTTTGTCTTGGATGCTATTGAATGCAGAAACCTTTGGTTCCAGCTGCTTTCCAAGTAGTTGCTTTGTGGGACCTGAGAAGATAAAGCTACAGTAAACAAGGATGATGGTGGCCACAGATTGCAAAAAATATGCCAGATCTCTTATTGTGATGACACAAGGTGATATGAGCTGTTAGTGTTTGAACTCGTGCTGATGGGTGTCATATATTGGCTGAGCACAGACTGCATTAAGAAAGGCACTGAGAATAAATTCCAGGCAGTGGAAGATCTCTACTGGCTCATAGAATGAAAGATTGAAGGTTGTGTCAGCCACTGCATGAAAGTATACCCTTGTCAGGAGCAAAGTGGCAGTCATTGTGGCTTCCTCTCTTCTTCTTTGGGAGTTTAAAAGTGCAAGGCACTGAAGTGATCCATCATTTCAAAATGAAGTGATCTCTCCTTGGTTCAGAGGGGAACTTGGAAAGTAATGTACCATCACTAAAAAGAAGAACAGAGAGCAATTCTGAGAGAGGCAAAGCTCTCAACAGCTTCTGCTAATGCTCTCCAACATTATATGCCATGGCCTTGGTGTTTGGTGTTCTCCAAGGGTGTTATTCACTCCAGAACAAGTGTTTTCTCTATGCACATTGATTTGCACTACCCACATCAGGTAGCTACCTATGTGAGCTGCCCTCTCAATAAAGAGGACTGAAATTGTTTTTAATTAGGCTTTAAAAATAATGAAAGAAGGTTGGTGAAGTGTCTGAAAGATAGATAGCGCACCATGTGCCTTCCCTGATCTTTTCCAGTTCTGCCTTCACTAACTGACATGCCAAGGCTAAACTGAAGCCAAAACACCTCCTAAGCCTTGCAGGGGAAGGTCCTACAAAAGGCATCCTTAATTTATGCATCTGTCAGAAATGATTCCTTCTACTTGCAGCTCAGCACTGCTGCCTGCACATGTTGGATGTTCCTATGTGGCAGCACATCCAAAGCCAGGAAGTAGATGACTGCTGAAAGGGTGTTGTTCAGGTGGCATCTATGTCCCAGCAAGGTTGGGGTGTTCCTGGGCTTTCCACTGTCATTTCATACCCCAGAGAACTTTGCTGTGAGCCTGATACTTTGTCCTAAGGTGGGCTCCAGGAATGGTGTGGACTAAAAAACATCCTTCTTGTCAAAAAAAAACCAAACAGATGAGGGGCAGCAGTTCTCAAAATGGCTTCCCCAACACATTAAGGGAGCAGACAGGGACTTGTGCTTTCACAGGACCAGTCAGGCAATGGTTTTACTGGAACAGGAGATGGCATTAGGAAGAAAGAAAAACATTAATGGTTATTGTCAAAAGCATGCAACAGAAGTACTGCATGCCAAGACAAGACCCCTGTCTCCTGTGCAATATGTATCCCTTAATTAAGTTTGCATCCTGCAAGCTCCATACAGTCCCAGCAGTTGGCTGCACGCATGATGTGTGAGATGAGCCATACAACCCACCCACTCTACACATCTCTTCTTGCTCCATGCTTGTGGGCTGCTCAAGATAATAACAAAGCCAGATGCAGGGAGAAAGACAGAAGGAGTTGGTCCCTTCACTGGTAAATAAATTATTTACAAGATACTTTAAAATAAAAAGTGCTTCCTCATTACCACTTGTGTTCTGTAAACATGGGAAAGATTTTCTAGTCCACTCAGGTCTTTCCTGCTTGGAAGTATTGAGTGTAAAGACTTTTAATTTGTGGGGGAATGTTTCCCACCCCATATCACTTTTGGGTTCACTTTCTTTATTGCAACCCCAGTCTTCAGAAAGATTCCAAATGTGTTCCACAGCAGATTCAAAGAGAGGAAAGGCAGCTTATGCACCAAGGATCAGGAGAGGATCTCTGAGCCAGCCAGCCACTGTTCCCAGTGCTTCTCATCAGTCAGAGACACCAAGGTCTTCACCTGCTAGTTATCCTACATTCTGGAGCACCAAGCACATACTACAGGAAATGCAAGGCCAGAAAATCTTCCCTGACTTTATGAAACAACATCATGGAAAATCACCCCTTTCATTTTGGTGAAGAGCACTGTTATTTCTGAGGAGCATCCAGCATCCTTTTTCCTGGAGGAGAGGCCTGGAAACAGCTGAAACATTTTTTTATCATTAAACTTATTTTCTTTTTTCAGAGATCAAGACATCCATGATTCTGGCTATGGTTTCTTCCTGGTTTTTCTGTCTGCTTATGTGATTTCTCCTGCCTCCTTCACACATTCAGTACCTTTGCAACAAACCCTGTCAAGCCCTCTGTGCCATGCTGGTTGTGTTTTTCAATGAACTCACATTGATAGGAGGTGTTAATGAGCATTCCAGCCTGAGGTTCAGTTCGTGCCATGTTGTCTCTGGTGTTTGTGTACTTGCTGAAACACACTTGAATTAAGCCCAGAAATGCTTATCCAAGTAAAACAGTCTAAACCTGCAACAAAAATAATGCAATAATACTAATAATTACCTCTTTATCATCCCCATTTTCTTCCATTCTTCAGATCAAAGCTCCTGTAACTACCTGAAAGCTGTGTCACCCTGAAATTCTTATTGTGTGAGCAGATTGCAGTGTGATTTCTGTAGGAATAGGCTAAAGATCTAATGCTGCTGGAGTCTGTGGGTGAATCTTTGCAGATTCTCATTCATCTTTACTCTCTACCTAATGGAAGTCTGCTTCTCACAGGATGTAAACAGCATACCAGATGTTTCTGCAAAGTTAATTGAACCAATGACTCCTGTTGCCCAAGCAATTTAAGGTAGTTCTTTGCTTTTGTAAGCACTTATTATTTCCCTGATGAAGCAGAAAGATCATTGTTCTCTGTGGGAATGAAGGAAAACACAGTGCCTCTAAGAGTAAGAAGATGGAAATAAAAGGAGTCTGAAAGGCTACCCTGGTCATAAATTTTGAGTGACTCCACTGGAAATTAACCCTTTCCCAACAGGGGGGATTTTTCCACAATTGCAATAGCATTAACATTTCATTTGTTCACCCACTTTGAGAGTAGCAGAAGACAAGGCAGTGTAGGCACATCATCATGTTTCTTCTCCTGGATGCTCAGTTCCAAATTGGATGGGATTTGTTGCAATGAGACATTGTTTTCATACTTGCTTCTTTTAAGCAAGTGCTGATAAACATTAAAGCATAATTTCTGAAGGTTATGGTAGGAATGTGAAGACTGAAAAGACTCATACCGGCAGAGAATGAATCATCTGATCAGCTTAAACACCCACCCTAGGATGAGATGAAGCCCATCTGGAAATAGCTACTCCAGCTCACTCAGCTTGGATGCACGCATGTCAGATGATCCATCAAAACCAAGGAGAAGGGTTCATCAGCAAATTTAGTGTTACCAACTTAGGATTGTCACACTGCCATAACAGTCTGGGCTTTGGTTGTCCTGTTTTCTTTTTGAAGACTCCACCAGCTCTAAGTGTGGATGTCACTCGTGGGAAAAGAGTGAAGGGAGCTTTCAACCCAGGCAGAAGTCTGCCAGCACTGGAAGACTTCACTTGAAAAAAAATCACCATCTCTTCACTGAGAAAAGGGATTCCCTGATGAACTGAAAGCTGGGGCAGTATTAGAAACATTCATGGTCTTGATTTTTTATTTAAGCTGATCCTTTTTCTTATGGATCTCTGTAGGTCCCTGTGCTGCTGGATGGCTGCAAAGCCAGTTGAGTCCATGGGAACTGATCCTTCTTTAAGTTCAGCAGAAAGACAAGAGGAGTGGTTACTGATTTTTTGCTTATCCATTAATTGCAAAAAAAAGCAGGACACTAAAAAGCCAAGTATTTAATGAACATTTGCAACACTAAATATATATTCTATTGCTTATATATATTGCTTATATATTCTCAAGGCAGAAAGAGACAGTGAAATCAAAGTCTAACTTTGGCCTATGCCATCCTTGTGTGTCTTCACAAAAGACCACTCAGCTCCTAAGAGGCTCCTAGCACTAAGAGCTTGAATTATAATCCCCAACCTGACTCTGATGCTCTTGATTTTCTCCTCTACTGATGGGACAAGATGTGACAAAGCTATTTTCTGCATTATGTGATCAACAACTAAGTTTAGGATGAATCTTGAACCAGGATCTAATCTAATGCTAAACTGAAGACAGTCACACAAGAGAGGACAACATAGCTGTCTGGTTTCTCTGGTGATGCAGACTTGGCTTGGGCTGCAGTCCCCATCCATCATTAGTTGCTTCATTGAACAGACCCAGAGCTAAAAGAAAGTATTTATGGGACCAACTTAGCCAAGGTGATTGAGGACCTCAAGAGCAGAGGATTCAGCTATTTATCTAGGTAATAGTAGGCGTTCCAGGAACAGTGAGGGTCAGTCTTAGGTTCCCCCAAAGGGCAGAAACCAAGCACAGTAACACAGCCAGCAAGGCAGGGACTTTGCAAATCAGAACTCCTACTCATAGTACCCAGGAAAGGCAGATACAGATGACAGTCAGGTTCAGCTAAGGTTTAAAATCATCAGGCAAGCTCATACTGGCAAGACATGTCCTAGGTCAACTCAAGCAGCCAGCCTTGCAGATGAGAACCCAAACCAATAGCGCCTATGGCAAGACATAGGTATAACTGTTGCTGAGCAAAAGCACAGCACAGCTCAAACAAGAACTGAAGGCCCAGAGCTGGGCTTTAAAGGGAGCCATTGGGCATAAATATATTTATGTGCACTCAGGTCCTGACAAGTCAGGAGACCTGGCTCACAGCCCTCTTCCTGGGCAACTGGACCATACTGTTGAGTTAATAAACCAGGAAGCTTGAAAATCAAGTTCACTGAATTCCCATATTTACTGACTTGCAGTATTCAGTCAGATGGTCTTCCTGGGTTCCTGTAGGTCTCTGTGCTGCTGGGTGGCTGCAAAGCCTGTTGAGTCCATGGTAAATGATCCTTCTGTAAGTTCAGCAGAAAGACAAGAGGAGTGGTTATTGATTTTTTGCTTATTCATTAATTGCAAAAAAAGAAGGATACTAAAAAGGTGTTAATGAGCAGTACTGGAAGAGCGGGTACATATTCATGTTTCTTTGGAGAGGGGAGTACACTTCCTGAGAGGTCTATGTTGGCAACCAGGGACTAAAAATCCTGTGCCAAAGGAAGAAACCTGCAAAAATTAGAAGCATTTTGCTTTTTGATTCAAGCAGTTTACAGCAGGAAATATCACAGCACCATAAAGAGATTCAGGTGAGAAAATATCTCTGGAGGTTTGCCTCCAAATCCTGCCCCAGGTAGGGCCACGCTATCTGCTAGATCAGATTCTTCAGGGCAATTTGAAGTATAAAAATCTCACCTCTTTCATCCTCTGGACTTATGGAACAGCTCTGCAAGTCAGAAAAGATCTGGGTCCAAAACACCAACAGGAACAGGCTTGGTTTCAGTATGCTTTTGGTTTATTTATTTTTCTGAAGACCCAATTCAATTGCCAGACCTTGTCCATAGTGGAACTTAACACACAGGCTCGACTCAGTTTTATTTGTGATAGATGCTGCCCTTAGGATCCTCTTCCCTTATTTTTCTTTACCTGTTCCTCATCACATGAGATGAGGGATGCAGCATGCCCTCACATGCCTGTCATATACCCTAGGAGGGACTCTGAACTGCAGACAGCATGGAAGCTCTTCCTTTGGACCATATCTGCCTCATTGTGCCTGCTTGGGACATGATCTCATGCCTGCTTGGGACGTGAACCTTGTGCCTGCTCTTGCTGTGATCTCTGCATTCCTTCACTGATCTCCAGAGATCTGAGTCACCATGCCCTCTCTTAGGTGTAGACTAACGGCACAACCAGTGATGAATAATCAGAGTTAATAATAATGCTTGCCTGGGGTACTTGGTGCACTTTGCTCACAAATAACTGTTGAATGAAAACACCCTGTCTGCTAGGGACATGAAGCTACTGTGCACTGCTGTGAGATATAACAACATCTGACAACATCCAGTCCCCCTGGCAAGCTGTGGTTTTCACCCAGCCTTTGCTGAGCCCCTTTTTTTTTCCTATGAAAGTGCTGAAAGTCAGCTAAGCAATGCTCTTCCAGTGAATGAATTCCCCCCAGCGGCATGCAGACCAGAGTGGATCCATTCCCTGGGTGTTCACCCAGGAAGTCATTAACAGCTTGCAGGCAGAGGTCGATCCCATTACCATGGTTTTATAACACTTTGTTGGAAAAAATAAGCTGGTGCTGTAGGACTGAAGCTGACCTTGAACGAACACGAAGGAAAAGCCATCATGGCTGCAGCTTGTCTCTTTGCTGGCTCAAATGCACTTCTGTTAGGATGTTAAGTATGGGGAAGGCAATTTTGGGAAGAGGGAAAGGTGAGAGCAGTATTTTGGAGCTGGAATAATTGTTTCATAAACATAGAATCATAGAATAGATCATAGAATCNCTTGAACACCTCCAGAGAGGAGGGGTCCACAATCAACCCCTGTTCCAGTGTTTCACCACCCTCACTGTATAGAATTTCTTTCTTTCATCAAGCCTGAATCTACCCCCTTCCCATTTACATCCATTATTTCTAGTCCTCCCATCAGATATCCTATTAAAAAGTCTTTCTGTAGGACCCCCTCAGGTATTGATAAGTTAATCTGAGGTCCCCCCTGAACCTTCTCTTCTCCAGGCTGAACAACCCCAACTCCTTCAGCCTGTCTTCATAAGGCAGTTGCTCCAACCCTCCTTTCTGGCCCTCCTCTGGACCCTCTCCAACAGCTCAATGTCCTTCTTGTGTTGAGGACTGCAGAACTGGACACAATACTCCTGGTATTGACTGTTCTTGAAGAAAAGCATTTCCATGGCTCCTTATATCCTCAACAGCATTGCTGAAAGACATTTGGAAAAGGAGCTAAGACCTTACTCATTGGTGTGATGGTCTCTGTGCAGATGTTGTGAGCAGGCAGCTGTCAGCAGCACACATGGGCAACCTCAGTTTCTCAGCAGGTAAATAGCCCTTACTTTTGATTCCTTTCCTTTAGGGCTAGGGGGAGTCTTTTCTAAAAATGTAAAGTACATTCTATGCACACATACATCCTGGGTAGACAACAGGTACCCAGGCAGAAGCAGTGAATCCAGAAGAAATCAAGTAGGACATCTAGCTACATGATTTTGTCCTTCTCAGATGGATTTTCCCGTTCTCTTCAGTTTTAGTTTCCAGAGTGTAATTTCTGGCACTGGAGGTAGTTGTGCATAAGGGGAAGACTCTTTGCCCTTTTCTGTAGTTCAGGTGGATCAGAAGGAGCTCCAGCCCAGCCCAGCTATATGGTGTACAAGGGGATTTGAAGAACTCAGCATGCCATGGTTGATACTCACACAACTTTAAAGATGGCTCCTGGTGTCACTAGCTGCTTTCTTGTCCAAGTATGGACTTCCTCTCTTCTGCCTAGCAAGCTCTTCTCTGTGATAGCCCCTATTAGATGAGTCAAAGCAAACCATTCCCTCTGATACAATAACACAAGTATAAGCTGTTTCCTGCTTAATATGGGTCCATTTGCTTCCATTTACGATGAATTAATATTTTCTTCTGTGCTGGGAATGGTAGCACTAAGCATACAGCAGGTAGCTACTAATTTTGTCAGCAAAGCTGGTTAGGGAAGGATATAAGAGGGGAAATAATGAATCATTGAGGATAATAGCTGGCTCAGGCACTGCCATGTTATCATCACGACCGCACAGCAGTGTCTGAGCCCACTCACATGCCTGGCATGAGGTCTATTTGGACCTCCAGAGACACACTGTGACAGGAAACTGTCTTTCCTTTAACCTTCTCAACTAACTCTGGGCTCAAATGAACTGGCAAAGAGGCAGCTCAGTCATAGTCTCCAAATGTTGGGAGCCTTCAGAGCATTCCTGGCAGTCAAAAACTCCTTGATCCAGTAGACAGAGGCAAATGCAATGGCTGGAACCATATGTGAAGCAGGTTCAGAAAAGCTAGGAGGTAACTTCTTTTATCACCTGGGAAGGAAGGAAATCAAATCCCAGGGCAGCTCATACAGTAGATAGTTTGAAGTCCATGCATCAAGAGCAGGTGTCACTTTCTACACTATCCCACCAGATGAGAGTTGTCTGAAAGGCCATACTGTTACAGGTGAGGAGAGAATAGGGTTTGAGCAGCTGACAAATATGGGAGGAAAATGAAAACCATTTGTTAGCTCTGGATCACCAAGGACATCTGTACTATGAAGCTGAATATGTTACCATTTGGCCTTAGCAATTCCCAGTGTTGCTGCTGTTGGGTCATCCTGGCTCCCCAAATTGCTGTATTAGATATTCCAGGTTTCATTGTGGTGCCCAAACATTGCCATGGCTTTGATTGCCTAGAATCATCTTTGACACAAGGAAAAGGCTTTGTTCCAGGACAAACTAACCCTTCAGCTCAAGCAGAAGCACTCAGAGATAGCCATGCAACTTTGCTCTTGTGTACAACAGCATGTGATACTAACCCAGATTCAAGTCCAGCACCTCCAAGCTCATCTGCAAACAACCTTGAATTGCTGCAGAAGTGTAAAGCATTGTTTGTTTTCATTTAAACAGCAGAGAAACTCTTCTTCTTCATTTTTCTTCCCCCTTCTTACACACAAGGAAAAAAATCAGGGAGGATAAAAAGAGCATCCTAAGGGGGAGAGTTACCACATGCTGCTCTCAGTGTTAGGAAAACAGCATTGGGTCACACAAATAATTTTAGATGCTTCTAAACGCACTGTGCTCTCAGCAGGCAGCCTTTCCAGCTATAATCTTGCCTGCTGCCCCTAATTCTGAGCACACTTCCTTCCTTGTTGCAAGTGAGTCACAAATTCTCTCTATCACTCACCTGAGCCAGGAGTTCACCATCTTGGGGCTTGAATGCTAATACAAAATTAGAGGATGTATTCCCTCTCCCTGGAAAAAAAAACCAAAACAAAACCCTCCCAACCCCAGATAAAAAAATTGAAGACACAGTTGTGATTCCTTACTGAAATGTGATTGCTGAGCATCAGTTTTGGCTCTGTTGATGTGGTAGGATGGGAGAGCTGGCTGTGCTGCATGGAGGTGCCTTAATTTGTCTTGCTAGTTGAGAAGAGGTTGGTTCTCATTGGAGGGAGCAGGGCAGGGAACATTGTCCTCAGAGCACCTCAGCTTCCTGTGAAAATTCACTTGAGCTCCTCTGGAGGCTTCCTTTTGGTATTTCCCTCAGCACTTTGCATTTTCTTTTCTAGTGATCAGTAATTGCTGTCTGGAACTTTCAGATGTAATTCTTGGTTTTAGGAGATGAAATGACGTCTCTGTAAAGCAAATTTCCACCTCTTGCAGTGTTCATCTGAGCCTCGACCTTGAAATCTTTCTTCAAGCTTCAGCTTTCATACTTATCTGGTGGAGGAAATATCAGAGCTATTTAAAAAAATAATATTTTAAAAGAAATTTGAAAGATTCTGTCAATCTCAACATGGAAAAGACGGAGAGAAGAAAAATCCAGTGGTTCATCTGCCCAGTTCTGTATTTTTGTCGAATCAGAACTTAATTTTACTTTATTTTTGTCTGTAGAAGCTAAGTGAAAGCATTCCCAGATTTTTCTTTCATATGAAATTCTTCTCAGTGCATAAATATAATTTTGTCCACCTCTTCCAACTATTTAACCTAGGTGAATCTTTCATTTTATCTGTGTTTGTCCTTTTGTTTGGCATACATAAATCCTTTTCATTCTCTCAAAAAAACCCAATAGGAGTTAATTAGAAAAAAACCTTATCTAAAAAAACTGTTGTAGGTTTTATCTTTGTTTTTCAAGATCAAAAGAATGGGGAGTGCAAGAAGTAAAGATGTGGAGTGAAAACCAAGGAAGAAAAGGGAAAGAAGAATAATGGGAAGGTACTGAGGGGAAGAGTAATCTCCTGCAAAGTAACAGGATCATGACTCAGGGATTGGTCTGTCGTCAAATGGACCAATGAAATGTCAAGAGGGCAGGTGAACATTAAGCTGTGGTAACGCACAGAAAGAGCAGGAGGTCACTAAAGAAGATGGAAAAGTCTCCAGGGGATATGGAGAGCAATTTATTATCAGAAGCTGTTGAACTTCCTTAAAAAAACAACACTACTAAACGTAACGTTGTCCAACTGTTCTCAGGGGAAGGAGAAGGACAGATGGCAAACAGAGCCAATAGCTCCTGCAGGAAGGCTGGAAATTGCTGATGGAAATGAGTTATGAAGGAGCAGATGATGAAAAAGTAGTGTGTATGAAGACAGACTGAGCTCCATGAGCAGATGGGACATTGGGCACCTGCTGGCAGTGACAGAAGACACACTTTCATCAACTGTTTCCCAAGTAAAGTGGACCACATCCTCCCAACTCCATTCATAGAGTAGACAGGGAATGGTGCCTACATGTCCTGTGAGGAGATTGGTGACTGCCATGAGCTCTAAATGCAACATGGGACTGAAGCAGCCAGCCTCAGTCACTGAGAACTGGAATGAATTTTTAATTCCTTCTTGCTAAATTGCCACTTTGGAAAAAGTGAAAACAAACTACTGGAAAAAATGCTTCCTACCCTTTCAAAGAAAAGAGATACCAAAAGCTCCCAAATGAGTTTCTGATGAAAGGTGAAAGATAAAATAATCCTGAAAGCTGGTGGGGAGAGGAGAGAAAATGGTAAAGAAAAGGATACGGTAAAGAAAAGCTTCCTAATGTCCAGTCTAAACCTCCACTGAAGCAGCTTTGAACCATTCCCATGTGTCCTGGCATTCAATACCAGGGAGAATAGCACTTCCCATTCCACATCCTCAGGAAGCTGCAGAGATCAATGAGTACTCCCCTCTGCCTCCTTTTATCCAAACTAGATAAACCCAAATTCAGCACAATCTGTCAAACTGGAGAAAAGATCTGAAATCCATGAGACAAAATCTGATAGAAGACAAGAGCAGCACACTGCTCTTCAGAAGATGAAGTAAAATTCCCAACTCCAAGATATCTGGATGGAATTAAAGACCTTGTGAGCAAGTGATCTATGAGTTTTTTATGAATATAAAATAACTGTCTAAGCAGTACTTCAGAAAAACACTTGGGGTTTGTTGAAGAACATGGACCAAATGTTATCTGCCAGTGTGATCTTGCTGTAAAGATCAAGGCAGAGATCAGAGGTACACACATGGCATTTTTGTCTGGGTTCTAGCTGGTGTTTCTGGAAAGGGAAAAGAAAAAGTAACTGTGATTCAGGAGGAAACCTGGAAAATTTGTCCTCTTGTCCCCATTAAAGATAAAATTTCTCTCTTCCTAAGATAAGATGATGCTGGACTTAGGACTGAGTAAACTAAGGTTGTCATCACATCCCTCCTCAATCCTCAATCCTGCATTGCTTTAAAATCGCTAAGTCCCAATCAGATATTGGCAGCATCAGCTAGAACTTCCCTGGCAAACCTAGAGAAGGGCACCAAGGCATATTTGGAGCAGAAAATGGTTTTGCACCCTACATCAGCCAATCTGTGGTGTAAATATTTCTGCTCCAGCCAAGTGGAGATATGTCTACTAAAGTCAGCTCTGAGCTCAGACCTTTGTGAGCAGTCATGGGATGGGAAAACCCACCCAGGGCACCTCCCGGATTACTCCTGTCTTCTAGGGAGCCAAGGGCCTCTAGTTGCCTCTCTGTCATAGCCACAAGAGGGCTCTGGGAGAGCAGCCCAGGAGCCTTCAACAAGCAAATGTCTCCTCCAGTTTGGACCTTTAAACTGAGCTACACAATGGCAAAATCACTGTAAAATCACAGCCTCGTAGAGAGGCAGTTAGGAGCAATATGTTGGCAAGGGTCAGGAGTAGTTTTTTAATTTAAAACCTGCTGTGTGACCATTGTTTGTCAGGGTAAAAGAACAAGAAGAGTGATTTGAGTCAAACAGGAGTCACACAGGGGATAGTGCCTGCAAACACCAGAAAGCCTAGGAGAAACCATCCAGCATGAATACCCTGCCTTCTGAGCCCTGATGCTATTTGTTGTGCAGCAGGTTGGCTGGAGATCTCCACTTCCATACCTGAGACATGGCTTGGAATTTTTATGTCCTCATCCCAGACAGGGAGGCTCTGTTCTGCCTGTTCTGATGCCTTTTCTGCTAATTTCACAGAGCAACCAATTCACACTCCAATATCTGACCAAACTGGACATCATGGCAGGACAAGGTGCTGAATTTTGACTTATGTATCCATGCAGAAGCAGCTTCCACTGAGGTGACATTAGGATGAGCCAGGCCAGGAAGAAAAATGTACAGCAGATGCCATTTTAGCAGTCCATGTTTATTCCCCAAACTTCATGCTCCAAAATTAGCAGAAGGTTTGATTAGATAAGTGGTTTAAAGCACATACATTTACTTCTTCCTGTTGCTTGAACACATCAGAAGATGAAACACGGTCCATTTGGCTTTTAAGTAGAGTACTGAAATCAAAGACAAGGCTATTTTCTACCTTCTTCTCATTAGAATTTAGTTCAATTCACTTATTCTATAGTAATTTAAGTGTACGGCTGAGAATTTATGAGTTCTTTGCCACACACCATGTTGTGATGATTAATTCATTCAACCTTTTCTTAAATGTCACAGATGGTTACAAATGCAAGCCCAGAATTAAGTGGAGTTACTTACTAGAAGCATGGGCTAGGAATTCCCCTCATAGTGAAAGTTCTTCACTCTGCAGATTTTAACTATTCTCAGACCCTTTAAGCAGAGGGAAATGCCAAACAAATAGGATGATGATTGTAGAGGCAGAGCTCTCTAAGAAAAGCTCTTCTGTAATGTCCCAAACTAGTATCATTAATAAAGCTATGGCATGGAGGCAGGGGGAAAAAGGAGAGAGTCTTGAATACAAGACATTCTATTCTATTCTATTCTATTCTATTCTATTCTATTCTATTCTATTCTATTCTATTGTCTAACTCTGAATTTTGAGGCATCACAAAGTGTTTGGGGCAGCAGAGGGACAAACTACGCCTCAGGAGTGGCATCTCAGGAAGATCAGCTACAGAATGAAACCTCCTTCAGTTGCCAAGGAATGTGATGGGAAGCTTTCAATTGAGTAACACTGCTTGTTTTTGTTGTCTATTGACTAAAACCGGCACCATGGAAGGACGCCAGTGACTGACTCATGACTCAGAAAACTAACATCAAAATCACCACCTGCTCTGCAGCTGGGACCTTCCCCTTCAGTGACATGGTGTCTGGGATGCCTTGTTAAGGTTGGTGAGGAGAAGGGACAGGTTTAATTCTTCAGCATTTCAGCATCCTGTGTAATTCTGAGCACTGGGTTAAATTGCTCCCTTCTCTGAGGTTTTCCTGTGGCTAATTAATTATAAGAGAGAATTCAGAGCCCTTTGTGGGTAGTTTGTCAACTTTGTGCTATGAGTCAAGAGGAGTGCACCTCAGCAAGGTCTGGAATGTGGGCTGGGCTCCATGAGGCATTCCCAAATTTGGCAGTTTATCTGGATTTGTCTGAGGTGTTTTGCATCTTCTCTAGATGACTTATCCATCTTGCTTTTGAGGCAGCACATGGCACGGAGCATGCAGCAAGCAAAAAGACTGATGACAGCCATTGTGGAGTCCCAAGGAGCCTCAAATGATTTCTGTACTCACCAAACCAACATTGCAACATCTTTCTTCTGGCTTGCTCTTGATGCAGTAAAAAACAGGAATGCAGAGAGAAAACCATGAGGAAATTCTTCCTTTCTGATTTTATGCACAAGAGCCACAGAGGCAAGACGATGAAAATACAGACTTGACAGAAATACTATAGAATCGTAGAATAGTTTGGGTTGGAAGGGACCTTAAAGATCATCGAGTTCCAACCCCCCTGCCTACGGCAGGGACACCTCCCACTAGATCAGGCTGCTCAGTGCCTTGTCCAGCCTGGTCTTGAACACCTCCAGAGAGGGGGTGTCTACAACCTCTCTGGGCAACCTGTTCCAGTGTTTCACCACCCTCACTGTAATGAATTTCTTTCTTATGTCAAGTCTAAATCTACCCCCTTCCAATTTACATCCACTGTTTCTGGTCCTCCCATCACAGATCTTATTAAAAATTCCTTCCCCTGCCTTTCTGTAGGACCCCCTCAGGTACTGATAAGTTACTATAAGGTCCCCCCTGAGCCTTCTCTTCTCCAGGCTGATTAAGCACAAGACTGAAAGAATAGCTAAGAATAATCATCCCTTTGATTTTGAGACTTCACTTTTAATCCAAGGTCCATGCAATATAGTAACCCCGGGAAAAACCTAGTCCTTCCAATCAAGTAGGGCAATTTTTGGAATGACATGAGTTCATCTCCTCACCATCTGTCTTAAGTCCACTTCTCCAGAAAGAATTTCCTACTGCCTTTATATACTCTTGTAGCTCAAGCTCATGACATTACTTCTGGAAATCCAAAATATTCATTCAGCTTGCAGAGATTTGATCATAACTTGCCAAGTATCCCCTGGGGAGAGGGAGGCTGTCTTATTTGAAGAACCTCAGGTCTGTGGGTAAGCTCAGGTTGTTTCAACAGGAACTGGTCTTATTTGTGGTTTATTATTATGTACTGAGCTGGTAGAAATGATGACTGACTCCAGAGTCCAGTCATGCAACCTAAATAACAAATGCACTGGCACTCAGATGAAGTTGAGGGTCCACTGGCTAGTATACATGGAGCAGATACTGGGCTGGAGAAAACAGGTTTACAGATAATCTGCGAGAAACAAATTAGTGAAATTATGCCTGAAAGAATTCAATAAGCTTTATTCCTCATCTCCCTGATTACTTGAATGGTGCAGTCTGTTACTTGTGTTTGCCTTCTGCCCTGCTGATGCCACTGTGTAAATCCAGCTATGTGAAAGAGTCCTAAAAAAAAGGGAGAAATTTCACATGAAATGCCAATGAAATAGCCTGTGTGTGAAGGAAGGAAGGATGCTTAAGGATCAAAATTAGGATTTGGGGAGTAATTGTTATTTGTGGGATTCTGTAATTTTGATGCTGGATATTTCTATCTTTTATCTGTGAGTTTATTGGGTGTGTTCCCATATTACAATCATCAGTCTTGGACTTCAAAATCACAGACAGAAAAAAGAGATGATAGTGGCTTGATAAAAAGAGCTGACTTTTGGCTTGAGCAGGAGAGCAACTGGGCTGTACTGCTGGCACACTACAGGGCACAAGTAAAATCCCAGTTCTCTGTGTCCTCTTAGCTGCCCTTTCCCAATGTCTGAATCTTCTCATGGGAAGGCAGAACTTCTCTATCTTTTCCAGACTTGACTCATAGTGGGATCCCAGAATCTTAAAGACAGATTCCTGTGACTTCTCACTTTAGAGTCACACTCAAGTGTGACAATCACTGGGGGAGAAGGAGCACAAGACTTGGGCTAAAACATGAACAAAAGCTGTTGATGTGCACAAAAAGGTTGCTGTTATTTGAATGTAAGGATACAGAAGCTCATGTTCAAGCTTGAACCTACCATCTAGTTTCTCTTCAAGGCTGATTTTCAAATGCTGTTGAATTGAATTGTCAGAAGGCCATTTCAACAACATAGCCTTGCATTTTTAGGTGCTTTTCCTAAGCTGCCAAAGAGATGAGATGGGAACTTCAATGTGTAAACAAACCAAAAGTTAGGAGAAGGTTGTGAACATGTGTTGGGCTTACTTTCCTGGGGCATAATTGTTACAGATACTTAAGGAGCAGAGTGGTTGCACAATACCTTAATTACTATGTTTAGATGAGGACTATTCATTGTAGGAGTCATACTCTGTGGCTCTACTTTCTCTTCAAGGTGTAATTTGAAGAGTTGTTGCTGAGATGCCTGGGTGGCTGCATGCACTGAGATTCTGTGTGGCTCATACAGTTCATAAATGGGTATTCTTCACTCTGTCTTTCAAGGTGCAGCACTTTGTGTGTAAAAGCTGCCAATACTTTAAAGTAGAACGAAGGCGGATGAGGGGAGTGATGTCTGATTGATATCCAAACTGCTAGGGAAGCAGAAGCAAATTTTCAGGTTAATTTGGAATGCTGCACTACAAATACATCTGGTACCTGATGGTACACCCGAATCCACTGTTGAATTTTCCTTTGAAAATCTGAATGAAAATGAAAGGTTAAAAAAGAGAGAGGAAGATAAGAGATGGCTTCAGTTTCCCATAAACTGCAAAATGCAGATCTAGATTCAGGAGTCTGTAGTCTAAGGTTGCTGCTTGGTGCCAGCATCACTAAGGGTGAGAAAAATGCATTGTAGGAAGTGAAGTCTATAAACTTTTCCCTCTTTTCAGGGACTTGTCTCACCCCAATAGCAAGTGAGTTGGTAAGGGATGGAGTTTACAGTCATTGTCCTTTCTCATCCCAGTCTTTGGTAACATCAAAAGCACTAAGAGTACAGAAACATCTGAGGATGCTGGAAGAGGATATCTAAAAATGGAAGACTGCCAAGTGGTTTCTCACTTCTCAGTCCTGAAGAGCAATTGGATATGTCATAGGAGACAAAAAATTTGTGGAGGGGAATCAGTGGACAAAAAATAATGCAGTTGAGTTGTGGCCAACACTTCCTAATAGAGTACCCATGACTGGAGTACTTATGTTGGACTTCAAGGACTTGTTCTACTTCCCTCAATCACATCAGTGCTGCTGGCCACAAGCAGACTCACTCAGACATCTCTCAGTCTCCTTCACCTTCCTCAGTAGCCTCACACCTACCATTTTGTTGTTTTCTTTGGAGACAGTCCATATTCAGTATTCCAAAACAGGGTATTTCTTAGACCACAGATAGTTTAGGAGTACTTCACTTTTGGGTGTCTGATTGTTTTCTAGATTCTACTGCATGGCACAGGTCTAAATTAAGTATTAGTGTCCCACCTCATCTTATGCTGTGAGTGAGGTGCCCTTCTCCAGCTCCTGGCTCTTCCCCAGCTATTTTTTTTTTTCTAGCTCAACAGATAAACAAAGCCACCCTGTTTAAATGCCTGTCTTAGGATTTTGTCTGAGCAAGAGAACATTTCCCAGCAGCTACAGCCACGTGCAGAAGAGTAAGGACCTGTGGCAATTGGCAAGAGAGAATATTGGGTCATGTTGAGGCAGGTTTTTCAGTAATTGTATAGGGGCAACAATTAGAAGAGGCAGGAGACTCATTAGATACGTTAATCCCCCAGAGTAGGCAGTGGATTGCAGAACAGCCATCCAGTCCAAATGTTTGCTCATAGCTCATGGTGTGCCTGAAATGAAAAAACCTCACACTCTTCTGAGAGGCAACCTCTATGGAGGTTGATGGGTGAAGTGGTGAGTGAGGGATCTCTGCTTCCTCTTGTCATAGGCCTCAGCTCCTGCATAGCAAAGAGATTCTTGTGCAAAGACTGCCATCAATTCATTGTTGATGATTTAATTTTTTCATCCCATAGACCCCAGATCTTTCTTCTGTGGTGACATTCACAAACTGCAGTCCTGGTGGCTCTGACAAGTAGGGTGGATACAGTCAGCTGGGGTGTGAGGAGAAGAACATGATGTACAAGGAAAAGCTGAGGGAGCAGGTACATTCAGCCTGGACAAGATGTGTGTGTATGGAAGAATCTAGCTGCTAGCTGCCTCTGCCAAATGGGGTCTACAGGGAAGACAGAGTCAGACTCTCTTCCAACTTAACAATGACAGCTCCTTCAGTTTTTCTCCTTGTATGACACATACTCCAGGTCCTGACCTTCTTGGTGGTATCTGGCAGATTTTCTCCAGTTTACTGATGCCCTTCTTGCACTGAGGTGACTCAAAATTGGACGCAGAATGAAGCAAAGAGGAATAACAATTTCTCTCAGTCTTCTGGCTGTGATTTTGTGAATGTTAACCAAGATGCAATTGGACTTCACCTCTGTCAAGGCATGCTATTGACTCATGCTCAACTTCTTGTCCACCAGACCTTTCAGAACTGTTTCCCAGCCAGCTCCCAGCCTGTCCTGGTACCTGGGGTTGCTTCATCTTGGGTGCAGGAGTCTGCCTTTGCCTTGGATAAACTTCACTAAGTTCCTGCTGGCACAGCACTCCAGCCCCTTGTGCATCTTCTCTGAATGACAGTTTTCCCTGCCAGCATAGCTGCTGCTCCCCCCAGTTTGGTGTCACCCTCGAAACTGGAGAGAGTGTGCTCAAACTCATAAATCCAGGTGATAAACGAGATAGTTGATGTATTGCCAGTCCCTAAAAACCTGTGCATAATAAATGCCTTTAGAAAAAAAACCCAAGTTTTTCCACAAAGTGGGAAGGGAAATTTATCTCCTGGAGATACCTTAAATAAAAATTTTCTCAGAGCCACAGAATCCTGAAGCCTCAGGGTTTTAGAGGTTACAGGAAATACCATGAGACCTCATTACATGTTAGACTTAAGCTTATGGTTTAGCTACATGCCTTTTGGTGTTTTGTAGTTTTATAGTCACCTGTTCTTTGTGGGCTAGCTATATACCCCTAATATATTGCACATGGGCTACAGGGATGTGTAGTAGGGTCACAGGAAGGTGAAAGTTGTTTACTACGCCTCTGCCCTGCCCAGAACTGGTTCTTATTTCCACTGGGATGGGCTGGGTTTTTTTTCTCCATGAAAGAACTCTTCGGGAAGTGTCAGCACAGTTGTTTTGAAGCTTCAGTTCTCAGAAATCAGTGCTCTCTTTATCCTGATAGAGGCTGATATCACAATGGGCCTGTTTGTATCCTTCTGCAAGTGCTAAATGTTGTTATCATGAAACCAATGAGGAGTATGCTTTGAAGGACACTCCAAAAAGAACTGACTTTGCATGTCCTGAGATCAACTTTTCCAGTGCCTGAGGCAGTAGCCACAATTAGGATTGCCACACAAAAAAGGCAAGCAGAACTAGTGCTTGAAAAGAAAGATGTGAAAGACACTTTACTTGAACAATGGTGATAGATCATACCTAAGTATGGAGTATGCTACCAAGCTTTCTAAGTGCCTGGCTGGTGTGTCTTGACCAGACCATCAAATCTGAAGTCAGGAAGGAGTTCAAAGGGTACTCCGTGGTTGCCTCTGACTGCAGAAGGCTGGATTAGACAACCTGAGAGCTTTTCTTACGTCTTCTACATCAAACCAAGCAGATCATATCCCACTCTTGCATAATGGACAAGTGCCACTCTTCTGAACCAAGTTCCATCAGGAAAAGTTGTGTCTTAGTGAGTCCTAAAGACCAAGCTACCAAGATCCACTGACCAACTCTGGCTAAACAGGAAAAAAGTACTATTTGCTTTCTCTTTACAAGGACATAACCTGCAGCAAAGTTTTGTCCTAACCTCTAGACCATTTCCCAGCTGTGATTGGAATGAAAATATTAATGGCTTCTTGAATAGATTTTCTTACAGATTTGGGTCAAATGGAGTAAAAAAATATACTGGAGCATGTGTAGGCCATGCATGTATCAGAAAAGAAACAGGCGTGCCACAAAGTTACCAGATTGACTGCTCCCAGGCTGTCTATGCATCCTCATTGCCAGAGCAAAAGCCCAGATGCTTCTTTGAAAGGCAAACAGGAATATGGGAGACTCCATCTTGCGTAATACCTAATAGAAAGTCTGAGACACCTCCCAAAAGATGAGTGTCATGTCTCCCCACCTTTGATAAAACATTGTTGACAAATAGCAGCTTTGCCATAATTAGAAGCATAATAACTGGGAAGTGCAGCTCACAATCAGTCCAGTCGTCTAACTCTCTCCAGCTGCTATTAAAGCTGATGTCTCAGGCAATCAACTGCAAATGGCTATTATTTTCTAATTGGATCCACGGCTCCCTACATGTGAGTTGAGAATGAGGTAAACACACGTGCAGCCAGCAAAGCTCACAGCAGTCTGTCATCCCTTCAGTGCCACTAACATGGTTCTTCTTTAACCTAGAAGCTGTGGGGATCTTGCTACAGTTTTCCAGAGGCCTCAGAGTCCAACAGAATTAGAATCATAGAATCATAGACTCATAGACTCATAGAATCATAGAATAGTTTGGGATGGAAGGGACCTTAAAGATCATTGAGTTCCATTCATAGGCAGGCTCTGGGTGTCTGTGGTAGGCTGCTCTTTCAGGACAAGAGCTAAGTATGCCTTTAAGGTGACAGTTTTGTATAGGCTCTGGGTGTCTGTGGATCATAGAATCAGAATAGTTTGGGTTGGAAGGGACCCTAAAGATCATCGAATCCCACCCCCCCTGCCATAGGCAGGGACACCTCCCACTAGATCAGGCTGCTCAGTGCCTTGTCCAGCCTGGTCTTGAACACCTCCAGAGAGGGGGCATCCACAACCTCTCTGGGCAACCTCTTCCAGTGCTTCACCACCCTCACTGTAAAGAATTTCTTTCTTATGTCAAGTCTGAATCTACCCCCTTCCAATTTACATCCATTGTTTCTAGTCCTCCCATCACATATCATATTAAAAATTCCTTCCCCTGCCTTTCTGTAGGACCCCCTCAGGTACTATGATAAGTTACTTTGGGGTCCCTCCTGAGCCTTCTCTTCTCCAGGCTGAACAACCCCAACTCCTTCAGCCTGTCTTCATAAGGCAGTTGCTCCAGACCTTTGACCATCTTCATGGCCCTTCTCTGGACTCACTCCAACAGCTAAGAGACTGTGTCTGCTTTACTTCTGATGTTTTGATTTAGAGTCTGCTTAATCAGGTGTTCTGCAGGCACAGGGGGGATGTTCAAACACACACCCAGGGTGAATATCTGCCTTTGTAAAAGAGCTGAGCTGGGAAATATGAAATAGGTATTGCATCAGGAGAAAACCCTTCACCAGCTTCATCTGGTCTTGGCTGTAGCTGTCATTCTGATGGAAATTGTCTGTCTTGCCAAAGCCCTGTCAGAAAGGATCTTACAAGAGACACCACAGTCCCAGATTGAGCATGACCAGCAACACTGGACTGGTGTTTGCTGGGTTCTGCAGCACCCTGGTCATACCCCACAGGAACTCTGCCAGTCTATTCTGTACATACAGATGGGTACAGGTGTTCTGCTTCCCTCCTTGAAGAGTTATGATGCCTGTATGAAAGGGAAGCTGTATGGTTAACTTCCCCTGACTTTTGCAAGTCCTTCACCCCCTCCAAGAGTGGTTTGGAGCATGTTTCTGGTACCCATCAGCATAATACAGTAATGTTTGATCAGAATGCAAAGATGAAGATTTCATAAGAAGCATGTGGTAGGGCTGCTTCTGAGAAAATACCATATATATTGTTCCTTTCTCCCTTTCATGACAGACATTTGAGATGTTAAATGGCGGTGGCCTCTCCAAACTCCCCAGGTACTCTGCTGTTCAGAAAATGTTTGTCTTTGCCAGTAACTTGCATCTGTCTGATATCCATGTCCAGCATCTAGATCCTGGTTTGTGTTTTCCTGTAACTTAGAAACCTCTGTTAGAAACCTTCTTTCTGTGTGGACACATAGAGAGACGGGAGGTCTCCTAAGCTGAACAGATAAGCCTCATTCTCTTCCCACAGGGAGAAGACTATCCAGCCTGCATTCCACCATTTTTGTCACTTTTTACCTGAATGCTTTCTGTGAGTCAGCAAGCAAAAGTACACATAGGGCAAAACAACCTTGAACTAAATTCAGTGCTTGTTAAAACACCTGTGCAGGTGTTATTCTGGGGATCAGCAAACCCTCTAATGATGATGCTGGATAGATTCTTGCCAGAAAGGTGTGCTGAACGAAGGTGGGAGGAGGGCCCAGGAGCAATGCAAGAGGATTTGGAAAGAAGAGTTGGCTCTATGAAGGGACAACTTCACAGGATTCATAGCACAGCAACAAGAAGACACTTGAGAAAGGCTAAGCCTGTGAGTAACCCTGTTGTGGAGATACCAAACAGTACAGTAACTTGCCCCTTTGAATCGTCCTCTCTAATTCATAGAATCATAGAATAGTTCAGGTTGGAAGGG
>VZTY01008733.1:41446-71470 GCA_013400935.1 Turnix velox
TTTCTGGTCCTCCCATCACATATCTTATTAAAAAGTCCTACCCCTGCCTTTCTGTAGGACCCCCTCAGGTCCTACAGTGACTGTAGGACCTGAGTCCTACAAGTGACTGTAAATTCAGCTGTGAGGTGCTACCATTGCTGTGAAATGGTCAGAGATATGTAGAAGCAGACAGGATCACATGATACCATAGATCCTGGCAGGTTGTTGAAGTCAGAGCACAAGGTGCCCCACAAGCAGGGACCAGGGCCAGAGAAATTAATGAGAAAACCTTCCTCATTTTCAGAAAAGAGGGCCAAGATAGAGAAAGATGGACAGAAACGGCTGGGATGGTGAGATGCTGATGCAAAGGACCTGATGCAATCACCTCAGCACAGTTCCTGTTCCTCCTGGGTTGTGTGAGTGCTTCCTCAATGTATGAGCCATACATTCAGAGGGACACACCACTCCTTTCTCTACCCTTCCCATGCCCAGGAGCACTTCTGACCGTGAGAAAGTTCTGACATGCAAAGAGGACTCCTGAAACAACGCCTTGCTTGCTGTCAGCTGAAAGCAAGTGACACCCTCTCTAATAACTAGTTTCAGAAAGAAAGCAATACACAAAGATGCGCTCACCTGTCCCAGGTGATCACTACTGTCTCCCACGGGTAGAATTAGTGAGGCTAGTTGTGTTACCTGGGTGAGGACATTCCTAGCTAGGGGATCAGAGGAGCCTTAGGGACCTTTATCCTGGCAGATACTGACCTGAATATTGCACATCTGGACAGTGCTTGTGTAGTGCAGGGCTGTCTCCTGAAGATTTTGCAGTTCTTTGGTATAGGAGTGCAAAATTCCTTCAAGATCATCCACTGATGGAGAATGGAGCAAAAAGTAGCTCCAAAGCTTAATTTCTCTATAGTTTTGGAGGTTGCTTCCCTTTATATTAGAGCCAATGTATTTATTGAAGATATTAATGCCACCTCTTCTGCTCCCTACCTCCCTACACTTGGCAAGCAGCTCCATGGGAACTTGTGGCTGGCAAAAGGTGAGAGCTCCATTGCACATGTGAAGGTGGTTTGGGATCCTGGCCTGTAGCATGCAGAGGGAGTGTCTGCCACCATCCATAGCATTTCCAAAGAAAGGAGCCAAATCCACCCACATGGGTCACGGAGACTGTGTCTTTCTGCCACACGCCTTCCCTCTCACCCAGCCCTGGCAGGGCTCCATCATTCCTCACGTGTAGTTCTGCGTGCTGAGGGGACCTACCAATGCCACTCTGTGGCCCATGGATCTTGCTTCAGATCCAAAACATTTGTCCAATCCAAGTATTCTAGGGGAAGGACTGGTATTTGGGCTGTGATTTGGTTTGATAGTTGCAGTTGAGTAGTAATTGTAAGACCAATCATGCAGATCCCCACAAAGTGGTTGACAGTGTACATTAAAAAATATCAATAATATGTAGGCATGTGGTTCATGGAAAATATAAAATAGAAGGGGCCTTTCTGGTCAAATTCTGTAATTTTTTTTCTGTTCTCCATGTTTGCTTCCCTCATGGCCACAGCTTTGTGATTCTTTGTAGATGTAAAGTCATTGTTATTTCAGCATTGTCTCCAGATCCACCAGTATTTGCTTCAGCCTCAGAGGCAGGTAGTCACTTGTAAGATACAAGGTGAATTCTGTGCAGCTAGCTGGCTTCCAATGTTTACTCATCTTCTAGAAATTTGAGAGTTTTAAAGAGATCTTCCTTCAGCTTCATTTGGAGACAGTTGTTCTTCCAGACATCCCCATGTGGCTTCTCTTACTTCAGGTGTGAACTTGGTAATCTTCTTTCAGGCAGGGTGCATGTGCTTTTGAAGCTCAACCAATAATTACCTTAAAGGTTCAAAGTGCTGGTCTTCCTTCTACAGAGGGGGCAACATGTCTACAGAGGCAGTTAGAAGAATTGTCAGGAGCAGAGACAGTAGAAGTAGCAGCAAAACATGGCCCAGTAGAGTTTGGAGTGACATGTCACACTGCTTTCTGCTTTCCAGAGAAAGCAGCACATAGGGCAAGAAAATCATCAGCCTTGGTGTACAACACTGTGTAAGATCTCAGCAGCTCCATTTTTCACCTTAATTTGCCTGATGAAATATCAGTTAAGAGGTGATGAATTCAATTATGCCCATAACCTTAGCTTGTCCAGTACTTCCTCCATCTTTGATGCTATCATGGCAATTGAGAGCAGTTCCTCAAGACTGGAAGAAAGCAAGTGTCTCTCCAATGGTCAGATGAAAAATGAAGATATGAGGAACTACAGGCCAGCCAGCCTCACCTCAACTCATTCTGGAGATCATTTCCATATTGCTTGTGTGAATGATTTGTCCATCCTTGTGAGCTGGATGATGCATTGCTGGGAGCAGCTAGTGGTGGCCCCCATGGGATGGAATTTGAGAAGCTGGGATTTTGGGAATTGCTCTCATAGATTTGGGCTTCCCCACTGTCCTGGGAGACTGACAAATTCATAAAGAATTCAATAGAAATTTCATCTCTGCTGTGCACCCCCCTCATCTTATAATTTGGTCTGAGACACGGATGCTGCTCTGCCATGTGCCCTGGCAGATGGGAGCAGGTCATCATGGGATCTGCTGGAGGACCAGCTGGACATCAGGAGACCAATTTGTTAAGCACCTTGTCAGAGGAATTCCAGGATGTCTAACAATCTCATCAGCCAGCTCTCAATGATTGTCTGTCTGCATGCTATATATGGAAAGTCAGTAACCATATCCCTCTGGGTTTGGTGCTTCTGTTGCAGTTTTTCTTTCCTTTTCCTTCAAACACCTCCCCTCCATCAGGTTTCTTTCCTGAAAAGGTGATATATTTTCCATCACTGTGGGGTAGAGACAGAGCAAGAAGCTGAACCTGGGTTTCCTTTGCTGGCCCGTTCCTGGGCTGTGTGGGGAACCCAAGACATACACACAGCACAGACTCTGGCAGAATCTTGTCCTCTCCTGTTTGGTGAGAAGGAAGTGAAACAATGCACCAGAGTGGGGTTTAGCCTTCTTACTGGGCACAGAAGAATCACTTCTAGAAGTGAAGGAGTGATCAGGACTGAGAGAGCTGTGGTTGTTCAGTCTGGAGTAGAGATGGTTCCAGGGAGACCTCATTGTGGCTTTCCAATCATTAGAAGGGGCTTAGAAAAAAAAGATGGAGCCAACCTTTTTATTAGGGTTTGTAGCAGTAGGATAAAGGAAAGAGTTTTAAACTAAAGGAGGGTAGTTCAGATTAGATCTTATGAAGAAAATTTCCACAATGAGTGTGGTGAAACACTGGAATGGTTTGTCCAGAGAGATGGTAGATGCTCCAACCATGCAAACTTTCAAGGTTAGGTTGGATAGGGGTCTGAGTAATCTGAGCTTGATAACCCTGCTCATTGCAGGGTGGTTGATGACTTCCAAACGTCCCTTCCAACTCTAACTATTCCATGATTCTGTGATTTTTCTCTCTGTCCATCTGCATCACTCAAAACCTAGAACCCTTTCTGTTATCCCACATTAAGCAGTAATCTGGTGGTTTTCTGGAAGATTCTTTCTTCTCAGGTGCCCTGTCCTTCCAGAGTCATTAGCACCCTGCAGTTTTGCTGATTTACTAGACAACATTTTGAAGCTGAATTCTGCTGCTTGCTGTCCTGCCAACAGCATGGAGGCACTGAGCAGTGCTTGCCTGCTGATCCAAGGGACACTGATGGGTTTCAGTTACTGGAATCTAGTTGGAACAAGGATGTTGTCACCTGTCCTGAATGCTGCACTGCCAAAGGAACCTGGTACTTCTCAGCTTCCTCTAGGGAATGTGATCTGGCAGTGGTGGTGCTTAAAAGGAATCAGCTAGAGAAAAGACAGTGTGAGAGACAGCTTTTGTTAAACAGCCTGTGACCCACATTGCAGACTGCTACAGAGATGGAAGGTGTCCAGTACCACCAAAGTTAGGACTGTACATCTTTATTTTTCACAGATGCACCAGTGCACACACAGAAACTTGTCATACAGGGATCAGTGTCCTTGGCATATTCAGACCTGCCTCTGTCACCAAATGACAACACATATGACCTCCCCCCACACACAATTCCATGTGTGCAATTCCAAAAAAAATCCAAACATTCATAGGGGAAGAGAAATACTGACGCTTCAGCTGAAATGCCAGAGAGATTTCAGACAGAAAAAAAGAGTGTTTCAGAACTACATTGAATTATTGCATGAAAAAGTCATCAATTTTGATCAATGCAATCGGTTAGTATCATATTTCTCAGCAGGCATCATTATTTCCAGTCCTGAACTTCATTTTGGAGAACTCAGCCAAGTGAGAACATGCTGGAACCATCATCCCTGGATATAAAAAAGAGGTGGGTGTACACTGCAGCATAATAGGCCACCCCAGAGATTAGGCACCTGAGAAAAAGGCAGTGTAAAGAAAGAGAGAAGCATGTCTAATGTGTGCTAGATACTTCCTTTACATGGAGGCTACTCTAGCTCAAAGGAGAGAACCTAGACAGAAAATCCACTGATGGATTTAGAAAAGCTCTTCAAGTAGTTTCACCCTGACTTCTTTTAATTTGCTTGAGCCCAAAATGTAGGCAGCCACAGCAGGTGTAGTCTCCTAGGGAGACATAAGGGCAAATCTTCTCATGATTAGTTTCTCAGCTTCATTCTGCCAAACACAAATGAAGATGCAGATCCGAGCCTGGAGCCCTTTAAAAATACCCTGTCTCCCTTCAGTTAAAACCCCATTTTCCCTGGTTCTTGCACACTGCTTTGCATTGACATGTCTCTCTGCTCCACTGCTCTGCATTGCCCACATTCCATGAAAAATTTAGAGTCAAATTTGTCTTTTGCTTCTCAGCTCCTCCCACCCCCTGACTGCTTTCGGGTCAAACCCTGGTTTTGAGTACCTGTTATTTGTAAGACAACCCAGGTGTTGTCCAGGTGCCTCTATGAACTGAAATGTCTTACTCAAAATGAAAACCAACTTGTTCATTTAAAAGCCATGCCATATTTTAGTTAAGACCTTCATCTAACCAAAATTTACTGCTGGATATCACCAGCCCACCATATCCATCTTCTTTGTCTCATCTTGCATGTCAGGATCTCGAATCTTATCAGGAGAGAAAAATCCCAAGAGAAAGGTGACAGAGAATCTCACTGGAGTCTTACTGAAAAAAGAAAAACCAACAAGAGTTCATGTTAAAGGAAAACATCATTCTTCTGAGAGTTCATTTTTGTATGAATCAAAGCAAAATGCTTAAAATTTCTTTTAATTTTCTGGTTTTCTCTTGACATTCATTGAAGTTTTCTTTTGTGTGGATCTCCCCCAAAGGCAGAGAATTGGCTGTGACTGCCATGGACTGCAATCATTTGCTAACTGGGTTTTAGATTTGATGAAAATGTTGTGAACCAGAAACATGCCAGATTCCTCAGTGAATAGACATTTTTAAAAGAGGCTGAGCATCCCTCTACATACACCAGAGTTGTCATCAACACACACAAACACACCCATGAACCATGATAATGCACAGGTACTCATATAGTGCTCATTAGAGAGAGCTATTTTCAGATGCACAGAGGTTTATTATGAACATGGAAAATAAAATAAACAACTATTAAGAGCAACCCAGTAGAGCTCTATTAACTCTGCAGGAAGTATTTGTCCTTTCTGACAGAATGATAGGTTTATACTAATGCTCAAGCCTGTCTACTAGCACAATCATTTTATTTACAAAGCTCATTTCCATGATAATTTAAGGGCCAGAGGTTTTTCTGCTCATATTTAATTTTCACATGCACTCAATCCCATTGTTTGGATTAGATGTGGGCAGCTCAGAGGTTTGTAAAAATACAGAGGGATTTAGGTGGGAAGAGAGGTCTGGGGGGTGTCTCTGTGCCACTCCTTTCCCCCAGGTTAGGTATGATGGTGGATGGAGATGCCAATATGCCTCTGCCCCCTAGTCCATGGCTGCCCTGCTCTCCTGGAGCAGATTTGTTTCCTCTGACCCCATCAGTGTTTGCCCTGATCTCAGCTGGAGTTTCAAGCACCGACTCTCCCTTCTCTTCTAGATCATCCAACTCTGATTAGGCTTTCACCTTCTTCCTCTTGACTTTGCAGAGAGAATCTATGAGGATTTCCTAGCACAAGGTAGATTCCTTCCACAATGTGTTGGGAAAAGCAGAAGCAGCAGATGTCAGGGACATTGACACTGAAATGTGGTCAGCAGTGTGATGATCTGAACTGTAGATGCATTGTGACTTCCACTTGTCTCTGGGTGTGCTATATGTCCCCATTTGGACAGCTCTGTACATAGCCTGGCTTTTCTAATATGTGAATCATCTAGGTACGCTTGTTAAAAATGAGGTCATTTTATTGAAATGCTAAATATGGCCTCGGATTCAATTTCTATTTTTACTACATCTGTGCTTAGAAAAACTCCTGCTCATCAAGGGAGGTAAAAATGCTATTTGTTCTATCATTTACCAGAGTGAGCACTGATAGAAAATTCACCACCCTGTTTTTGTCTAAGCTCTCCATAACTGTACTATTTTTTTTCAACATTTCAAGCCCAGATTTCACTTTTGACTATAAAAACCCACCAAATTGCATTTAAAGCAAAAAAAAAAGCAGCAGAAGAACACCTCAAACCACATACAGTTGTGTACACTCAGACATCCTTGCTTGACTGGACAGACCATATCTGGCAAATGGTGACAAAGGAGTCTGTGAAACTCTCATCTTAGAAGAGGAAGTTGGGTGACAATTTTGATATGACTTCTTTCTGGCTCACTCATGGAAAAAACAAAGTACTCTTGATGCAGAAAACCTGCCTGGCTGTCAGAAATGGGTGTGCTCTGCTCACGTTGTGCAGATGGGCTCTGCACCCAGGGAGGGGTGGATATCAGCTAGGCTGATGTCAGACACTCTTGTTGGCTGGGTGGGACAAGTGCCTTTTGACTCTCAAGAAAGAACAAATAGATGGATAGAAGAAGGAGACACCTAACCTGGTGCATGAGCCACAGGAGAACAGTGCTATCAGATAGAGCATGTCCAGCCCAGCTCCTTCTCTGAGACATTTAGGATTTTTCTAGATTTCTGGCAGGACCAAGCAACTACCAACCATGAATTTTAAAAATTACCCTCCAGGTAGAGATCGACATCAGAGTCTTGATGTCCTCAGATATGGACAGATTCTTGGATTCAACAGCAGGAGAGACTTAAATTCAATGAAGGCAAAACTCAGACAACTCCCTTGGACAGTGGTATTGAAAGAATCACAGACTAAATGTTGAAGAGGTATCTGGAGCATCTACAAGTTGCTCCCACGGGTGAATATTCTGAAATCAACTTCTCTCACTCAAGTAAAACCTGAGCATGTCATCTATTTGCTTCTGTGCTTCAGAGTGGAAATGGACAATGAAGGGGGATGAGAGAACATGATCTTTTCTCCTACCTAGATCTGCAGGGCTCCTTCCCTTTAATCAGCCTAATTTCCTCTGTTTCTCTCTCAGATGTGTGTGATTAAGAGAAAAAGCTAAATAAAGAAACTGATTAAATGGGTCGAAAGTCCCAAAGTGTTGGAGATGTTATCGCAGGTTCTAGAAATGATGCATGGGCACCTAAGCTCATCATGACAAAACTTGTCTCTTGCACAGAAGACATGATAAGCCTTTTTTCTTGAAAAGAAGGGCCATTAAGACTTATAATCACAGAATCAGAGAGTGTCAGGGATTGGAAGGGATTTCAAGAGATCATCTAGTCCAATCCCCCTGCCAGAGCAGGAACACCTAGACCAGGTCACACAGGAATGGGTCCAGGGGTGTTTTGAATGTCCCCAGAGGAGGAGACTCCACAACCTCTCTGGGCAGCCTGTTCCAGTGTTCTGTCACCCTCACAGTGAAGTTTTTTCTTATATTTCTGTGGAACCTACTGTGTTCCAGCTTGCACCTTTTGCCCCCAGTCCTATGATGGCCACTGAGAAGAGCCTGGCTCTATCCTCCTGGCACCCTTTACATATTTATAAACACGAATGAGGTCACCAGGTAATCATGGTGTGTTTCTTCTCATTCTTTTCTGTTCTGTGCATGCTCACCATTTATCTATATGTCCTGTACATAGCTCCTGCTGCTGTGAGCAGAGGTGCCTGCAAATGTGCAGATGTGGGTGAACAGCAAATCCAGCCCTGTTGCAGGTAACAGGAGTTTCCACCCCAGCAACAGCAACTTTATTAATTCACCAAATCACATTGGCTGAGGATTAATTGCGCAAGCCATGATAGTGCACACGGGCTCTACAAGCTTGTTAATTGTTCATGTGCATTTTAGCCTCTGGGAAGGAAAAACCATGAGGAGGCAGGGACAGTGCCTTCAGATGATAGAATCATAGAATCATAGAATAGTTTGAGTTGGAAGGGACCTCAAAGATCATCGAGTTCCAACCCCCCTGCCATAGGCAGGGACACCTCCCACTACATCAGGCTGCTCAGTGCCCTGTCCAGCCTGGGCTTGAACACCTCCAGAGAGGGGGCATCCACAACCTCTCTGGACAACCTGTTCCAGTGCTTCACCACCCTCACTGTAAAGAATTTCTTTCTTATGTCAAGTCTAAATCTACCCCCTTCCAATTTACATCCATTGTTTCTAGTCCTCCTATCTGATATAATATTAAAAATTCCTTCCCCTGCCTTTCTGTAGGACCCCCTGAGGTACTGATAAGCTACTATGAGGTAACCCCTGAGCCTTCTCTTCTCCAGGCTCAACAACCCCAACTCCTTCAGCCTGTCCTCATAGGGCAGTTGCTCCAGCCCTTTGACCATCTTCATGGCCCTTCTCTGGACCCTCTCCAATAGCTCAATGTCCTTCCTGTGTTGAGGGCTCCAGAACTGGACACAGTAACTCCAGGTGGGGTCTCACCAGTGCTGAGTAGAGGGGCAAAATCACCTCTCTGGACCTGCTGGTCACACTCCTCCTGATGCAACCCAGGATTTGGTTGGTGCCTTCTTGGCTGCGAGTGCACACTGCTGGCTCATGTTGAGTTTGTCATCAACTGACACTCCCATGTCTTTCTCTTCAGAGCTGCACTCAAGCCACTCTCCACCCAGCCTGTGTCTGTGCTTGGGATTGCTTCAACCCAGGTGCAGGACCATCAGAGGGGCAGTTCAGGCAAAATGGTGCAACTTCACATTAGCAACAGATCTTGCTCTCAAGGACATTCCCATAGGGCTCACAAACATGCGCCAAGATAAAAAGAAAAGGTGGGTTTAGGGGTTTTTTTATTTTATTCTTTTTTTTAAAGGACATTTTTGTTTGTAGTCTTGTAACTTCACTACTTGGAGTTGGAGGGAATCTTGCTCATAGCCAGGAAGTTCTCTGTAGGTCTCAGGTACTCTCAGGTCAATGTCCCATGGCCACATGTTGACATGAGACCAGCACTACTCAGCCCATCTCTCCTGTCTTGTTATCACTGTGGGTGTGATACAGTCTCAGCCAAGTGCAAAGAATGTGCACAGATCTGATTTTTTTCCTTTTGTGGCCCTCCTGTCTAAGTCAGCTTTTGCAACAGCATTGACCTTGTGGAATGAGCATGTCCATGACAGGATCACTAGAAAATCTGCAGATACTTTGAGACATGAAGGAAACTGGAAAGCAATAAAATGTGCTGTTAAGAAAAAGGCAGCCCAACACCTGGAACATGTACCAGGGACCATACAGAGTCTTGGTAGGTCACTGCACTTACAACCTCCTTAACCCAGCCATAACATCAGTCAGAATCTTCACATCTATGGTTTGCAGATAACAAATTCAAAAGGTACATGGTAGGTGGTTTGAAATCATTGATATGATAATGATCATGGGTTAATCCTCTGTTTGCAGACTAAACCTCACACCTTATTGGTGCCATCAGCTACAAGCAGCACCTGGACACCAGCTGCAATCCACTGTGCAATGAAAGCTGAGTTGCTGCAATAGTCTGTCCTGTCCTCATCAGGTTAGGAGTAGAATCAGATTAAGATAAAGACCTGTGTTAGGAGAAGGTTTATCAACCAGCTCAAATACCTGTCCTCTTTGGAAAGGTGATTTTCTGGTGTAGTTAAAATTATCAGCTTGGATGAAGGTGGGCTTTTCCTTTTTTACAAGTAGCCTTCATTAGATACACTTGCATCCTCCCTGTCTCTGGCTTCCTCTTCACATGGTTTCTCTGTCCTTTTGTTGGCCTATGGCTAAGTTGTTTTAACACCAGAAACCCACTGTCCCAGCCCAGGGCTCAATATCCTTACATGGCTGTGAAGGCCTGTGTGGAAGGTCCAGTCCCAGTAGGTCCTCAGATGGTTAGTTAATCTGGACTTGATCTTGCTAAAGTTATCACATTAGATGGATAAGCCTAACAGCCAACATCTCAAAGGAGGACAGCTGAAATCATGTTGTGGCTGATGCAAAGGAGCAGATACCTCCATCAGATGATTAAACTGTCTTAGGAAGGCTGAATCACGGGCTTTCTGTGGCTGGGTCTCTCCCTTGCCTATGATATGAGTGATAGCAGTCACAGCTTAGGCCTTCAATAAGCCCCATGTCCACAGATGGACCTTTGCCTGGTCTCCTGGGACACAGCATGAACCACCACTATTACCTCTACTTTTCTGCCTTGAGAGACAGCAGCAGCTTACAGGACTCTGCCAGGACTTTTTGTGGGTACTACTCGGAGAATGTCTCTGCCAGTGATGGGTTTTCCATCCTAGGGCACAAAGGGATAGCAGATTCCAGGATTTGAAGGGAATATAGGACAAAATCAGAGAGGAGTTGGCCCCTTGGACCAGCAGCTCATTGGACTGAGTGGGACCTCAATTTTGCAGAGCCTATGTATCTCTAGACATAGACAGTAGTCTCACCACTACAAGCCAAGGACTTCCCTGCCTCACTGGGCGCACTGGAGTGCTCTGAACAGAGGATGTTGTGGTTATTTGCCAGTGATGGATATTGTCAAGTAACAGTTGACATTTGATATTGAGGCTGAGCTATTACCTGACTGGAAAGCTCAGAGCTGAGATCCTGACAGATAGTTCAGGTCCATTCTGTTTTACTTTCTTTAATTAAGTAAGCAATAACTCTCCAGTGTCTTCTTCCTGATGTCTGAATTAGTTACCTCTATGTGTGCAGAAAGAGTGTCCTGCCCGAGTTTGATGAGTGGCCAGATGCAAGGGAGTGTTGTCAGTAGCCCTGTCCCTTCACTTTGAGTCAGTGCTGTGATTCTGCTTGTGCATGATCCTAAGCTGATTTTATTTTTCTTCATCGTCTTCAGTCTTTTCTCTTTTGCCATCTTTCTGCTCAGCTTCACAGCTCCTCTGTGAGGAACCATGTGTTGCTATGCATAAGATATCAGCAAATGCAATACTGGCTCATTTGTCTCATTATCATTATGAATTTCTTTTATGGTCCTCCTATTACCTATACTAGACAATATTCCAGCAGCTGGCATACCAGCATTATCTGCCATTACTCTTCAATTATTTTTCCTAGGGCAAGAACAACTGCAGCAAAGAAGACCTGTGAAAGCTCAGATCCTTTCCCATTTCTCTGCATGTCTTGCCTAGTCACACAGGCACTTCAAAGATGAACCTTCTACATATGGGCTGATGCTAGAATGTTCAAGAAAGTGATGAAGACATGCCTGCAGCCATAAACTCTGGTGCCTTAGACAACTTGTGATGCAAGGTCTTGATGCTTATTGAAGGTGAGGATGAGACAAAGACAAAGGAAAATCAAAATCTGCTATCACTCAGAGGAGCGGGGAGATGGAGCACATGGAAAAAGTAGGTGTCACAAAGCACTTCAAACTGCCTAGAGTAGTGATAGAAAACAGGCTAAACACCATAGCACCTAGAAAAGAGTGTTAATTTCATATTTTAAATGACTCAATTAATTTTACCAACATGTCGATGCACAGGTAACTAGAAGTCCATATTTTAATTTTTCTGGAAGGAGTGATGATGTGTTTGTACCATCTCACAACTGCAGTGCAAAGCAGAGTTCCCTCCAACTTTTCCCTTTGTTTGCCTCCATCTCTGTGTTCCAGTACATTAGTGTGGATGATTTTGAATGATGATTTAAGTCACAGTGTTTTTCTGCATGCAAAAAGCACATCTTGAGTCAGAACAGACCTTTGTGTGTTCATGGTCAAGGTTTCAAGGTTACAAAGAGATACTGTGTGTCAAGATGAGACAAGACACAGGCTATCTCCATCTGACTTCAAAATCGGTTTTACTGTTAAAGGGAAATTCTAACATGGGACATTTCTTCCTTTAAAGGGTGCAGTACATAAGGACACAGCATTGTGCAGGAGCATGAGCATCATTCTGCTCTTCTCAATTCTCCCTTCTTCCCAGGCCTTGAAATCAGCTGCACACATCAATTAAGTGCAGCTCACACACCCTATGAGGCAAATGCTATTTTACTTCTTTTATTACAGATGTGGAAACAAACGTGTAGAAAGGCTGACTGACACGTGGCTTCAAAGCCTTTGGCAGAACAGGGAGTTTGTCCCCTCTTTGCTCTGTTCCCTGGGACATCCTCTTCCCCTGTTATGCCTCTGAGTGAGGCAACTCATACAACAAGAGTGCCCATCTCTGAAGAGCACTCCTGACATGGTCCTGACCCTGAGCTAAGGGTGAGCCCCATGCGGTCTCAAGTCACCCCCACAGAGTCTGCTGTTCTCAGCCACTGGCCAGGCAGCCTCTGTTAAAGTCTGTGCCCAGCCATGGAATAGCTGAAGGAGCTGGAGTTGTTTAGCCTGGAGACAAGGGAACCGAAGGGAGGCCTTATTGCTCTTTGCAAGTGCCTGAAAGGAGGTTGTAGAGCAGTGGGAGTCAGTCTCTTTGCCCAAGTCAGAGGCAGTAGGAGAACAGGAAACATTCTCAAGTTGTGCCATGGGGAGGTTAAGACTGGATATTGGGAAAATTTTTCTACTGAGAGGGTTATTAAACATTAGCACAGGCTGTCCAGGGGAATGTTTGAGGCACCACCCCTGGAGATACTTAAGAGACGGGTAGACCCAGAGCTCAGTGATAAATTTTAGTGATGGTTCTTGTCAGAAGTGTATAAGGCCAGGCTGGATGAAACATTGAGCAACCTGGTCTAGTGGGAGGTGTCCCTGCCCATGGCAGGGGGGTTGGAACTAGATGATCTTTAAGGTCCCTTCCAACCCAAATCATTCTATGATTCTATGAAGGGGGCAAGTGAGTCCTGGTGCTACTGGTAATTGGTTGTACTGATTAATTCTGGGCCTAGTGGGGGTCGTATAGTAATGATAAACTGGAAATGCCAACTAGGCTGCTTCCATGCTTGATTAATGCCAATGATTTAATTAACCCAGGCTTATATTTGAGCATTGTCCATTAGCATCTGGCATTAAAAATTCTCTGAGCTGTCTGAGCTTAGCAGCTACCTTAAGGAAGTCATTTGACATCTATTCAGGAGATTTAATTGTGCCATTATGTGCCCGTGTATGGTACTGAGTGCCATTTAACTGTTGCCCTTGCTAGCTGATTAATTACTAGACCTGAGTGAATAAGTGCAGGAGCTCACTCCATGCTTCTCCATGGCTGAAGCAGACAGAATACTGTGTCCAGGACAAATGCCAGCCTGGTTGAGGCATGCAATGGATAAGCTGGGATCTGCAGGCAAAACCTGTTTGTTTTACTGGTGAGAGGCAGAAAGTGTTAGGAACTGGCATGAACCAGAGAGGAGAAGTGTGTGAGGTAACCCAAGAAGCTTTCCAGCTCCAGGGTTCTTGGAGAAAGAAGCCAGCACTTAAAATAGCGAATGCAAATGAATTTCAACACCAGACTATCCCAGGAAGAGGGAACATTTGAAAGGACATATAGATCCTGTAAGCCTAGAGTGCAAGTGTGTCTTTTTCCCCTTTGCTTTCTAGACTTGGGCTGCAAGGGTCAAAGAGTTTGTCTTCTTCAGTAATCACCTCTGGGACTGAAGATGCCGTGATGGAGAGTCCACTACAGGGTCAAGCAGAGCTCAGCAAAGGGGCCCTCCAGCCTGTGAGCCTGGTGCTTTCCCACTGAGGCTGTGATTTCTGCAGGCAGTCCCGCTCTCTGCATTTCACCTTAAGCAATGCACCTGTAGGATTCTGTCAAGGCAGCAGTAGCCTTGGCAGGCCTCCCAGTGTCACCAGCTGACACCCACCATGGAGCAGAACCAGCTCCAAAGCACCCCTGCCAAAACGTGAGCAGGTCCTGCCCTGGGCACGTGGAGGAGCCTGTGTTGCTGCAGAGACTGTGGGCGATGGCTGGGAGTGGGGTGCAGTGCCTTGGGGCTTGGGCCACCTGTGAAAGTGCTGGGTGGCACCGACAGCCTCCTGCTTTGGGGATCTGACCCAGCACCTGGTGAAAAAGCAAAGGCTGGGTTTGATGTGTATGTGAGAGTGGGCTGAAATGTAGCAGGCTCCTACAAAAGCTGGTAAACACACACACTCCCTGCTGCTGGGCTGGACACCTTCTCCCCGTGTTCATTCAACTTGTCTCCTCAGATAACATTGCCCCTCTTTTCATTTCACTGGAAGGAAGCAGATAGTAATTTGGCAGGTCACAAGAGAGCCCAGCATCTCTCAGAGCCTTCAGCAGCCCATTTCCGGCTGCGGTTTGATCAGGTTTCTATATTCATCACTCTATTTCCTGTGGGGGCATTTCTGATAAGCTTTGCACTTCACATCCTGTGGTTCCCCCTCTCGCCCCTGGTGCTCACAGGATGTTCTCTGCACTACGAGCAACTCGGGGCTGCTAAATAGCTCTCCAAAAATGAGTAATTGCTGGGTGATGAGGGCATTGTCCCAAGGATCAGGTGAGCAGAGTGAGTGGCAGGCAAGAGTGGACCCCAGGGGCCAGAAGCTGTGCCTAGTAAGTATTGGGTACTTTTTAACAACTATGGATTGAGCAAAGCTCCAGGAGACGGTGGCTTCATGCTGGTTTTTGCTCAGTTCCTCTTAGATGTCCCTTTGGCTTGTCTCTGTGGAGTCACTCCATCCCTGCTACAATTGAGGACATCCTGAGCTGAGGGGTCCAGCCTGGACATTACAAATAAGAGAGGTAGAAGTGCAGGCAGGGAATAATGGAAAGAGAAGAATTATGACCACATTTTTCAGATGAACCTCTTTCTCCCCTCCAGGCAGGTCTATATATTGCTGAGCACCACTGATTTCCTCTCATTCCAATTCCAGCCGTGATATTTAAGAGCAGAGCTAAAAGTCATCTCCAGTCATTTAGGGAATTGATGTGATTCCCAAATTGAGGACTGGGGAAAAGTGTACAATTTGCTCACTTAATTGACTTTCTGTACAAATTTTTCCTCCTCACCAGTGAAAAGACATCATCTTCCTTTGACACTTACTACATTTACTTGGGATTTCCTTTACTTCTTTCTTTTTTCATCAAAGCCTGAATTTCATTCTCCTGTGCTGGTGGAAATCCAGGCCAGTTTCATTAATACTCTCATGTTTGTCTGAGTGCTGTGACTTGCATCTCAATCTCTGTGTGTTTTTACCCTCCTACAAACACTTTGTTCTGTGCTTTCAGGGTCTGAAATGAGTGGGTTTTATCTTTGCAAGTCATCTGCAGGCTTGTTTTCCAAGTGGGGACCTCAGTGGAGTGTTAGATGGTGGCTGGGAAATAAACCCAGTCAGCAGTTTAGGGGCACTGCTCTGGAATGGAAAAGAGCTTAATAGGATGGATGTGACCAGACTCTGCCACAGGCTGCTCTCAGGGGCAGAGGAAAGGGCATGAAAATAACCTGGCACTTTTTGTTTTATTAGGCTATAAGTAGCTGCAGTTCATCTTAAGTACTGTGGTTACAGGCTCATATAAGAAAAGTCATGTCAGGAATTGCTGTTCCCATTAAGAAAAAGTAAGAAAAACCTCATTAAACATCTTCTCATTTGTCAGAGGAGATCATGGGAAGAGTCAAAAAAACAACTTCATATTTCCAAACAAATGCAGTCTCCCACTTTTCCAAGGGTGTAACAAATAGATGTTGCACCTCCCAAAATCTTGGCGCAGAGAGCCAGGGACCTAGCTAGTGCCAAATATTGTAGGCATTTGTGGAGGAGTGGACCCTGGCCAAGGGAGACACCTCTTTGGATGGGAGGCAAGGTGTGGCCGACTCCAGCACAGCTCGAGCTGGAAGGGCTTTGATCAGCATGTTTTCAGCCTTGGAAAATCCCTTGTACCCCAAACCTGCTCAAAATCCCGACTCTGAGCAGATTCCTCCCAGCACAGCCCTGGGGTGTGGAGCTGGTGGACACATGAGGGCACAGGGAGAGGCTGGATGCCTCACACACATGAGGAATGGGCATCTCACCATCCTACTAGACCCTGTAGGTGCTCTGGGCTGGGTCCCACAGGCCAGGCAGGTGTGCCCAGCCTCGCCTCCTGGCTTGCCCGCAGAGGATGGATTAATGCACAGGCACCAGTAATTAGGGCCATGTGCACTGAAAACATAAACAGGCCATTTCATCAGCAGCTAGCCCCCAGCCCTTGCTGTGCTCAGATGCCTGGGAAGCAGCTCGCTGAGATGTAAAGTTGTCAGTTCCCACAGTTTACAGCCTGTAGGCAGGAACCACATTATTTGTTCACTCACAAGGTTTGCCAGGTGCTGTGGAGAGCCCACAGGAGGTACCACTTTGCTGCTGCCCTGCTTAGGGGGCTGTGGGCATCTTGGTGATAATCAACAGACTGTGAAGCTGGAATTGATCCCCAAAGTTGTCAGTTTCAGCAGGGCTGCAGACGGGTTCAGAATGTGTACCTGTACTTTCTTCCCATAGAAATCAATGTCAGACTATGGAAATGTCTGTAGTACAGATTTGGAAGCAGGACCTAGCTGTATTATCAGTGCTTCACAAGGAAGATGAAAAAAAAGGTTTTTTGGTGTCAATTATAATTAAGTTATTTCTGTCTGGAACAGGTTGCCCAGAGAGGCTGTGGATGCCCCCTCTCTGGAGGTGTTTAAGACCAGGCTGGACATGGCACTGAGCAGCCTGATGTAGTGGGAGCTGTCCCTGCCCATGGCAGGGGGGGTGGAACTCGAAGATCTTTAGGTTCCCTTCTAACCCAAACCATTCTATGATTCTATGGATCTTGTACAGCTGTGAGCAGCTGGCTAGGGGAGGTTTTAAATGTGAACATTAAATGTCCTCTATTCAGCATGAGTGGAGTAGGGAAAACCTGGACTTTTCTCTGCGACAGACAGGTACTGGGACAAACTGGGCTTTTGCAGTCCTAAATAGTCCTCATACCTTTAGCAGCCACACAAACTTCCCCTTCACTGCCCCTCTTCAGCAAGCTTCTGCTGACAGACTCTGCTGTGCCCCAGGGGCCACGGCAAGAACCCTTTCAGGCAGGCTCAGAGATAAGGTACCAGGAGTCCAAGAGAGAGACGGGCACACAATCAGAGCTGGGGAGAGAGGAACAAGCCCTGCCTTAGTGACCAGCCAGGGAGGTGAAAGGTTGCAAGGCAAGTCCGCTGCAGCATCCTTCAAGATGTGATGGCTGAGCAAGCAGGAAATACAATGAGTTGGACATGGAAAACACAATTGGGATGGATATTTCACCCCTGGGAATTTCCCTTGGGCAGTGGCAAAAAAAATCATGACAGCACCGTGCAGAAAGCGGAGCAAGCGCGTGTCTATTTATACTGCCGCCCAGGGCTGTTCCTGTGCCCGGGATGCCATTTCTGCTTGCTGCTGCTAATCTGGGTGTCTCAGCTAACCATTTCAACTGCGCTTCAAAACAGTGCTCCTTCTGATTTTGGACAAGCAGACATCCATGCCAGATGCAGCACTGAGACAGAGAGCAGGCAGCTGATGGGCACAGATACTGGGGGCACCTCTGAGATGCTTTTTCTGGAGGCTGCACGAGTGTCCTGACTCGTGACAATACCTTTCTACACTCAGGAGTGATGCAAATGAGGAGCAGCCTGCTGGAACCCATTAGTAGGCAGGAGAGCGAGCTGTCCCATCTGCTGTTTATTCCTTTCAGCTTCCCCAGGGGGAAACCAAACTGCAGGATACTGGCTTCACAGCCCCACACCCCCAGGCTCAGCTTGGAGCTGCTGGGGGTCAAACCTCCCTGTAGCAGCTGCAGACAGCTCAGGAGAGGTCCCCAGGACCTTCCTTATGGAGGCTGGATGATGGTGGCCTGGGATGAAGAGCCTTCAAGGGAAGCCCAAGGATGAAAAGCTTCCCTGCTTTCAGGTTCTTTCACACAGGAAAAGCCCAAAGCATCACAGCTCCAATGCTGTGCGTGTGTGCATCCTAGGAACAAAAGCTCCGCAGTCAGCCCTGACAAGCCAAAAGTGGGTCAGGTGGAAATGCGGGAGACCAGTGACTCATCTTGTGGTTGACTGGGCAATTTGGGAAGAGGAAAAAGCAGCTGCCTCTAGGAAATGGAGCGCATTTCCAAACCTTTCTTTCCTCTGCCCCTAATCCTAACATCTCTTCCACCAACAAAATGATAAAGCTAGGGACTCAGCCTTTAATGCCCAAGAGCACTGACCCTCAGAGGACACATCTAGGACCCCAAATATGACACTAGTTATGAATATCTATTTCAGGTGAAGGGCCTGGACCCTTCACCCCACACCTAATGAGATGGACCTTAAATTGATCTGGGTGGGTGCATGTCTGGGCTTGAGCACTGGCATCCCTACACCATCACATGCTGGATGTGATTTGAGAAGCTGGTGGAGAAGCCACTCCCAGAAGCTGCAGGGCCAAGGGAAGGGGAAAAGGGGCCATTCATTCTCACCACAGCGTCTCTGCTGGCTCTGAGCTGCAAGCACACAGGGAATCAAGGAAGGAAACGTCTATCCTGACACCCTGACATTGCCTCTGTGCCTGCAAGGGGGGAGGGCGCACAACTGGGGGATTACAGCTGCTTGTTAACTGTATTTGCTCATTACATCAAGCAAACAGTGGTCATTCATGAGACAGGTCAGCCTTCCCTGCTGGGATTTTGTGTCTCACGGCCAGTGGCCACAGCAGCTACCCAACCTCCCTGCCAGCACCTGCAGTCAGGCCAGGAAACTTCCCATCAAGCAATGGACAATGCAGGATGGCAAAGCTTCTGGGGAAAACAAAAAAGGCATAAAGAGGACACTGCCAGCCATGGCCTTCAAGCCAAGGAAGAGATGCTGTGCAAGGCAAGTCTGAAGCCAGCACTGCTGTGATGGTTAGATGAGGATGAAGAAGGTGTGTGCCAGACAGGGATGACCCTTAGCTGTGTGACAGCAGGTTTAGAGCTGATTCTAATGTGCTTCCAGCGGATGCTGTGGTGAAGTGGGCCCCCTCTGCTCCCTCCCCTCTAGCCCCAGGGCCCCCTTCACCGGGGATACTCTTGAGAGAAGGGGATGTGGCCACCACCCACTTCTTCCTTTCCAAGAGGGTAGGAAACAACATTAATGCAAGACAAATTTCTCTTGTCAGGGAAAAGGAAATGGGCTAATAGAAACCCAGTCCATGCATGCCTTTGCTCCTGTGCAACGGGTGCTGGCAATTCTTAGGCATGTGTGAGCCCCCAGACACTAAGCACTGAATAGATAAGTCTGTGGCAAAAACTTGTGTGTACAATTAAAAGCACTCAGTTCATCCCAGTGCTTTTCCCCACCACCAGCCCATGATCAGAGAGAGAAAGCATGGTATAAATAATGGACTCTTTCTCCATCACCCTTTCCTGGTAGACAGGACAGGCTATGATGAGATGGGTCATCTCAGTGATGCAGGGTGGGTTTCCTCAGCTGTCCAGCAAAGCTGACAGGGTCATGAGTAACACCGGAAGGGAAGGGTGAAAATTATCACAATGGATTTGATGAGCACTAAAAAAATTATCTTTTTTCCAAGGCCTTCGCCGTTTTCCCCAAGCACAGAGAGAGAGGCCAGCCCTCATGTAAGGAAGCAAAAGCACATCCCTCACTCTTTGCTCTCCAACATTCAGGGAGTGAAAGTCAGGCAAGTTTTCCCTCAGCCCAGGAGTCTATAGGGGAGATACCACTGCCACCCTCAACAAAACAAAGTAGTTGTGTGGACACATTTAAAGACATTTTCCTTGCAGATTCAGTGAGCTTTTACAAACCAAACAAACCCAGTGGACAGATCTGGAAATCCCTTCTGCTGGAAATTTTCCCGTCCTCTTTTGTCTTATACCACATACTTAAGCCCAGCAGGAGTTACAGTTGGAACTGAAACCAGCACATGGTGCAAGGTGGATGCAGGGTCTGATGGGTTGCAATTGCACCTCTGGCTTTGACCAGAGTGAGAAATCCAAGGCACTAGTCCTGATTAATGAGGTTCCCTTAATGTGGTGGTAACCCCTTCGAGGTACTTGCTTCTGGGTAAATTTTCTTAGTTTCCTTTCTTCAGCTTCTGGGTAAATTTTCTTAGTTTTCTTTCTTCAAACAAAGCCTCCTGGTGGCATCAGTGATGCTTGCAGATGGGCCCACCCCATCCCTACCTCCCCTAGAATTCCTGTGAACTCCTATTTCTACTGGGATAATCTAAAGGCTTCTTCTGTTAAAAAATGTCTGTCAATCTTTTTAAGGCAACATTTGAAATTCTAGCTCAGATTAACTTCTCTGAGCAGTGCATTCAGACCTGGGATATGTCCTTTATTCGGGAGAGCCCCAAGGATGCTGTGAAACTGTAGGCTGCTCCAAAGGCAGTGGCTGGTGTTGACTTCCCCATAAGGTTTGCTGGGTCCCTTTTCTGCATGAGGAAGCCTATCAAATATTGGGTAGGAGGAGGCCATTGCCAGGGGTCCCCTGGGGTTATAGAAAACCCTGCTCCTCTTGGAGCAAGGTGTGTGAGATAAGCACCAGGTAGAAGGGATTCAAGTTTGTGGTACTAGCAAGGGTAGTGCCTTCCAGTAGGACTCCCAAAAGTGGCACAAAAGGGCTGGAGCAGGCCCCCAGTCACCATCTGGCCATGCATTGCTGGATAACATGCTCTGGCAACTCAGTCTTGCATACCTTCCCCAAGGGACACCCAATGAAAGGCTGGCACTTCCCCATTTTTTTCTTTTGTTTCCTCTTTTGTGCACTTTGTCATCATTTCTCTTCCCTTTGGAGAGCTTATGGGGACACACTGTCTGCTCCCCTTCCTCCTCTTGGCTGATTTTTCCTATGTCAGTCTTTCCTCACGTCCACCATTGTTACTCACCACATTGTCCCTCAGTCACTGAGTAATGGTCACACCAATGATACTGAAAAAGAGAGAAAAATCCTTAATTTTTCAAAAGAAAAAAAAAACCTACAAAAAACCTAGGGAAAGTGTATCCAAGGTTAACAGCCCTACCATAGCTTCTCCCTGCTAAAATGTAGGAGGGGAAAGAGATGTCACTGGAGACCTCCCCTACCTTGGGACCTTGCTGCCTTACAGGACAGGAGGGACTTGGTGTGTGAGGAACCTCGTGCCTTGATGCCCATGCTTCCTGTGCCTCTGACCTGAGCAGCAGGTGGCTTTCATCTGGCACGGCTGAAATTGCTTTTCTTAGGCAGTTCAGCAGTATGTTGGCTCCTAAGGAGGCAGACTATTCACTCTGGCCTCTGCTAGCTGCCAGCTGTCATGGCAAAAACAGATGGCCTTGTCAGTGGTGCTGTGTGCTGGGGACATACAACAGTGATGCTGAAAAGAGGTGAGAACAACCCTCAGACTTGGCATATGTATTTCTGTGTGTACATGACTCGTCCCACCCATATGTTTTTCTGCCTATGCAAAGCTTGATAGAGACTATCTATTCATTCCTCTTTGGCTTCAGAGGTGATCATCTGACCACTTCTCCCTTTATTATCACACCCTGGCAGCACAGAGCAGCACCAGTGCGTGTAGGCTCCCATGTCATGCCAAACTCCCCAAAACCCCAACTTTCCTCTCTGCTAATCACACTACATCCACATGAGATCACTGTGCTGGAGCTCAGAACAACAGGACTTGAACGACCAGATACCTGGGGAGCTTCAGAGAAAGACTTTCATAAATCTTTTCCATCCCCTGAGAAGAGCATGATGCTATATGGTGTCACTCTCAGAAGATGATGCCCTCTCAACATTATTTAGTGCATCTTGATGGTTAAGAGCCATCTACAAATGATGAGGAGAAACCTGTCTATGCATCCTTCAGGTGGTAAAGCAATCAAGCTCCAAAAGAGTGAAATTTTCCAGAATTTGTTGCACAGAATTACACTTTGATCTTATCAGTTAATGGAATGGAGGATAACAATGTCAGGCCCCCAGATAAAGCAGCAAAATGCCATTTCTTCTGCTGCCATTGCTGGAGGGAGATGCATCTGAAAGTACTCTCTCTTTTGGGACAGCATGAGACAGTGCTCCATGTGTGGGTTTGACCTTACTAGCCAACCTTCTTGTTCTCTGGCACTTGGGAAAACACTCAGCATCTCCAGGACAGAAATGGGGAGGAGTGGTGAAACAAGGGCATGGCAGGTTCAAAGCAGGTCCGAGGAAGTGGCTCTGACATAATGAAGTGGTGGAACTCCTTGCTGCAGGATGCTATGGGCGCACATCATTTGCATGAGTTCTAAAAGCATCCGGGCCTATTCATGAAGGACAAACCTACCAGGGGTTATTAGGGAGATAGATCCCATCCTGATGGCTCAGGAAGTCACCCAGGCACATTGCACAAGATGGGAAGTCACCTGGGAAGCACTGGTTTGCTTGTTTGGATTCACACTGTTCCCGAGATGCCTGATGCATGTCAGTTGCACTTGCAGCCAGGTCATTGATCCAGATGAACTTTCTACGTAGCTGGAGTACAAACACCCTTTTAGTGCCCCCAGTGTTGTTGGACTGGCTGGGACACCTAACAAATGCACCTGTTTGGCACGTAGTTTTACTCTGCAGTTCTCCAGAAGGAGTAAATTCTACTGCTTACTATTTTGAATGGTGCTTTTTCCCCCTGAATTCTGCTAAGGTAGCACTACCGGTACTCAACACCTTTGCTGGGTTGAAGTCTAGGTTGCTCAGAGAGAGTCAATGGGTCAGGGATGAGCTCTGGCTTGCCTGAACATCAAGGGGTCTGCCAGAGTGTTTCCTTTTCTGTTAGACATACTCTTTTCCCTTTAATGAACTCATTGACAAAGCAGAGTGTAGAAGGACCCAGCTGCTGGGAGAGATTTTTCAAGGGCATAAACTCTTGCCAGCCCAGCTTTGGCGTGTGCTTATCTGTCTGCTTGCCAACTGCTGCACAAGTCCATTTCAGCCACAGGAGCATCTGCTTGGCAGCAGCCTGAAAGCCTGAGGTCTCTGCTGCTTCCCTCTGTCCCTGCTGGAGCTATCAAGGGCTTTGTCATGACTGCAAAGACAGCAGGATCAGCCCTTTCTCAGATCAGGTCTTTTTTTGAGAGGGAAACCTCACACTGGAAATCATGGAGAAGCAAATGGCAGGAGTCTGAGGGAGTTGTTCAGACCAGTTTCATGTTTCTGTGGAGGCTCAGGACATCACCAGCAAGTCTCCCATCCTCCTTCCCCTCTGAAAGAAGGTCCAGCTTCAAAGTTCAGTGGGGATGCTTGGGGCAAAGTCCATGAAGCCCTTCATGGATACAATCATCTGACGCATTTTGAGTGTGAGTCAATGCCTGATGCACCAAGACAGGAGGTGAATCAGTCACAAGGCTCTGCTGGGGGTGTCTAGGAAAACATCACGGCAGCTGTGGTCACTTCTGGTTCCCTGGGCCATCCACACTTGACACTACAGCTGCTTCATCTCTGGCAAGGGATGGCAGGGCATGACAAGTCAGGACCACACGTCCCCACTGGATTTGTGTGATCAGGCCACAGTGGGAGCTGAGCTCATCTGTGAAGCAGGGAAGTAAGACTGGCCAGAGACACAAAGGAGCCTCACAGGGATTTGTGACTTTCTCCTCCTGCCGTGGCCTCCTGTGGATGGTTGTAATGCTCAGGTCTTCAGAGTCTCCTGCTGGCACAGGGGTTGTGGGAGAGACCCTGAGAGGACCAGTGATGTGCAGTTCTTTGCTGTGCTGGGACAGTGCTTAAGGCAGAGCCCAGACTGGGGTGAGATGGAAAAAGTCTGTCTCTAAACTTGAACCTAATCTGAGTTTACAATGACAATGGCTGCTTCTCCAAGCCTTAGGATTAATTCCTGGGTTTTAATTCCCGCCCCCCTTTTTTTTTTCTTTACAGTTGCCATTAACTTGATCCTAGGCAGGCATTAGGCCCTGCCAGCAAAGTCAGACCCTGGTGTGTCCCATTTGATTCAAACTGCTCTTCTTGGCAGCTTTACACCAAGCAGCACCAATAAAGGGGACAAAGATAGAGAAGAGCATGTCATAAGAGTTCTGTCCAGACTTTAGAATTGAATATTTCTGGCTTGTCAATCACCCTGATTTTAGTAACACCAGATGAGTCTTACTGCCAGGAATTATCCTTTTGGTTTTGAACCCCTATGAACTCTGAGTGGGCACAGGGTCCCACAGTGAAGCATTCCCCTGGTTACCACTCTGTGTGAGATAGTTCTCCCTATGTGGGTTTGACCCTACTGACACATTTTGTTTCCATGCCCTGACACCAGTCTCCATGCCTTGTAGCAGGACACAATCCTGTTAAAAGCCTCTGAGGATCCCAGCTCCCACTTGCCCCCACTGCCTGAGGAAGAAGAGGACAAGAAAGGCAGCAGGTTTCCATTCTCCTGGTGCCTGGCTTTTGGGCCTTGGGATCAGAATTGGCTGCAAGGGAACTGACCCAAGCCAACTGTACCTATATAAGAAGTGCCAGACACAAGTTGCCCCTCCTCCAGAAGGGTTTGGAAGCGAGCCCTGGATATTGCTGATACAGAACAACATCCATTTCCATTGCTTTTGCAAAACTCAAACAGGGACCTCTGTTATATTCATAGAAATTAGTGGGAGATTTGTCATTCATAGCCTGACTGTATGAGTCTGACACTATGTATAAATAGGTAATAGTCACACTTACATAACACTGCCTTATTTATGATCTGAAGCCCAAGGGAGAGATGTCTCTTCCCCAGCCCTTTCTTCCTAGCAAAAAAAAATGACATTCAAAGCTCAACCTCAATCCTATCACTGTGGCCGGATGTTTAACATTACAGGATTTGCATGCCTGTAATTAAGTGCTGCACGGGCTCTAGAGCTTTCAGGAGGCTTTCAGGAAGCTTTCAGGCCTTCACAACTCCAGGGGATACAATGTGTTAAGGCAAAATGTCACAGGTTATGTTAAAAGGTTCAAATGATGCAAGACTTACTGGCTTCATTCTGGTTTCCAAAGCTGATCCCTTTCACCAAGTCTGTCTCATGGTAAACTGAGAGGAGGAGATCAACTTGCTTCCAGATTCCCTTCTCTCTCTCTCTGCTGCATCCACAGCTACTGCAGCCAAGGATATTAATTTAATTTCCATGGCACTTGAATATGCTTGTTATATCCATCTCACACATCAGTGGTTGCAAAAACATGGTCACAGAGCTGACGCCTGCAAGGGGAAAAGTTTCAGGGCTTTTGGAGAAGGCAGGAGACCAAAGGGGATGGGCACAGGGAGTCTGACAGCCAGCACAGCCTCACACTTGTATCAAAATGACAAAATGTCAAGGAGAGCTCACGCAGATTATGTCAAGAAGCAGCTGACTGATGTGGTTCGTCCCTGTGTGCCAAGGCTGTAGAGATGTTCAACAATGACTCTTAACCTGCAGCAGAAAATGGCTTGGGTCACTTTGCATCCTGATTATTTGAATGAGTCCTGCCCTGGTCATATTTGCATGAGCACAAGCCAGCTGCAGCTGTTGCAGTGGAAGGAGAGCTGTTCTGAAGAAGGGCTGCTTTGCTTTCAGGAATAAAGGTTGCTTTTCCCATCTCCTACTCTAGATCAGATCAGAGCCTCAGCGATTAGTCTCCTATCTAGTGATTTATAGCTGATTTCCCCATGACTATGAACCTTTGCTCTATCTGCTATTGCAAGAGAGTATTTATCCTTGAGATAAAATCTGTAGGACAGTTCACTGGAGTGGGGATTATAAAATGATGCCTCAGCAGAGAGTGGAGAGAGCAGAACTAGCAAAGCTCCTGGCATTTTTCATGTGCTGTTAAAGACAAAAAATTGTGGCAAGGTTCAAGTATAAACTGCAGTGATTTGCAGCCTGGTGTGAAGGAGCAGGGCTGGGAAAAGTGGACACTTCAGGCCAGCCTGGGTCACATCCCCTTCCCTGGCTCCATTCTCTTTCTGCACCAAGGATGGTGCTGTTGAAAAGCCCCGAGAGATTCTCTGATGAAAGTGAGTCATGGATGAACTGCTTTGTTGACAGTGCATCAAGAACTGCATTTCATCCAGGAGCCTGGGAGAACAGGGGAATGATTTGGGAGCAGGGGGGATGCAGATGGGTCCAAATAACTACTGGCACTCCAGTACTCCACTCTCCAGTGTATTGCTCGGTAAGGTGCTGCCCTGGAGCTCAGGTTGCTCACATGCTTTTGCAGCTGAGGGGTTGAAAAGCACTAGAAAGGAACATTTTCCCCTCCTCCACCTTCTCAGCAAACCTTGCATAATTTTCCCTTTAGCCTCTCTAGACAGGTTCGTTACAATTCCCCTCCATTAATATGCAAATATGCCCTAGAGGAAAAGAGAGACTGAATTTATTAACATGAATCTCTTAACTCTTTCACTGCTGCAGGAGGATGCTTTCCCCAGCCTGGAAAGCTGTGAGGAAGAGAAATGCCATGAAAGGACCACCATAACACGCTGCCTAAGTGCAGACGGGAGCAGTGACCCCCCGGCACCCCTAGAAGGCTGGGGTTTGTGTTTAAGTGCAGTCTTGCAAGCTGTTAAAACCTTGATTCTGCTTTTCATTTCTGCCAAAGGCTCCCTGTGCTTGCCAGGGCAAATCACTCACCCTCTGGCTGCTGGGGGAAGGCAGCAGCATCCTTACCCTGCAACCTCTGCCAGGTGTCTAGAGGTAGGGCTCTATGCTTGGTCCACCCTCACAGAGCAAGGATGGAGGGAATCGAGCCCTTGGGAGGACTCCAGGGTACCAATATCCTGTGTTCCAGCTTAAGCTGTGCAGATGCAGGCACATCTGGCAGGTAGCTGAGACACAAGATGTGGTGCAGCATGCCAGGACCCCACGTGCATATGCTGGGGCCAGGAGCCAAGGGAAGCAGAGCCAGGAAAGCCTGGAGGAGCCCAGAAGGCTGGCTGAGCTCTGCAGCTGCCCACAGCAGCCCACCAGCTGCCCACAGCAGCCACTGGCCACTCAGGGGGACTTGTCCTTCTGCATTTCTCTGGGCAGGGAAAGCATTTAGACAGACAAACAAATTGGTGCCTGTTGGCTGGCAAATTTACAGCCTGGCTTTAACTTGGTTTTCACTACCCCAGCAGGATGAGATGTAAATTCCTTTTCCTAAATCCAAGGAACATACTGACATTTAATCATCCAAATGTCCACCTGCTTTGACAGTCCATTTCACTTCAGAATCCTGCCACAATTGCTTCTTCTGGCCAGGGCCCTACAGAAGACAATTCTTTAACTCCATCACAAAGGAAATTCATGTCTCTTGCTCTTTCTTTTCTTTTGGCTGGTTGTATTCCAGCAGGATGTACTACAGTTTGCCTCATACAGATGCTGTTTGACAGGAATATTCACTTTCACACATCTCCAGCTTTTGAAAGTCAGGACATGAAGCTGTAAGCCCTTCTCCCACTCCCTTCCCTCCCCTTTATCCCTCTACTCTGAGTAATTGTGTTTCTTTTGCCTAAAGGATTCTGCCTTGCAAGGCACTCCCATCCTCACCACAGAATGAGCTCCAGATGTGACCAGCCAGGAGCACAGCTGTGAGAATGGCCTTTCTAGTAACCTGGCTTGCTGCAGTTTATTTTCCAGGAAAAGTGAGCCAAGAACCTGCCACCCCGCACAGAGAGCAGGAAAGGATATGCAGTGAGGAGAGGAGGTTTCAGGCATGTGAAAACACTTGGAAATCTCCATCACAGACACACCCATCCATGTTCTATCCTGAAATTATGTCCTCTATCAATAATCAGGCCAATATCCTGGCAGAGCAGCCCAAATCCTCCATCCTCATGCCAGTGTTGCCTTCCTCTCCACCTCTTCTGTTTGTCCCAGTCACATGCTGGAGCAGGAAGGTAAAATTTAGGATGCTAGGTCCCATCTCCAAGGACATATGCTCTGTGACCTTGGTCATCCAATTTTCGTGTGAAAGCTGGGGTGAAAACTGCAGAAGGTGTTGAAGACAATAGGCTTGCCCATCATGTGGTGGCGGCCAACATGTCCTGCCCAAGAGGAGTAAAATAAACAGCATATTTTCTCTGTAAATCTTTCAGAGACATCTTGAAGGTCCAACTTGAGTTCAAGTCACTTGCTATGAGGGCATAATTTTCAGAGTATTTTCACAGCATGTCACTGGCATGTCACTGCGCACACAGAGTCACTTCAGTAGAAATAGGTTTCCTCTTTCCTTGTGTTCGATGTAGGCTGGAAATCAGCTTCCACTCCTGCTGCATTAGGCAACAGCCTCAAATAAATACAATCCCAGAGTGGGGTGGACTAGACAAATGGCAGCTTTGTTTCTCCCATGGTGAATCATAGAATAGTTTGGGTTGGAAGGGACCTTAAAGATCATCGAGTTCCAACCCCCCTGCCATAGGCAGGGACACCTCCCTCTAGATCAGGCTGCTCAGTGCCTTGTCCAGCCTGGCCTTGAACACCTCCAGAGAGGGGGCATCCACAACCTCTCTGGGCAACCTCTTCCAGTGTTGCCCCACCCTCACTGTAAAGAACTTCCTTCGTATGTCGAGTCTAAATCTACCCCCTTCCAAAATCTGACTCAGCTTGCCTGGGGAAGGGTTGGAACAGCACACAAAAGCCAGGGGTATTAAGATCAGGCTAAGGCAGATGGAGGGGAGAATGTGACAGCAACCAGAGAGCAGAGGGTAAGGGAGAGGCAACAGGGAGGACAAAGGGATGTCACCAGCTGTAGGCCTCGAACGTTCATGGGAGGTTCCTCCCAGGTGAGCACATGCAGCAAACCTTGTGTGTTACCTTGCCTTGCCCAGACAAAGAGCTACAGGGCCTGCAGGGGGAGGGGATGGCAAACTGCCTGTCCAAATTCTGCCTCTCTGGAAAGCAGCGACTGGGACAGATGGACATCGATATCCATTAATATCCATTAGGCTCTTAGTAGCCTTACACCATGTCCAGGTCCACACTGGGGTAGCTGATCACCTTATAGATTATAGAATGGTTTGGGTTGGAAGGGACCTTGAAGATCATCTAGTTCCAACCCCCCTGCCATAAGGAGGGACACCTTCCACTAAACCAGGGTTGTCATACAAGGTGTCCATGGTCCCAGACCTTCAGGTCTCTCGAGCAGACTCATGTGGAACTNGGTTGGAAGGGACCTTGAAGATCATCTAGTTCCAACCCCCCTGCCATAAGGAGGGACACCTTCCACTAAACCAGGGTTGTCATACAAGGTGTCCATGGTCCCAGACCTTCAGGTCTCTCGAGCAGACTCATGTGGAACTGGGCAGTGTCTGGTTGTAGGAAATGCCCTGGGCATAGTTGCTAGCGTTGGGTTTTGCAGCATCTCTTTAGTTTGAAAGCAGCCCGGAAGGGGGGTTCTGGATGAAATGGCTGCTCAGTGTTTAGGTGGTGGCTGTGGGGAGATCCTTCTGGCCTGTCTTCAGGGCTCTGAGTTTGCTCCTTTGGCTTTTAGCGAAAAACCCTGTTTCCTCCACGCGAGGAACCCAACTGAGGAGCCTTCCACGGGGCTGTTTCCCTGGGCGGGGGGGGCTGGGACGCTTTTTCATGCTCTGCGGTTTCAGGAGCTGTCATTTTGTGTCAGGGAAAACGTGGCGGCGGCAGGTACGTCATCACAGGGACCCGGCCCCGTGTCCCCCGCCCTCCAGCAGCTCCGGTCCCCACAGCAGCCAGGGGACAAAGGAGGAGAGAGGGGTGGGCGCAGCGTGGGCGTGAGACGTGTGTGTGTG
>VZTY01008736.1:0-12458 GCA_013400935.1 Turnix velox
TGAAGGCAGCTGTTGGCTCACTGGGGTCACTTGTATGGATACTCCAGGGCAGTTGGTACAGCATCTGCATTTTGCTGCTTGTTCTTGGGATGTCTCCTGAGGTGGGTGATGCTCCGAGTGGGACTTAAATGAAGTTGAGTGGGCAGTCACTGATACATGGAGACTGATGGCCAGAAGAGATGCTGTTGTCTCCTGGGAAGAGAGCAGTAAGCACTGAAGGGAAGTGCATGCATGCATACAACTGGTGCTTCTCTGGTGCTTCATCAGGTCATAGGCTTGTGAGGGGAATGAGACTCTCCAACTTTACTTGCTGTTGTCTCTTCCATGGGAACAATGAATGAGTATACAGATTACAGTTTAAGATGAGCTTGTGCCCTGCATCTGAGCAGCAGTGCCTGCCTCTCTTGTGTATGAAAACTGAGATGCTTAGGAGAGTTCCAACCATTTAAGTTACTCATCTAGTTGGGAGAGGTCTCATCTTTTGCCTTTGTCCTTTCTGTGGTCTATTGCCAGTGAGGTTTATTTAACAAAACTATTGTCAAATCTGCATATCTATTAGTTGTCACATTGTGTTAAGTCTCAGCTGTTCTGTTTTTCTCTGTGAGATTTAATTGCAGTCCAGGACACAAAGCAGCATGATACAAGTGACAAAAATTGACAGGACATGTCACAGCAAAATGTGTCAGGCTAGAATATCCAGAAGGCAGTTCCCCAAGCAAGGAAGAGATCCCACCATCCCTCAGCCCCTCTCTGATTTCTCTCCTACACAAATGAGTTTGTGGTTCCCAGCTTGACTCTTGACAAGTCAAAAAAACCTGTTTTATTTCCTTGTCAAATCCGAAGTTGTTTTCTGTATATCACTTATTAAATGTCCTTTTAAAAATATTATTCTTCTAGAAGGCAATTCCTGCAGCCTTATTTATATTTGACCTTGTTCCTAATTCCTTCTAGTTCCTATCTAGCTTATAGCTCCTTATATCAAAACATCTCCAGTCAGACATCACATCTGCTCCCTTGTTCTTGAGCAACATCAATGAAACAACCACTGCTATTACATTCCTTTGAGCTTTACTCTTCTTGTCCAAGTAATAAATAATTTAGTTTCTGAACAAGTAACAAATTATTTCTTCAATTTTGGTTGATGTCCTGCAGAAGCTGCAGTCTTAAGCTCTGAAGGTTACAGCCATGTCCTTTACTATGTAGTACAGTCAGAGCAGATGTTGGAATCAGTATGAGAAATTCTCTGCTAAATACATTTGAGAGAGAAAGATTTTCTTTAATCTTGTTAATTATGTCTTCATCATGAAAAGAGATGTGAAATGGGCAGTTNAAGAGTGGTCATACTTAGTAATCAACTCTTCTGCTAACAGAAAACTCATGAATCAAGATTGATTCCTTTCTTATGGTTTGTTTCTTTTTCTTTTTTCCTCCACAATGCAGGAGGGAGCATTTTGCTTTGTGAACAGATCACTTTATTGATTTACTACTGAAGCTGCTGAATCAGGTATGTTGCTAGTGTTGCTTTTTAGGCAGTAAAAATAAAGTGGTGTAATTTAATCCAGATAATACATTGCCACCCTCCTGCAGCTATTGAGCCTAGCTGTGTCTATAAGCTGCCTCTTTAGATTGTATACTGTTTCAGCTTTGGAAAGACAGAAGGCTGGGTTGTTGCATTGCTATTCTAAATTACTGATCTCACAATTGACCTCAGTAGCTGCCGTCTGCCTTATCTTAGTTTGGGATATTGAGAAGAGGGGAATTCCCTGTGTAATGCAGCAATACTGAAGAAGAGACACAGGAGCTGCAAACTGTGAAGTGGGTGCACTTTTTGGGGCCTGCAAGTAACTGTGCAGAATCTCAAGGACTCCTTTAGAGCAGAAAAGCTAAGAGGATGATGCAATAATAAAATAGATGTAGGCAAGATTAGTACAATCTGTTTCATTTGAAAGTGCTCACAAGAAGCACGACACTGGGATTTGTGTGGGATGTACCAGGGAAGAAAACCCTCAGAGGTTATTTTTCTCAGGCAGAATCAGCTTAAGAGGCAGAGAGTGCTCAAGAGCTGGGAATGATGGTGCTGACACTGTCACCTCCTTCTCTAATGCTGAGCCATGCAGGTGTTGTCTTCTGGCACTGCCTTTCAAGATCATAGGCTTCATGTCTGTGCTTTCTCCAACTGACACAGTGTCTGACCTCTGGGTTAATGGATATCCATTCATTTTACTCAACTTGCTTCACCCACACCAGCTTCAGGAGCAACACAGATGTTTCCTGACACCTTTTGAATGTGTGGGAGGTGAGGAGGCTTGCTGTGCTCCCTGACTGATGCCACAGGAACCAGCACCTGCAGCCCCCAATATACAGGTGTTTATTTTACTTAGGAATTTTTGCTCTTGCATTGTGACAGGGTAATGAAAGTAATTACAGACTCATTACATTGTTTTTCTAGATGAAAAATTAGTCGAGGTTGTCTCTGGCAAATGAGCTTGTTTTAGCCAGCAGGATGTGGATTTTCACCTGCATTAAATGCTCTTTATTGCAGCAAACTAACAAAGCACTGTGCCACTCTAAGGGACAGCACTCTGAATCACTGACAGAACCAAATCACTCTCTATAGACATCTTAAATTGCACTTTAAAAATGTCATTACTTGCTCTCCAGGTATTTCTCCAAGCTACTATCTGTTTTGTTATTTTTCCCCACAGGATCATTATCAGCTTTCTTACAATACATAAAAGTCTTCAAGGAAACACAGTATTTGTATGATTACATTAAGGCCTTTAGATTAATGGACAGTTTTATTCAGTATCATTCAGTGAAGAATGAATTCAAATGCCTCCTTGCATAAGATCCTCTGCATCTCTCCCAGTGCTGATGGGTGGTTCCCACGCAGGTTTTCCCTGCTCAGATTTTGAGATATCTGCCCCCATGTCCTAGGTAGTTACTTATAGTTGTGTAAATGAATAGCTAAGTATAATGCAGGTTCAAAAGCTTTGTATAAGGAATTAAGGTCAATTATCCAAGGTAGGCTTTCTGTCATGTAAGTATGGAGGAACTTATTGTGGCAGATTAACTGTTTTTTAAATTTGGCAACAAAGATCTCTCAGCAGTTCCCTCTCTCTTTGTCCCCCACGTTTGCTTTCACGATGCAGGAATGTTCAGAATGGGCTTTTCACTGCTGTTTGGCAAAGCTTTTGATGCTCAGATGCTATTCCAGCCCTTGGAATCGCATCATTAGCAAATTTAAGCAAAGAGACTATTTCTCTGGTGGTGTTCAAACCTGGGGGCTTTAATGGAGAGAAGGCAATGTTGCTGTGTAGATCCTCTGTATTCTTTTTTCCCCCCTTAGTTTCCTCTGTTCAGACTGCTCTTTGCTGTCATTGTTTTCTTTTATTAAAACCTGACTCTGTACCTAGTTATCAGTCCATCTCTGGGGCATCTTAGTGACAGCAGTCTGTGTGTTTTTCCTTATGTCACATGTACCTGTTAAAAAGGATCTCTGCCAAAAGAAGGGAGAGTCTCAGCTGGGGAATGGAAATGCAGTTCTGGAATGAGTGTGGGAGACAGCATCACTGTGGGTGTATTCCATGTATTGCATTTGTAGTATCTGTCCCAAATACCTACCTGTCAGACAGTACTTCAACAGCAAGTAAAACACCTGCACTAAAATCTATGAGAAGCTATCAAAATTCCTAATGTCAGCCCACACATTTTAATTTACTTGTCAAGATCACATGTACCCCCAAACTAATCCTTATACTCTGACAAATTTGAACAGTTTGCATGCTCTTCTTGCTTCCTGCGTGCTTTTCCTCAGTGGAGATACAACTAAGACATAAAAAGTGAATGTGTTAAGGTGTGACTAATTCACCCATATTTTGAGTTGCTGGGAAAAAAATAGAACAGAAATAATGCAAGACCCCACAGCTCTATTCCATGCATTGCACCTCGATGATAAAATGTCACCTCCAATAAGAAAATGCATTGGCTGCCTTCACAGACAGGTAACATCTTTGGAAACAGCCTGATGGCTTATTTGGATAAAAAGGACCAATAAAACACCTTGCACTGCTTCCTCTCCCCAGTTCCCCTCCTGGCTGGAGAGATTTGCTTTCTTCTCCAGGCACTTCAATCTTAGCACTGTGGTTCTGCCCAAGCTTGTGACTGTCTAGCTACTTCTGGGGGTAGCTGGGCACTACTTTTGGCTGCTGCAGGTCCTTGTTTCTCTATTCTTCCTTCCCCTTCTCTCCTCCTCCTCATTAGGACCATTTCAAGTTCTCTTTTGCCATCCCTATCTGACAGCAAGAGATTTTTGTGTTATTGTTCCTCTATCATGCAGCAAGGTGATCTATATGTCATCCAGGTGGTCACAGAGCTCAAAAAATCCCTTGTGCTCAGTGCTGTGCCCATGCTGTATCTCAGCTAGGATGGGACCCCAGAGATGGATGGAGTGCTTAGGCAGAGGACCTCAGTGATGGAAGGATTACCAGAGAGACACATTTCCTAAATTCTGGATGATGATCTAACTTTCTTTATGGATCCTTCCAGTAACTGTCACATGTATGCTGCCAGAAACCAAAGACATGCTTTGAAATCTTTTTTTTTTTACTTGGGGGGGCTTTGGTTTATCAAGGCACTGCCACAAGGTTTAGCTCTGCTGATGCTGCACTGGTTTCTGTGTTTTTTATCTCAGCAGGAATAGCACCACCTCAATGTCCTGCTGTCCACCACTAACATTTTCTGCCAAAATAGTTTGTCCAGGACTTCCCAGCATAGCAAGAAGACATTAAAAAGGCTTGGCTATAGCCACATATTATCAGCCAGAGTTATACAATGCTACGTTAAATATTTCAGGAGACATTAGAAGTTAATTCTGTGGCACTGATTGTCTCCTTGTTCTGGTCTGTGATTAAAGATGGTCAGAAATTAACATAGTTTGACAAGTGTCTCATTTAGTAGCTCTTTTCTTGAATATTCTGCTCCTGCTTCCTTGACTCTTAAATCAATGCTAAGCCAAAAAGCAAAAGCAACTGGCAGCAGCTTTCTCCTTGGTCTTGTTTCAAGCAGACCTTCAGAATGATGCAGCTGCCTGATGGTGATGCATCAGAGAACAAGGTTTGCAGCCAGTTGTTTGCCTCTTAATTTTCCTTGACTGGTATATAACCTGCTGCCACTTCTGCCAGAGCCTCAGGGCAACAGGGCCAGCTTGGCATTCAGCCCACTGAAGCAGAGCCTTTGCAATGACATCCTCCCTCCCATCTCTGCTGGCAGAAAGTGACTCCTGTTGCAGATGTTGGCCCAGCACACAGAAGCATGTGGGTGAAAATACAATGAGTGCTACTAGATGTGAACGTTATTTCTGCTCCTTCGTGTCCCTACTTCTAGAGGAAAGTGGACAATTGCATTCCTGCTGGAAATGAGATGACTCATCCAAAGATTCATAGGAGAAACCAGGAGAAAAAATTGCTCTGCTTGTAATAAATGATGCTATAGCTGGCTAGCCTTTTCCTACTCTCTTCTGGCGTACAGCCATCACAGTCTGATTGGGTGGGATGAGAAAGGAAAAGTAGCCAAAATAGAATATGCTGAAAGGTCAAAATATGGTGTTCACATGGAAGGTACATGACTTATTCAGACAGCAAAAGCTCATGCTCATTGGAGGCAGGACATAGAAGTTGAGTGGTGTTTGTTAGTCCCTCATCTTGCAGTAATTGTGATGGGAATTGTCAGTGGCACTGAGCTAAAGCTCTCTTCTGCAGCCTTGTTGTGGACTGTGATCTTGCTCTCTGCTTTAAATACTATAAGAAGTTAATACACACATAGGAGCAGGGCAAGGAAGAAATCCTTGGTTCAGGAGGGAAATCCAGAGCACCAAATCCAGCCCTGTCAGTGCAGACTTCATTTTCTTATTGGCAAATGCAGCGAAGCTTAGCTTGGCTTTTCTCATGGTAACTTGCCTGAATTGAGTTGTCTTATAAAGCAAATAAAAGTTGGGGTAATCATACAAACTCATTGCTAGATATGCCAGGCTCCATCTTCTTCCAGAAACAGGCTCTAATAGCAGTTCAAATGTGGTCATGGCTGTACTTTTGTGCCCCCTGAACACTTGATAATACAGCTTTTTACTTCCTACTATTTTTCATACTGGCAGTGATTACTGCATAGGCAGCCAGCACCATTTTCCCTGCAAGTATAAGCACTCCTTTTTTTTCCAAGATGATAAGCTTGATAGGCATCCTAGAAAGAAAACTAACACTTTGTTAACTATGCAATTGATGTGCACAGCTAGGCTGGAATTTTCACTGTGAAGCCAATGTTCAGTGGGATTAAATGGTGGTAGAGAGGAAGGGAACTTCTCTTCTGGACTCACAATAAAAGTCCTGCCTTTCTCATACTCTTCTTATTTTAAGAAACATGAAATCTGCTGTACATTAGGTAAAGACAGTTATTACTAAAGTTTTGTTCTGTAGTTTATTTGCTATAAAAATGGGTTTACTTCTAGCATCGTACTATATTGATTGCTCAGATCTAAGAAGCATGATGAAGTGCCCTCCAGCTGTTCAAAATCAAGATTATTATGTTCATAATAGATTTTAAGTAGACTGTGACAAACAGTCAATACATTTATGACCTTTTCTCTTTTCTTTTTGACTTCTTGGCTTGCATAATTGTCTTGCAATTATTAATATAGATGTTTTATTTTCCACTGCTTTGTTGCAAACAGGGCCTCTAGTCCACAGATGGGGATAAGAATTGGATCTGCTTTGAGGGAAGTATTGCATGGGATACTTCTAGAGAAGAAATGAGAACAAATATCATTTGAGTTGTATTCAACTCTTTTCAAAAGCAGCAAATCTTCTTGTCCACATCTTTGCAAAATTATATATAACATGCTGAGGCAGATAAAATAAGAGCTATATGATGCTCTTAATGTCAAGATTAATGATGAATGAAGTAACTTCAGTGAAGAGTCATTTCCTGGTCTGGACATTACACTATTGTTGTGAGTTCTGGCCAGAAGGTGCTACTGGAGAAGCAGGGGGCTGTCTACTTGTCTTGCTTGTATCTTCCAAACCCCCGAGGACAGAATAGTTGTTATATTTTATGGGGAAAACTTTGAAGTGAAAAAAAAAATCCACTTTTTCATCTTTTACTTCTTTACTGCTACCACTGCAGTTTTACCTCACTTATAAATTATGCACTGTTTGCCCTCTTGAATTTGTCTGGGTTTGGAATTTTATGCTTTTGAAATGTTTTTCCTTTCTGTACTGCTTTAGGTCACTTTGTATGGTATGTGACTCTGAGTGCTATTTATGGGGATGTGATTTATTGCCTTATTCTCTCCAATCTGGCCAGTCTATGTATTTTGTTTTGCTCTCTCAGAACCACATTTCCACCATAAACTAGTCTAACTTCTTTTTGAAAGAAAGTCCTTTCCAAAAAAAACTAGCTCACGTAGTCTTCAGTATCTTTTCAAAAGGGAACAGACAAAATGAATTCAGCCAAATTGATCTTTCTTGTGAATTTTTTTTCTCCTTTCTGTATTTCAAGTAACATTAAGAAGGCTGCACCATTGTTGTCTCAAGATATGATGGGAAGCAATGGTTTTACTAAAGCAGGGCAGATCTGAAGTTAGGAAGAAGTTTTTCTCCATGAGGGTAGTGAGACACTGACACAGGCTGTCCAGAGAGGTGGTGGAAGCCTCATCCCTGGAGACACTTAAGGCCAGGCTTGATGAGACTCTGAGCAACCTGATCTAGTGCAGGATGTTCCTTCTCACTGCAGGGGGTTGGACTAAATGGCCTTGGAAGGGCCCTTCCAATTCTGTGTTCTATGATTCTAGTGGCTATTTTAAAAACACTTCCGATTACCCACTGTACTCTGCTTTAGCATCCACACTAAGCAGCTGCTTTTATAGTCTAAGATTAAAGTAGGAGTTATGAGCTCTGTGTAAAATAATGAACTTCTGTATAAATTATCTGCCTGAGAGAATGTCTCTACATGTTAATAAGGCCAGTATGCATGGACAAACCATCTGGAGTATTTTAGCTTTTTTTCTATGCCTCTTTTTGGGCTCTGTGGGGACTCTGATAAGATGTTACCTACATCCTGGCTGTGTGGGAGTCAATTCTTCCTCCAAATTCTGTTGTTATCCTAGCAGGAGGTTTTCCCTGTAGGCTGATGTAAATTAATGGTTAGAGAAGGGCTTCATATAATTTCATCTTTGGATTGTAGCTACGTGGTTTCACATTTCTTGGAGATTAGCTCTGTTACCGGTGTAACCACAGCAAATTTTAACAAGTTCTTCTTGATTTCTGTGGGAAAAATGATGAGAAACAAGACATAACTCCTTTGTCACCAAAATGAGCTGGAGAAACATGGCATTTCTAGTCAAACCTAACTGACATACACTGAACTTACCTTGGTGTTACTGATGGGAAGCAGCAAGATGCTGCAAAAAGGGTTGGGGGCAAGGCACAGCTGGCCTGTACACTGACTGCTGCTACTGCTGAGGGCAAATTACTTCATCTTTCTGCCCCTACATCTCTTCTCAGCCCATGTTCAGATGATAAACTTTGTCAGGACTGCCTGCTGCAGTGTAAAGGCAAAGTGAGTAGCTCAGAGGAGGCTGGACTAACTTTGAAGTTGTGGTTGTCTAATAGTACAAATAATGTTCTGTCCTTCCTTGCTTTTGCCATTTCTGGAGTGCATGGAGGAGGAGTGTGTTCAATCTTGGGATGCTGTCTGAGAGAATGGGCTGTGCTGGGTATCACTCACTCTTTGTGCCTTGCAAAAATATTTAAGCATTTATTACCATGATGTTCTGTGGGCAGTTGTTCCTGTAGAAATTGCATTATGCACTTGCTGAAATAGCCTATTGAGCACAGAATTTGTTGCCAAGGGAATTGCTTCCTGGCCCCTAATCAAGTGGATGTTTTTTAATACTAGAATATCAGATTATTCAGTGCTGTCATATATGAGTACTCTGGAATGTTTTCCCATTGTTACAACACCAACATTTCATTAAGTTGAATGTTATTATACAGTTTCAATTATCTGAGTCTTGCTTCTGCAGACATTTCTAACACCTCCATATTAAAGCTAAATGCCTAATTTATATGTATTTCTGCTCTATATGAAGGAAATGTAAGCTCTTAGTTCGAGATCTGTCCCCAGAATGTGCCAGGAAGGTTATGCTAAACTATGCATTCAGATTTCCTAGTGGGACTGCTGGTTTACCTGACCTTTGCTTTAGAAGACATGACTTGAAATTTAGGTAAAATTAATAGTAAACACAGCAACTTGAAAAAGTAATACATAATTTCATGAGTCACAGAATACCTCTGGGCAAAGTGACCTGCTTAAGACATAGAGAAAAGATTGAATTGTTGTTTTTAACCATCTAAAAAAATTACTGTCTGGAGTTTAAAGCAGGTGAGTTCTTATTGGAATTCAACACAACAACCACACACACTGCAGCAATTAGGAAGAAGAATCAGGCAGCAAAGAGTATCCACTTTCACACAGATTTTTGTATGTGTGTCTCAGTTTTGTTTCATTGTTGAATATAAGCCAGACTTAAATACTGTTCCATGATAGGGATCAGGAGAGGAGCACAGGGACTTGTGAGATACCTTATCACTCTCCACTAGAGAGAAGACAAGGGCATGTAGCAAGTAGAGGGAGCAGATAAAAACCAGGACTACTACTGGCAGGAAAAGTGTTTGGGCTCCATGCATATCAGAGGAGAGATGCTGGAGACCTGGCTGTGTGGTCTGAACACAGGGCAGCTGCTTGTTGCAGCTGATCACTGCCTCTCATGGCAGTATTTGTGCCCCTTACGGATGGACAATTTGGTCTTGCTTGTTCCAGGATAAAACCAAGGAAGGGCCTGGTGCCTTGGAAAGGAGGAAGAAACTGTCTGGTAGCTGTGGCAAGTGAGAAAGTGAGTTTGCTCCTGTCCCACTACCTCCTTTAGCATTTCCATCATTTCAAAGAGCATTTATGGATCCAAGTTGAAGGAGGGAAGATTTAGGTCGGATGTTAGGGGGAAGTACTTTACTAGGAGAGTGGTTAGGTCCTGGAACAGGCTGCCGAGGGAGGTTGTGGATGCCCCGTCCTTGGAGGGGTTCAAGGCCAGGTTGGACAGGGCCCTGGGCATCCTGATCTAGTAAATGTGTTTGTTTGGTGGCCCTGCTAGACAGGGGGGTTGGAGCTACATGATCCTTGAGGTCCCTTCCAACCCAGGTCATTCTGTGATATGTGAAAAATTCAAACTAATTTTATAACTTAGAGGAAATGGGCTAATTCTGATCTGTTACTAACTGACATTGACCTGTTCTCTGACTGGTGCTCAGGCAGACATTGTCTGGTCCACTGTGAGCTCCTTTCCAAATCTCACTCAGAGATGGCTTTTGCCTTCTGGCCAGTTATGTCTCTTTAGTCTTGCTTGAACTGGTATCCTGTGCAGCCTGTCTGCATTGAATGTGTGTTTCTCTCTGGGAGATGGCCTTGATTTTCACTATCATTTATACTTAGGTAGTGTGGGGCATTGCACAGGTACCTGGGGTATAAACATCTTTAGCTGTTTAGAACATTTTACAAGATGATATATCAACTTATACTACCTTGAAATAATGCATGTAGCTTAGATACGAAATAAGCACTATGAACTCTGATATATTTTCAGATTGTTTACTTAGTTTGCAGGCAGATCAATCAATATACATGGAGGCAGAGACTTTGGTGATGCTCAGGGGATTTAGGCACCTTTTTAAATTGGATTGGTGATACAAAATGTTTAACTGATGCAAAAAAATATCCAAACACTGTTTGAGAGTACTTTATTTCAAATGCTTGAATATAATAAACATTCTTTATATCCATACTTTGCCTTGGCTCTTGCACATCCATAAGATTTCTACACCACTTTCAAATGCCATAACATTGTGATCTATGTAAGTTTTTATTCTGAAGCTAGTACCTTAAACTTTCACAATAAGGAAGTTAAATCTCAAGCAGGTCCTGACAGCTCTTTTAATCATATGAAAGCCATGATTTTAGTTATGTGCCTTCACGGAGAATTTTATGTGTAAAGAATTGCCTGTTTAAACTGAATAGTCTTCACAGAGGGAAAACAGTGCTTTCAGAATTAACAGTCTTGAGAATGCAGCAGAGCTGATGGACTCGGGCAGACTTTGTAATAATTTCTTCAACAGAATTGGGATGAGCACAGGCACACCACTAAAAATGCAAAACTGATGCTGGAGTCAAGTAGACATTGTCATATAAGTAGAAATCTGCTTATCCCTCTACAGATTTCAAAATGAATAAAAAACAAGAAGGAAAAGGAAAGATTGCAGTGCAATGTTTCTTTGATCTGTCTTAAAGGGAGAAATGATTGCAAGGCCTGCACCTGGTTCCCAGATTGCTGAAAAAGTTTTTACATATGAGAAGGGCAGGTGCCATGTTATCTGCTGTCATCTCATGATCCTCCTTCATTTCTCACTAGGCAGATATAGAATGAGTTACAAGTGAAATCAAACAACATGCTTTAACAGTCCCCACAGCCTCAAAGTACACAGAATAAACACTTATTTGATAAATCTCACAATAAAGATGATGTAGACACAGGAGAAGACCACTAAGCTGGATGAATTCAGGACTGTTGTGCATGCTTGTGCTGTTTAACGTAGAAGAGAGGAAGAAGGAATCCTGATTTCTCTGATATGGAGAATGTGTATAAGCAACTTGATTTTTATGTCTGAGAAGCAAGCTTTAGATTAGATGGGGGGATAAACTGGCAAGGTTGAAGTAATGAGAAGGATTAGTGCAAGAGTAAAGAGCAAACTGACTTCTGGCATATAGCTCAGAAATGCAGAGCAGAGAATATTTTCATCCAACATTTAGATAAGATTTTATATTTTCAGTTATATTTTAGTTAAATCTCTGCTCTGTGGTTGTGCTAAATTTTGGGTGGCTTGTCTTACAGAGAATGCTACAGATACTATGATACTGGAATCTTATTTGGGTAGAAAATAAACATCTAGAGGCTTCCTGACATAACCTAGAAGTGTTTAAAAGAAACTTTGCTGTTAGTGTTCACAGCCTTGCATGCATAAAGCATTTGGTTTGGTTGGAAGGTGTCTCCATTCTCACTATCTCAGCTACTTCTATGAAGTCACTGGTGGGAAATGAAGCACTTGTTTGTATGTTACAGTTCCTTGTCTTTGAGTATAATTGCAATTATGTTCTGTAGCTCTAACAAATACTGCATGTATTATAAAAAGGGAGGAAGGGAAGGGAAAACCTGCTGCATTGCAGTCCAGAGCCTATTCCCAATTCCTAATATAATTTACTGACAATGAATTCTGCAAATTATTCATAAAACACCAGTGGGCCTCATTGAACAATATGACTGGGCTGCACATAATTAGAACTGTTCTAAAGTGATTTTT
>VZTY01008753.1:0-15486 GCA_013400935.1 Turnix velox
AAGCCTCCCCTCCCTTTGTTGCATACTTTTATCATGCTATTGTCCTGAACGGCATCAGCTGGTCTGTCCTGGGGGCTAGATTTTGAAAACACTGTCTTCCCCTCCAAGAGCACCAGACAATTACAAGTGTAAGCCCCATTGGCCTCCAATGAGCCTTGGAGTACCTAGTACTTAAGTAATTTGTTTTTTGTTAAATGGGACCTGGGTGATTCTGAAAATATTATCATGTACCTCACATTAGATCTGATAGAAAGTGAACATTAAGTGGGAAGAAAATCTGACATTGAGAACATTTGACAAGTGCTTAAAAGGTAGGTCCTAATTAATTTTAAACTTTGTTTTATGTAAAACTCATTTCAGGAGCACCATGACATTCTTTCATTGTCCTTTTCTCTGTGCTGATCCTGTGAGGAATATATAATCAGTAATATGTTTAAACAAGCCAAGGAAAAAGTACCACTCTATTTGGAATCCAGGAACTGTTCTATTCCTGTAACTGAGTTTTTTCAAGCCAAAATAAAAGGTAAAATCCATTAATGTTGGAATTAAAACCACAAAATGAGCAAATGCAATACTCCAATCACATTACTAGTACTACAGAGAGGATAAGCCTGCCCTTAGTTGTGAGTAAAGGTTAACACCATTGCTTTTACATATAAATTATTTCTATCCCTCCAACAAGATCTAATCAACTGACCATTCTCTTGGGTAGTAAAAAAAGGTTAAAAAGTCAACCATTTCTATTCCAGCTCTGAGATTAACCATCCCGCAGTGGCACTGCTGCAACTCATCACTGTGAGCCTGGGCCACAAACATGACCAAAACTATTTCACTTCAAACTGGGGTTTTAGTTGTTTTGGGGATTCATTTTCCCCTGAACTTCGATCACGCCCAGCAGCTTAACAGCAGCTTCCACAACACAAGGTGGGAACTGTTGAGATGTGGCTGGGAATTTCATCAACTGCTTTGCTATGATCCTCTGTTATCCTCTGTTATCCAGCCCAAGGATGGTGCACCTAAAGATAGAGCCATTATCTGCTCCAAGTGCTCTGGCCATCTCCAAATCCCTATGAAAAATGCATGGTTACGTTCCAGTCAAAACTCAAAATGGGACTCAAAAGGAGATAAACAGCAATAACATGCCATGGAAGACTAACAAACATGGATTAACAGGCAAGTATGTATCAGTGCAAAGCCTTAGTGATTGACTATAAACAACAAAAAAAATTAATTTAAAGCACACGCCCTTGTAAATCTCAAAAGGATACAAGTCTTTTGTGAAGCATTTTACACATACATGCACACATTACTTAATAATTTTTGGCTGTTTTCCTTCCCACCCCAATAATTAGGTCATTATCACCTTTTTCATGGTGAGAGTGACAGAACATTGGCAGAGGCTGCCAGAAATGTTGTGGGGTCTCCTTCTCTAGAGATATTCAAAACCTGCCTGAACATGTTCCTGAGTGACCTGAGTGTTCCTGCCCCAGCAGGGGGATTGGACTGGATGATCTGTCGAGGTCCCTTCCAATCCCCAACAGTTACTTACACCAAGATATTCATTCAAAATAACATTGTTTCACAAAATCATTAAAAGCTAATAGATAATCATACTCTTTTGGGACTATTTCATGTTTAAATCATCACCTCAGATCAAAATCCAATCATTATCTGAATGAACAAAGGCATTCAGAGGGGTACAGGACACACAAAGTCCTTTTCCACAAGTCATTTCAGGCTGATTTCACACTCCTGTACAAATGAAATGTACTTCTGGCCTGTCGAAGCAGAATTGCTACCAGGGTGCCCAGTGGTTCGGCACCAGTATTTTCCTTGCAGGCTCTGAGCCTTCCACAGACACAAGACTTTCCCTGCACCCACACACACAGCCCTTGTCCTGGGGTCAAGCCTCAGCAGACCCCAGGTCACAGCCATGCAATGGGCAATGTGACAAGGCAGAAAGCCAAAGTGACTCTGTCTACAGGAATTATGAGAACTACTCAAAAACAAATATCCTTGGAGTAACTCGATACCAACATGAAGACTACAGAGAAGACACTCTCCAACACTGTGATTTCATCCCATGACCACTGTTACACCCGGGTTTAAGAACCAGCACAGTAACCAGAGCACAAGTTGCACTGCAGGGCATTCCTCCACACAATACTGTGCATTAAAGTCAAACCAATTGACATTTGGACTTCATGCAATTCTTATACTTTCCCCTACTTACACCATGGACATAAATAAAACTCCTGTGTAAAGGGATTGTGTAGAAGTAGCTTCATCAGTCTTGTACATCCATCTAACACTGTTGCAAACTGCAGTTCAGCTGCCTGCACTCTTACAGAAGTGAGTACATGCCCTTTCCCAAGGCAAGCTTTGCTCTTACCCAGCTATGGAATTTTCTGTATTCTAGTTTAAGTTAGAGAAGCCTTAGGGCTGCTCCGACTTCTGTCTGTTTTTCACAGTTTACAGCCAAAAAGCTGTTTCACATGAGATGCACACAAAAATTCCAGGACTAATAAACTACTGCAGTGCACTTTCTCTTCCATATCAATGGTTCTCTCCAAAACTGAGATGATGTACAATCTCACTCTTTCATTCTTGTCCTGTTAAACAAGACGTTAAATCACAGATTATAACACTAGGTGGAAAGTAAGGCCAAATGGAGCAAAGCATTACAATGTCAAGGTCAACAACATGCTGAGGTAGAAGAGAGCAAAGTTCCATGCAGAGCTTCAAGTACAAGATCCAAGTGGGCAAAATCCTGAGCCACCTGCTCTGGCCAAGTCTGCCTTGAGTTGGGCAGCTGGACCAGGTGATATTCAGAGATCTTTCTTGACCTCAGCCACTCTTAACATTGGCTATTTCTTTGTGACAACAGCATGGTACCTGGCTTCAACTGGAAAGAACAAGACCAGGTAAATACTCCACCATGGCATTAACTGTCTAAGTCCTGCATGAGGCTCTCAGAGGCACCACGAGACATCCATGGTCAACCCTGTGGTTTGTCATCATCTGCTTCTTCTCCTCTTCCCTTCCATTGCTCCCCACTAGAATACCATGAAGCCTGCTTTGGTCAAGCTGAATTCTTGACAACCCCTTCGCTTCAACAAAATTCTACTGGTCTAACAATGAGGTTCCTGGAAGACATCAAAATACATCAATGTTATCTCTGAATGCCAGGGTACTGAAAAGAAAGTAATCATTTAAAAAAACCCAAACAAATCAACACCAAACAACAAAGCATATGTCAAAATACTTTAGGAATCCAGCTTGGCAAAAAGGAGGAAAGAAGAGGAGGAAACCTCATAGTGGCCTCCCAGTACCCAAAGGAGCTCCAGGAAAGCTGGGGAGGGGCTGTTTGCCAGGGCATGGAGCCAGAGGAGGAGGGGCAGTGGTTTGCAACTACAGCAAGGCAGGGTTAGATGAGACATGAGGAAGAAGTTCTTCCCCATGAGGGTGGTGAGACACTGACCCAGGATGCCCAGAGAGGTGGTGGAGGCCCCATCCCTAGAGACACCCTAGGCCAGGCTTGCTGAAGTTCTGAACAACATGATCTAGTGCAGGATGTCCCCCTGTCACAGCAGGGGGTTGAATGAGATGGCCTTTGAAGGCCCTTTCCAACTCCATGATTCCATGATTGTCTGAAAATGGTAACTTAAACATCTTTATCAGCCTGTGAACCCTTACTCCATAACAGGGAAATAATGTAAAACACACAGTTCCCCCTACCCAGAGTCATAGAATGATGGTTTGGGTTGGAAAGGACCGTAAAGATCATCTAGTTCCAACCTCCCTGCCATAGACAGGGANTCTTCCAGTGTCTCACCACTCTCACCCATAAAGAATTTCTTCCTTATCTCCAACCTAAATCTCCCCTCTTTGAATTTTCAGCCACTACTCCTAGTCCTGCCATCTTGGACCCTATTAAAAAGTCCTACCCCAGCCTTTCTGTAGACAGGAATCTGAAAAAACTCTACATTTAGAATTCCCCTTTCTGGAGTTCCAGCCAACTGTAAGGCAGAAAACCATTCCCTAAGCAGTCTGATGACCACGGGAAGCTTAGGAGAGAAGAATCCATAAGAACCTGGTTTCAGACCTTGCCAGCTCAGCAGCTGCAGAGAAGCCACATGTATCAAAATGCTGCTTGGCTTAGGAAAATGACAAATGGGTAATAACACACAACCCAAAACACATCACTTCAGTATAACACAAACTGCCTTGTGTTTATCCCCACAGCAGAGAGACACAGGTTAATTTCTAACATTTCCCTTTTGCAACCAAGTTATGCAAACACGCTAACAATTAAAAGCTCAGTTTTACTTTGCCATTAGGTAATCTGATTTTAAAATGATCTGAAATCTTTTTTAGACTCACGGCATCTAAGGCGTAAATAATTTAAACAACAATTATAAAAAGAAGAAGAATGTTCACTGCTGAAACTCTAAAGCAAATTAAACAAGTCAATTGAAGAGAAATTGGTGACAAAGCAACTGGAACCCTCCATGCAAGCAACAAGCTAGATTTTGACAGCAACAGCATCTTATGGAATTTTCTCTTCATTTCAAATTACTCAGCTCAGTTCCAGGTTGAGAAACAAATTAGGAACTGAAAACCAAATCAACTTGGGTTTTTTTTTTTTTCTTCCAGTCTGCAAACAAGAAGTAGGTGTGGGAGGCCAAGATCTGCTGGCTTCAATGGTCAGCCAAGGCTTGAGTCATCATCAGTTTCACTTATTTAGTACAGGCCACATCACAGCGCTGTTATAAGCACCAAAAAAGGCTGAGATTTATTCTTTTCCCCCTAAATACTCAGCACATTTAGTATCATCCATGATATTAAGTGAAAATGCAGTTTCCCATGTTACCACGAAACACTGATTTCCACGCAAAAGCAGCTTGAAAAAGATCACAGCTGAAGGATTAATCCTGTAATAAGCCATCCATCATTTTCAATAAAAGCATAAAGACTATGTAAATCTATGTAAACATACACAGTTGCTTAGATGCATCCAGAGTATACCCTTCTTGTTATTAAGAACAACCTTCTCCTCTTTTTGCCAAGATGACATTTATTTGCAAGCAAGTGCCTTGGAGGTTATCAAGAGAAGAGTCAATCTTTCTTTAGGAAAAGAAATAAAAGCTACAAATGTTAAACAAGATTAACATGGGCCGTTTCAATCAAGGTCTCCTCTGACTTGTCAACTCCAACCAACTCACCCTGGAAAACAGGATACATGAGAGACATAATAAAAGGGCTGAACGCTGATCTTTTAACCACAGAATTTGGTATAAATATTCAGGTATCACTGAAAGAGCAGCACATCTCATTACCCACATTCTCTGACATGTAACATTTCTAAAAAGCCTGAACACAAAAAGACAGGGAGAGTCACACCTACAATTTAAACTGTTCTACCTATGTCAAATCTTGTAAATTTTCCCCTCCCAGCTTCAGAAACAGCCCCAGCATCCTTTTTTTTTTTTTAGAGAAAGTCACCCACTTGAATGCTTCAGGTAAGATTTAAAGGTTGCATTTTGCTCTAATCCTAGGTGCCATTGCCTGTAACACCTTATGGCATCTCTATTCTCCTCCCTAAAAGGAACACTTCAAAACTTTACAGGAAAAGAAAATGAACTTTCCCTTCACATCTACATCTTGATCAAACAAATTTTCACACTTAGAGAGTCAGGTTTCTACTTTATAAACAATTTTTGACAAAGAAATGTGGGCCAAGGACAGCCTGGTACCAACAACACACCTCCCTACAATTGCTGGCCAGTGAGCAGCACAAGCTCCCAGTGGCCTCCAGTACCTGAAGAGGCTACAGGAAAGCTGGGGAGGGGCTGTTTCCCAGAGCATGGATTGATAGGACAAGGGCCAGTGGCTTGAAATTAGAGCTGGGTAGGTTTACATTGGATGCTAGAAAGAAGTTCTTCACCATGATGGTGGGGAGACACTGGCCCAGGTTGCCCAGAGAGATGGTGGAGGACCCTGGGGACATTCAAGGCCAGGCTTACTGAGGTTCTAAGCAACCTCATCAAGTGCAGGATGACCCTACTCAGTGCAGGGGGTTGGACTAGATGGCCTTTGAAGGTCCTTTCCAACTCTATGATTCCATCTCAAAATATGTATTCCATCACAAAGAACTGTGAGTGTGGTGAGACCCTGGAACAGGTTGTGGATGCCCCCTGTCTGGAGGTGTTTAAGGCAAGGCTGGAAGAGTAATCTGTAGTGGGAGGTGTCCCTGCCTATGGGAGGGGGCTTGGAATTAGATGATCTTTAAGGTCCCTTCCAACCCAAATCATTCTATGATTCAATAACATAATAGGACTGCAAGGGTCTGAAAAACGTCCTCAAAAGATCTTGAAGCTCCCAAAAGATGATCAAAGGGTTTGCTGCCACCAGACTCACCACTTCTCCCTTCCACATGCTAAATAACAACTCCAATATCTCAGCATTATTGCCACCAGCCTTCTAAAGCAGGCTGCTACTCAGGAGAAGGCTCTTTACTTTAATCTCTTGTAAAGCATGCTTAACAGACCAAAGTAAGGAAGTTGGTTTTGGCTGGTGAGGAAGTTTAGGCATTTGCTGCTTTTCTTTGGAGGTGAAAATAAAACTTTATCAACCAGTACAAAATGTTTATTATGCACTGGACCACAAAAATGAGATCAGATTCTGTGTTTCTGTGGTCAGCACAGCAAAACTCTGCCACAGAACAACTGAAACTAGCATGGGATTGTTCAGCCACAAAACAGGCTTCATCCACCTTTATTCTTTTGAGCCATAAAAAACCATTTTTGTCTGTTGTTTTCTCTCTGAACAAATATATCTCACAGTTAGCTACACAAAACTAAGCTGAGCTCAAGGGGAGGAGAAATCTTTTTACTTTGAAATGATAACTTCAACTTACAGGCTATTGCTTCTGAACTGCACTGAATGGAGTTATTTCCTCACATTCCTGTTGTATAGTTCTTCCTTCACCAGCCTTCAGCTATCAGCAGATCAGAGGTGGAGTTTACTCTGGAGTTGGCAGTAAACAACAGAACAAATCTGCACTGTTTCCTCTGAAAGAGTAGAAATTGCAGCTGGTGTCCAAACATATTAAAACACTGAAACATGCAGGATGATTAAGAAGTCGTGTATTAGATAAATGAGGTAGTGCGCTCAAAAGATTAAAAAAAAAAAAACCAAACCACACACACAACCCACACAGGAAAAGAATTAAGTGGAAAAAATTTATGTATTTATAGAGCACAAACAAATAGCTGCAGTGGTCAAATGGTGCCTAATTTAAGTTGTAATTCAGTGGAAGGAGTAGCCTGTAGAGTCAAACTATTGTGTTAATCAACAACTCAGCTGTTACGTCTTGATGAAAAATGCAAAAAGTCACACTTTACCCTCACAGTGCACTGTGATGCATTTGCTCTAAGGCTGAAGCACAAGAGCTTGCAGGAGGAACCAGCAAGAAAACTAACAAAAGCCACATTTTTCACCCAAATATTGACTTTTGTCTGAAAGCAATAAACAAATATTCAGCTGAAGGGATCTTTAATGGCAAAAGATAAATATTTTTCCTCCTTTTTATTCCTCTGCTCAACATCAGTGGGCAACAGCATTGTGTCCTTGACATCCCCAGGTGATGTGTTAAATCTGTGCAACAGCCCTGCCAATAGATGGAAACACTTTAGCGTGTGAAATAAGGGAAAACAACCAGTCCACTACAGAGGGCAGCCAGGTATTTATTTATCTAAAAGGTAAATGCCCAAGTTCAGACCAGAGGAAGGAAAAAAGAAAAAAAAATCTTGAAAGAAAATTAACAGTCCCATTGAAACATCCATTATCTAAACCAGCATTTAGTGCTCCCCAGAACTACACTGGGGTTTTGATCTAGTTCTTCTGCTCCACCTTTTAAACCTCATTGAGTTTCTGAGAACTCCTGTCAACTTCTTACTTGGCATCAGCCTTAACCTAATGGGACCACATGGTAGGTTGGAGACTGCATGACAAGGCTGCCAGAGACAGAAAGAAATCCAAACAGTGCCCCACTGTCAGCCTGTGTGCCAGAAAAAGAGAAGAAAGGGAAATAATAAGAACATCTGTAGATAAACAATAAGAGACCATCAGGAAGGAAATCTGCTCTTTCCAAGGTTTAACAGCTTAAAACACTGCAGAATGTTCTCAAAGCTCAGCAGCAGCTGAACCACCCAGCAGCCCTGAGCACAAACTGATGACATTCCCAATTAAAGAGCTCGTGTCTTTCAGAAGCCCAAGTAACTAACCTCTCTCCTCATGTACCTGATTCTCACCATCCACCACACACAGTGATGGAAACAAGCAGGTCCAAGTGATTTGGGAAGGCAGCTTTAGCCATGAGGCCTCCCATCCCAAAAACCTCATGTGGAGCCTGGACACCAGGGCTGTAATAGATGGTCACTGAGTCAGACTGAAAAAGAAGTCCCCCAACCTCAGATATCACACATAAACACATCACCAGGAAAAAAAACCAAAAAAAAAACAACAAACCCAACCCAAACAAACAAACAAACCCCCAGTAAACCCTAAAGCCAAGGCATGTGGGAGTCTGCCACACCAAAGAGAAGATGAGCAACCAGGCAACTTATATTAGATGCGTAAACAGTCATAAAACTTGCAGAAGGCTTTTTGCTCAATGGACTCACTAGAACATGGCAAAAGCCAAAACAGGCAGGGGAGAGGTTTAACCAACAGGAGTAACTCAGTTTTGCCACACGATCATCCAGTGCTGAGACCCATCTGTATTTTGATGCAACACAATAAATGGAATTTGTTTGTCTGAATACCTACCAAAGGAAACAGGCTACTGAACTTCTGACTGTCCTCAAGTGATGAATGGATACTTTTTAAGTCCCTGTTTCCCTACTCTGCACTGAAATCCAAAATAGACCTTTTATTACAGTATCTCCAGTTTCAGGACACCTAGACAGTAAACAAGGGATCAGGGCATGAGAAACACATTAATAGCAACAACACGCTGCTGGTAAGTAAAGGTGTCAATTATTACTACGCAAAATGGATAATTACCAAAAATACCATCATGAACTTAACAAAGATAACAAACACATGCAGAACTTGTTCCTTCTCTTCAGCACACAGGAATAACTGCTATCTCAAACTAAATAGGATCTGAAGAGATTTTAAATCTGCAATGCTAGATACAGGATCTACTATTGTTTTAACTAACCAGTCCCAGGAGCAAGACAACCTCCCAGCTTCATACTTGCTCTAACTTTATAGCATGAGAATTTAAATGATACCTTTCTACCTCAACTACTTTATTTCATGGCTTACCACAAAACCTTCATATACTGGAATGGAGAGAGGAAAGGCTACTTGTTAACTCACTGACTCCAGAAATCAGTCTAACTTCATGATACAGATACAGTGTTCAAATAACCCTGACCCACCTTTATTCACCAGGACTGAATCTCTTGATGTGTTTTTCTATACTGTGAAAATACAAGGTCAAGCTCACCTTCCTTCTCTCTATGGCATGCAATGTGGCTCAGTGCAAGCAATACCCAAGATTCCTCTGAGGTCTGCCAGGAGTGGAGGATCAGATCCCTGTAATTTTTGGTTGTGTGATGAAGACTTCCATGTGTCTCATCTTTTGGCACTGTTGTCACAGAATCAGAAGTGACCTCCAAGGGCCATTTAGTCCAGCCCCTCTGCAGTAAGCAGAGATATCCTGCACTAGATCAGGTTGCTCAGAGACTCATCAAGCCTGGCTTTGGATGTCTTCAGTGATAGGACCTCCACCAGCCCTCTGGGCAACCTGGGCCAGTGTCTCACCATCCTCATAGGGAAGAACTTCTTCCTCATGTCTCATCTAACCCTGCCCTACTCTAGTGTCAAACCACTGCCCCTCATCCTATTGCTCCATGCCCTGGCAAACAGCCCCTCTACAGCTTCTCTGTAGCCCATCCATTCACATTTCATTTCTATACAGTAGAAGGAGATGCAGTTAGTATTCTGAAATTAGGGGAAAAAAATTCAAAACAGGAGTGTAGCAGCACATTAATCCATCTATCGAGTCCTCCGGCAGGTTACCTGGGGCACACCACCCAACAGCAGGAGATGGTTTAAGTCTGACCAAAGAAGCAGAGACACTTTTTGGTGGGAGTGAAGCTATGCCTTTTGCAGCACAAAGGGAGCTGAAGGTAGAAGTTTACAGATGACCACAGGTCTCTGCCTCACAGAGCTAACATTTACTGAGGCACATACAAAAGAAAAAGGACAGAGTGTTAAAACCAGGCACAGCTGATGTATTTACATACATAAAAACATGGCACACCTTCTGAATAGATGAAGATCCTTGGCACCAAGGAAATCTGAGACATACACAGACACACCACACTCAGTAAAACACCAGGATGATGATGACTGCCCCTCTACTCTGCTCTCAAAACATCCCACCCGGAGTGTTGTGTCCAGCTCTGGAGTACAAGGTAGACATAAAGCTGTTGGAGAGGGTCCCATGGAGGCCACAAAGATGATCTAAGGGCTGGCATACCTTTGCTGCAAGGACAGACTGAGAAAACAGGGACTGTTCAGCTTGGAGAATAGAAGGTTCCAAGGGGATCTTCTAGTAGCATCCCAGTGCCTGAAGGGGCTCCAGGAAAGCTATAGAGGGGCTCTTTGCCAGGGCATGGAGCCACAGGACAAGGGGCAATGGTTTGAAACTAGAGCAGGGCAGGATGAGCCACGAGGAAGAAGTTCTTCCCCATGAGGATGGTGAGACACTGGCCCAGGTTGCTCAGAGAGGTGGTGGAGGTCCTGTCACTGGAGACATCCAAGGCCAGGCTTGCTGAGGCTCTGAGCAACCTGATCTAGAGCAGGATGTCCCTGTCACTGCAGAAGGTCTAGATGGCCTTTGGAGGTCACATCCAATTCTATGACAGCATTACCAAAAGATGGGACACGTGCAAATCTTCATCACACAACCAAAAACTACAGGGATCTGATCTTCCTCCACTCTCAGCAGACCTCAGCTGCAATCAAGAGGTCTGCACTGACACAAGCAAAGAACCAAGAGCACAGGGGGTCAGTGAGACTGCTCAGGGGTTTGGCTATTACTATTTCTGGACTACCTGTCTCAATGCAACTTTATGCAAAAGACCTTGTGCCTAACTTAAAGTTTTGATTAATTGTGTTTTTCTTTCAGCTCAGTTCATCCCACCATTTTCCTCGTGGCTGGTCTCACCTCCTCACCCATTAACTGCTTTCTTGCTTCTGGCCATCGGAATAGTTCCAAAATTGCTGTTCTTTGCTCAAATAAAAAATACAGCTATTGTAACAGAAGCTAAATTAAAAGGCTCATGTCATGAACAAGGGCAGACTGAAAGTGGCAAAAGGCCAAATAAAAAGAGGGAGATTTGTTACTTTCCCTTCCCAAGAGGATTAAGAAAAACATACTTGTAAAAAAGTGTTCCAGCCCTTTCCCCTGGTGTATGAGAACACAAAAGAGGCTCCAATACCCCCTCTAGATAATTTCTCAGTAGTAAACATCAGTTTCTTAGAGAGCAGTACAGGGGAAAGAGACCTGAGGGTCCTGGAGGAGAGCAGGATGACCATGAGCCAGCAATGTGCCCTTGTGGCCAAGAAGGCCAGTGGTATCCTCGGGTGTATTACAAGGGACATGGTCAGTAGGTGGAGAGAGGTTCTCCTTCCCCTCTACTCTGCCCTGATGAGACCACATCTGGAATTACTGTGTTCAGCTCTGGGGTCCTCAGTTCAAGAAGGACAGGGAACTGCTGGAGAGTCCAGCACAGGACCAAGAAAATGATGAAGGGATTGGAGCATCTCCTTTCTGAGGAAAGGCTGAGGGAGCTGGGTCTCTTTAACTTTGAGGAGACTGAGGGGTGACCTCATTCATGTTTAGAAATATGGAAAGGGTGAGTGTCAGTAGGATGGATTCAGGCTCTTCTTAGTGATCTCCCATGGAGGACAAGGGGCAATGGCTGCAAGCTGGAACACAGGAGGTTCCACAGAAACGCAAGGAGAAATTTTGTGAGGGTGAGAGAAGAGTGTCCCAGGCTGCCCAGAGAGGGTGTGGGGTCTCCTTCTCTGGAGACATTCAAACCCCACCTGGACACTTTCCTGTGCAACCTGGTCTGGGTGTTCCTGCTCCAGCAGGGGAACTGGACTCCATCTTTTGAGTTTCCTTCCAATCCCTGACATTCTGTGATTCTTGCATGACTAACAGGTAGGTACTGATGGTGTCACTGCCACCACTTTGGACCACATCTGTCCCACAAATCGCTATTTCTTACTGGCAGCCCCACAGCACAGGTAAAAACTCTATGTAAAGATGTAAGTAGTATAAGTAACTGGCATCTTTGCCATCTTATCAGAAAAGATCAGCAGGAACGAAGACCATCACCTTTTCCCTTTCATCCCTTAAAGTTGTCCTTTTCAGACAGTGTGGCTGGGAGAGGAGGTGTCTTACACACACCCAGCAAGTTGCCCATTCGTGTGCATATTCACTTCTTGAAGCAAGAGGAAAAAGTAAAAACAGGATCAAAAAAATGTATGTAGTATCTCCGCGAGACCTTCCTCATACACATGGTGACCATCAGGGGAGGTCGGTGGGGCAGGAACTGTGCTTGCCTTGGGACATGGAAAAGCACACAGGAGAAAGCAGTGTTTCAGTACTGCCAGTTCCCTGACACAATCAACCTTCCCCTTCTTTTCCCTCCATCTCTACCATCTGCAGAAACAACAAAACAAACAAAAGGGAAACAATCAGAAGTTTCCCATGCCGCAAAACCTTTCCTTAAGCAGTTTTTTGTGTTGCTGACCAGTGAGATGCCATGAAAGTTAGGAAAGGGTAATGATACTCACTGTGCATGGGAAGGGCCAGGCACTGTCATAACCAGAGGCAATGCCAAATTGTCAAGGGCTACACCCAACTGAAGGACAGGGTATCACAGCCCAAAGGGCTTATCTGACTGCCCTAACCTTTACTCAAGTCTCTGATGCTGAAGCCGAAATGTAGTGTGAAACAAAGAGACAACGGGACCATCTCTGAACTTAAAAAAAACCCCAACCAAACAAATAAACTCAAACTAAAACACCAAACCCCAAATTATGCATTAGAAGTGACTGATTTAAAGATTTCACTGTTGATGTTAACAGCGACATTTTAAGCATGAGGGAGGGGGAAGCAAGAACTCTTCCAAAAAACCCCTAAAAAATCAGCAACACTTTAAATTATAATGAAACTACACATTAAAACCTGAAATTTAAGACTGGGGAGCCTTTAATGCCCCTCTGAGTGTTCAGGGACAGCAGTAAACAAGGTGCTGATACACTTTACACTGCAAACAGTGTTAGTGCTGAGCCAAATGGGATGAGCCCCAAATCAGAGTGAAATTTCAATGCATGAAGTTGAACTGTAAGATAAGGGACTGTAATCAAATTACACCACAAAGAGGTCCATTCATCCGTAAGCATTATCGCAGGGAGGATTAAATTACATCTTGGAGTAAACACTATTTAAGAAATAAAAAGCAAATTTATTATCTCTTTCTTACTTTCCTGCTGCCAAAGAAAATTTCCCACCTTCACTAAGACTGCTATCCGAGATGAATCTGGGGAGAAAACTGCAATACTAATTATCCGGCTGGAAAAACAAGAAGAGTTTGAACTGTGTTATTTACATTCCCATTCCTCTTTCTGAACAGAGCAAAGTCAACAAGCTGAATGAAGACACAAGAACATGCAACTGCACTTCAAGTTGTTTGGCTGCAAAAGGCCTAGGGAGCTTCTATACGTTCCGTAAACCAGGCACAGAATTTTTTTTCTCTCCCTAGAAAAATTGTTTTAAAAATTCTCACAGTGCTTTCCACTATGTTTTTCTTTTCCCCGAAAGCTATCACAATCCCTATTACTCAACACTAGGCTTTTATTTTTTTTTTGTTAAGAGAGAAGGGAGTGCAAGGCGCTCACTGCCCCTCGCCCTCCTCCCGTTTGGCAGCAACGAAAAAACACCTTTTAAAACAAACAGGAGCGGGGAGGATTCGTTCCTTGGGTAAGCGCTGCAAGGGAACAACAACCGGGGGGAGGAGAGGGGAAAGAAAAAACAATAATAAAAGATAAAGATGAGAGAGGGAAAAAAAAAAAATCCCACTCCTCCTCCGGTTGCTGTTGTTGCCTTTTTTGTCCGGCGCTCACCCCGGGCCCCCCCAGCCCCCACCTGTTCCCATTCGTTGCCCGGCTCCCGGCCGAGCTGGCCCGGGAACGGCAGCGGGAGGCGGGCGCCGCAGGGGGTACCCCCGAACTCCAGCACTCAGCCCCATCGCCCTCACCCCGGCTTGGGATGGGGGGATGTACTGGGAAGATCCAGGTGTCCCCCCTAACTCCCCTAAAACCCCTGCCATCTGGCAAGGTCCTCCCCCTCCCTCATCCCATCCCCCTGCCCCTTGACAAGGAGTGTGTCCCAACCACTCCTCTTGCCAAAGAGGGGGTCCCCCTCTCATCTCAGCACCCCGAGTTCTTGCAGGGAGGGTGTCTCCCCACCACAGTGCCCTACCTCTTTATGATGAGGGCGCTCCCCCACCCCAGCTCCTTGCCAAGGAGGGTGCCTCCCCCTCATCCCATCACCCTACCCCTTAACAAGGAGGGTGCCCCCCCTATCCCAGCACTCTACCCCTTAACAAGGAGGCTGCCCTCCTCAATCCAGCACTCTCCTGCAGGAAAGAGGGTACCCCTCGCCCCAGGACTCTGCCCCCCTCACAAGAAGGGGTGTCCTCCATCCCAGGACCCTGATTTTTCCCCCCAAGAGAGAGGGGGCTCCCCCCACCCCTTTGCAATAAGAGGCTGCCCTACCCCCTTGACCAGGGAGAAGCCTCAATCCCAGCTGCTTGAGAGGGGCAGAGGGTGCACCCCACTTCTGCACCCTGCCCCTCTGCAGGAAACAGAGTTGCCTTCCTCCCAGCCCCTTGTAGCAAAGGGGGTACCCCCAAACACTCCATCCCTTTATAAAGAGAGTACCCCCAAACACCCTGTTCCCTTGCGAGGAGGGTACACCCCCTCAACACCCTTTCCCTGTGCAAAGAGGGTGCCCCTCCCCAGAACGCCATCCTTTTGCAAGGACGGTGCCCCCCCCCCCAACACCCCGTCCCTTTGCAAAGGGGGTGCCCCTCAAACACCTCGTTCTCTCTCAAAGAGGATGCCTCCTCTTCCTCCCCTTCCTCCAAACAGCCCGTCCCCCCGCCGGGAGGGGGCTCCAGCCCCGCTGCCCCATCCCCAGCACCTACCTCGTCTTGGAGGACAGGAAAGCAAGTTTCATTAATCCATAGGTAAACAACTGGATGCTCTCCTTGGCTATGCTGGCCACTCTGAGCCTGTGCTCTAGGATGTGCAGTTCCATCTTTTCCTCTTTCTCATTTGTAGTTCATCTATCCCTGGGGTGTATTTTGTGTTTTTGAATGGGGAGGG
>VZTY01008753.1:16153-29470 GCA_013400935.1 Turnix velox
TGAGCAACCTGGTGTAGTGGGAGGTGTCCCTGCCCATGGCAGAGGGGTTGGAACTAGATGATCTTCCAACCCAAAGCATTCTATGATTCTATGAACCACCTAAATAGGTGTGATTTATTATAAATACTTGTAAACTTGTAAACTACTGGGCATTTTTTGTTTGGTTTTTGGTATTTTTGGTTGTAATAAAATAATAATCACCTAAGTTAGAAGGGATCAAGTCCATCATAGAATCACAGAATCATAGAATAGTTTGGGTTGGAAGGGACCTTAAAAATCATCGAGTTCCAACCCCCCTGCCACAGACAGGGACACCTTCCACTAGATCAGGCTGCTCAGTGCCTTGTCCAGCCTGGTCTTGAATACCTCCAGAGAGGGGGCATCCACAACCCCTCTGGTTGTGCATTCCAGTGCTTCACCACCCTCACTGTAAAGAATTTCTTTCTTATGTCAAGTCTAAATCTACCCCCTTCCAATTTACATCCATTGTTTCTAGTCCTCCCATCCAATACAATATTAAAACGTCCTTCCCCTGCCTTTCTGTAGGACTCCCTCAGGTACTGATAAGTTACTATCACTAAGTGATAGGGAAGGAGCAATGGTTGTAAACTAGAGCAGGGCAGGTTTAGATTGGAACTTGGAAAGAAATTCTTCCCCACGAGGGTGGTGAGACACTGGCCCAGGCTGCCCAGAGAACTGGTGGAGGTCCTATCCCTGGAGACATTCAAGGCCAGGCTTGCTGAGGCTCTGTGCAACCTGATCTAGTGCAGGATGTCCCTGTCACTGCAAGGAGTTGGACTAGAGGGCCCCCTTTCCCCCTCAAAATAAAGCAAAGCAGAACTTCACAAGAGTTAATTAACAACAGGAAAAAAGGCCACAGATTCACCTTGCTTGAAGGGACTTTCCAGATCATCCAGTCCAACCAATTGACCCACCTCTGGCAAAAGCCATCACTAACCTAAACTACATCTCTTAGCACTAAGTCTTACCCTCTGTGTCAGATGGGAGTTCTCTTTTCTATCCCTGTGCAGCAAAAATAAACTAGAAAAATAACACAAACCCACAACAATTTCCACTGAAAATATTACAGAAGTAAAATCACAGTTGCTACAGATAGAACAGACAAAAACATAAGATAATTTGATTATATTGGAAGGAGGGGGGTCTGCTCATCCCAGTCCTGGCCTCACTCCTTAACAAGGAGCCTGAAGTGAGGTTGGAATGGATGGACCTTCAAGACAGCCCCCCAGAAATGGGGCTGCTCTGCACCTGGGAACCACTGACCGTGGCCATGCTCTTTGTCTCCTTTGCACAGAGCCCCACTGACACTGCACAGACTGGAAACAGAAATTCCATTCAGGTTTGGGGTATTACCAGAACAGGACATAAGCCATAAACCTGATTTTAGCTTCTGTGCAGGGCTGCCTCTGACCTGGGATCACACTGCTGCTGCCAGAAACAACTGTGACAAAAATAAGAGCTAGATCACTGTGTCACTTTTCATGAATAGATATCAAATAGGCTTTATAGAGATTATCAGTAGAAACACTTCTGTTCTCCATATGGGGAAACTGAGGCACAGGAGCAAGCCCCATTCTAGGCCATTCCCCTTCCCTGTACAAAAGGAACTGCTCCTGCAGCTGTAAATGAAGTTTTAAGGTCTTTGTTTTGTGTCAGAGCCCAGTACCGGAGACAAGCTTCCGAAACTAGAATTTCCAAACCCTTTGCATTCTGTTAGTTCCCACTGGATTACTGTATTTTCCCCTGGAGTGTCTCTTCTCCCTCTGCCTGTGGCCATACTTCTGAAATACTGTCTTAGTTTTGTTATAATGCTGAAGGAAAACCTTGAAATTAGAGGCATTCATACCAATATTTAGTCAAAAACCATTCTGAGGAAAGGCAACAGAGATAAAATGTCTAATCTCTGCTTAATTTTTTAAAAGCCTTTAAAAACAGAGGAGTTGTTTTCCTTCAGAGCCTCGCACAGAAGTTGAGATGACTGTAGGCATTGTGTTTTAGGCAGCTGAAGAGAGGTTTTTAATCTGCTCCCACTGCCAGTTCAAGGTCTTGGTCTTCAAAGCTCAGAACAAATCTGCGCCCAGTTACAGAAAGTGCCTGCACCTGCATCTACAGATCAGAGATATCTCTGTTCCTCTGGGACCATGCAGACCTCAGAGCCCAGAGGAAGTAGCCAGGGACAAACACTGTCAAGGTTGCAGATTTCCAGAGGAAATCAGACAAATGAAGCCTGAATCACTTCTAGGAAATGCTGCAAAACTTTCCTCTTTTGAAAGATTTTCCCATCATAATCATGGCAACCTTCACAACATTGACTCTTCCCCTTCCCACTTTGAGAGAAAATATGCTGCCCCCAAGCAGAGCTTTCTCAACCCAGAGAGGCCAGACACGCCAGGAAGGCCACCAGGGATTAGCTATTACCAGACTAATTGCCACAGAAAATGCTTACATGAAACAATGAGATGGTAGAACAGACACAAAGGTAAAATCAGTGGGGACCTTTTGAAGCAAGCAAATCATCAGAGACTTTGTTCTGCCTGCAGAAAGAGGCCCTGAGTTAGTCATCTGGATTTAGTAAAAAAAAAAAAAAAAAGAATCAAGCAAACAAGCAAAAAAAAATTCCCCTCAAACCCACAAAACACAAAAGTACTTCTTCATTTTGTAAGTTTACATTTGGTGCTCTCCAAAATGGCAATTTCTTTCCTGGGTCTGATCAGGGGCTATGGTTTTCCAAGCTTTTCACAGACAGCCTGGAGGCCTCTTCAAGCTGGAAACACAGACCTTGTGGCTACATGAACCTTTACATAGTTGATTCTAGGAAGCATTAGGAAAATCTAAAGCTCTACCAACACCCAACCCAGTTTTCTACATGTGAAAAATACGCCTAGCTCAGCACAGGCAGATTTTTCAAGAGCAGGCAACCTGGCAATTAGCCAAAATACTATTAAGTGCCCCCTCCTCCAGCTGTCATTAGTATTCATATCTCTCTCCCTTGTTGCCAGGTATACCTGGGAGATTCCATGCAGGGAGCAGCACTAGGACATGTTGTTATGATGTATAACATCTATAATATCTTTTGATTATTGCGATTCTGAGTTTTTCATATTTTTGAGGCTTGAAAGGACTCACTTGGCTCAGGCACAGAGCAGGGACCTGTTGCGCAAGATGATGTAACCACACTTTTTTATTAAAGCCAAATCCCATTCCCTGCCCGCACAGCTCCCAGTGTCAGTTACAGCAGCACATGCTGGGCAGATAGAACAAAGAAATGGGGAGAATGGACAAGAAAACAGGAAGATGAGAGAGCAGCAAAACAAATCTCAGTATGAGGACCAAGGACTGTGAGTCATCTCCTGCCTGGGTAGAGTAGAGCACTTATCTCATTACATGTGTAAGCACTCTAGGTCAGAGACCATCTTTAGTGCTGAGCAGAACTTGTAGAAGATTGCAAGCTTGGACTGATGGGGAGTTTTCAGATACCTCAACTTCTGCGCATGAGCACAAAGGTTTTAATACTAGTGGAGCAGGGAAAGAACCATCTTATATTTTCCCTGGGACACTGTTTGGACATGCCCCTCGGCACTGGTGAGACCCCACCTGGAGTATTGTGTCCAGTTCTGGAGCCCTCAACACAGGAAGGACATTGAGCTGTTGGAGCGGGTCCAGAAGGCCACGAAGATGGTCAAAGGGCTGGAGCAACTGCCCTATGAAGACAGGCTGAAGGAGTTGGGGTTGTTCAGCCTGGAGAAGAGAAGGCTCAGAGGGGACCTCATAGTAACTTATCAGTACCTGAGGGGGTCTTACAGAAAGGCAGGGGAAGGACTTTTTAATATGATATCGAATGGGAGGACTAGAAACAATGGATGTAAATTGGAAGGGGATAGATTTAGACTTGACATAAGAAAGAAATTCTTTACAGTGAGGGTGGTGAAGCACNCAGTGTCTTCTGAGAGTGGCGATGCACAGGCTGCACGGAGAGGTGGTGAAGGATCCATCCCTGGAGACATTCAAGGCCAGGCTTGCTGAGGCTTTGAGCCACCTGATCTAGTGCAGAATCTGTCTGACACTGTAGAAGGTTGGACTAGATGGCCTTTGAAAGTCCCTTCTAACCTAAGGCAGTCTATGATTCTATGAAAAAAACCTGAGTTCAAGAATATGGTCTATATTTTTTACCTTGAACATTTATCTCAGCAGCCAAGTGCAGGTCACCAGCAGCCCTTTGGGAGACTCCAGCTCTTCCACAGCTGAATTTTGTCTGAGTGCAAAATTTCTCATAAACACACCACAGTCCAACACCCAAGTCCCTGCACACAGATTGCTTCCAAATCAACACACTCAACAATCAGACTTCCAGGAGAAAGAAATTTTTAAAAATGTAGAAACTGTTTAAGTGAAAGGAATGTGATTACTCTCCGTGACGAACAGTTGAGGCAGATCAGCACTGTACACAGAGGAAAAATAGAGGATAATTTCTAATCACGTGAGTCATCATGTTTTATGCAGTTACTCCAAACTGCAGCCGGATATTTCAGTATTGTTTTTTTTTAGATGGTGGAAGGAAATTCTCAAGTCATTTGTGGTCTCTTCTGATACTATAAAAATGCCCCCGATTACCCTATTTAGTTCTCAGAGATGAAGCCATGGTAGCCTTTTACAGACAGATTTTAGCATGCAGCATCTAAGTTTTTGGCAATAAAACCTCCTTACAAAAAAAACCAAACCAAAACAAAAGAATAATCCTCTCATGATTTGTATGACATTGCACTGCTGCAAACCCCAGATTGCTCTGTTCTTGGCAAAATTATGTTCATCTTTCAGAAATGTCTGAAGTTCAACAGCATCTTGACCTCTAATTGGGGCTCATAGCTGCTTATAATATCTAAAATAGCAGATAATACCAGTCCTGATGTGAATGATGTAATGGTATGGATTTCCACATAGTCAGTGAATATTACATAAGGGTATTAATAAGATTAATCTAATGGTCTGTGAGTGTTACTTATGTGAATAAAATAGGGAACTTCCAAATGTGTCCACTGTTGTTGCACATAACAGTTTAAAAGGGAAAATGAGAAGACAACAGCCCTGTGTTGCTGTTGTTTATACCAGCGTTTGCTTTTCTGCAGTAGACAGAGCAGACAAAGTTCTCAGCACATCTCTAGTGTGAAACCAGGGTCAGAGGGAACTTCTGAGGTCTCTTCAGACTCCATACAGAAGGGACACAGCAATCTGTTCCAGCTTCTAAGCTCAGACAGTATCTTTGAGTACAGACTGTGTTTAAAGCTTTGAGTCTTCAAGTCAGTCCCTGGTTTTGACCAAAAGTGAGACCATCACATCTCTTTACAGCTTTAACCAGTTTATTCTGAGATGAAAGTTACTAAGTAACTATAATTATCCTGGAACTCCTTGCTTAAGTTAAACAGGCCTTTTTGACCCAGAGAGGGTAACACTTCTTTAGAGAAAGAGGTAAACAAAGGCACAGAAAGGCAAGCAGTGAACCAAGGTCACACCATTGGTTATTATCATTTTGGGAAGTGCAATTCATAGGCTACTGCTTCATCATGAGACCTCTGTGGAATTGTCTGAGGCAGACAGAAAGGATGGATTTACAAGCTGCTATCTTAGCACCTCAGTGACAATTAGTCTCTTCTAAAAAAAGTCAGTTCTTTAAGAATAGTCATGTGCAAAATAAAAAAGGGAGGAAAAAAAAAAGCTTCTCAAATAAGAGCTTCTGGGCTTGCTTGTGAGAAATTACCCATTTGTTTAATTGAAAAGAGCGATTTATCAGGCTAATTTCCTTCCAGCAACCAGAGACCTTTCAAAACTTGATTGCGGTTAATGTGCCAGTGTTTCAGAGCATTTTATTCAAGTATCAAATAAGCTAATGAAGACCTTTAATTTACTGTTGAAGCACAGAGTGGTCTATGCAGGTCAGACGTGTGCTCCCAGGGCAGCAGAGATGTGGATGAGACTCTGCTGTTGCAGCAGCACCTCGGAGGGGCTGATATCCTGCAGGAGAATTGGGGGGAGACAGACCAGTAAAAGGGTGTGCAGTGACAGCTCCCACTCTGGGTACAAAATAGGTTATCCCTAACATGGATAGCAGCAAAGAGTTCCTATGAAACATTGGCCAGCTAGCTTGCACATGGAGATTGATTGTAAAACTAGATATCTTGGGCAGGAAGGATAAAACCTTACCTCCTGTTCCTCCATGTTCCCTGTTTTGCTGACACCTAACAGCTAATGCTCTAAAAGAATAGAAAACAGGACTCCCAGTGCTGGGCTGGACAAAGTAAGCTTTCACACCTGCTATATTGTTCCAGAGCCTTTGGATAGAAGAGATGAAATAGCATGTACCTGCCATGTATTGCTGGATATAACCACCAACAGTAACTCACCAAAACTCAGAACACCAAAGTGGCAGGCTAGTACTCTACCCAGCTAAGGCAAGGAAGATTTGCCCGACCTCAGCCTGTGAGGAGCCAAGCATAAATATTTTCTCTTGGTATTTTGCTCCAATCACTTGTTCTCTTAGCTAGTGGCTGGCAAACTTCATCCAGATTCTTGGGGATTCAATGGCTACAGCCACTCATGTCAATCCTTCATGCTCAGTAACAACTACATTCAGGGAGTTTCACCTATGACTTTGCTGGAAACATTCAAATTCTGGGAGGGAAAATAATCATTAACAAAAAGAGGAAAGGTAGTGCGTGTGTTGCTGAAGGCAAACATCCACAAGACAAAAACTGAGAGTTTCCTATCCAAGGGTGCCCAGAGGGGTTGTTTAAGGCCAGGCTGGATGAGGCATTGTGCAACCTGTTCTAGAGGGAAGTGTCCCTGCCCATGGCAGGGGGGTTGGAACTAGCTGATCTTGAAGGTCCCTTCCAACCCAAACCATTCTACGATTCTAAGATCTATGATTTTACTGATCAAATGAGTTACTCAAACTCATTTGTTGCAATAATCACTACGGAAATAGACCCCATTCAGCCCATTAGCTCTGCACAAAGCCAACTGATGTAACTACTCATGTCCACTTCATGCAGGTTCACGGTGATTGTTGATGCAAAACTGAGACAGCATGGCTGAGGATGTGGGAAGGACATCTTCACAGCTACTAGGAGGTGTTGAAGATGACCTCATCTTCTCATTTACTTCTAATACTGAGATAGGCAATTAAAATAATATTGCTCCATCTCCTGCATGGCTCCTAAAGATCAGCACATCTGCAAACACATTCTGCAGACCTTAGGGAAGAAAGCAGATTGTAGCCTGCCTTATCTCTTCTGTCTTGCTAAATGTATTTCAGGCCTCAAGCATCACATGACTGTACATACCGTGTGGCTACAATAACTAATGTGGCTTTTATAACGGATCAGCAGGGATCAGCAGTATTGAACAAACACCCTTATTTGCAAAAGCACCTTCCCAGCCCATGAAGCAGGTGACCCTGTCTCCCAAAGGTTACACTGCAAAGTTAATGATCCGCAAATTAAGGATTAGAAACTCACGTGAAATTTATCCACAGCTCCCTCTTTTCCTCACTGTTTTGCACTGAATCAAAGAAACTAATATCAAATTAGAGACTCTGCAATAAAAGGGGCCAGCTTCTGACAGGGCAGGAGGCAGCAGACAATGGATTTTCTACATGAAGGCACCTGCTGGTGGGGGCAAGATTTTAAAAGAAGGCATAATATAAAAAAGAAATTCTTCATGGTGAGGGTGGTGAGACACTGGAAGAGGTTGTGGACACCCCCCCAATCCCTGGAGGTGTTTAAGGCCAGGCTGGATGAGGCATTGAATAACTTGGTGTAGTGGGAGGTGTCCCTGCCCATGGCAGGGGGGGTGGAAATAGGTTGTTTATGGGCCCTTCCACCCCAAGCCATTCTATGAGTCTATAACTAACTATTTGCGGATTGTCCTTTGTTGTATCTCCAACTGAAGAATAGGCAATCTGAGGACTCCTAAAGACCAGGTCAAAGTATAAGCTATTAACATTTTCCAGAACAGCTTTCAACACACTGGAAAGTTCCATCTGTACAGGATGAACACCTGTATGCTCTGTTGGACCAAAGGATTCAGGTATTTACAAGATTTATCTTTGGATGAAGTGAAAAAATTCCTTGCTCATTTCCTCCACGTCCTCGATAAATTCTGTGTCAATAGTGAGAAGGCATTGGTTGCCCACATATTTACAGAGTAATACACACAGAAAGCAGTACACTTTGTATCACAGAAAGCAGTACACTTTGTATCACACTACACTTCCAACTGGTGTAGCTAAGTAGGGCTCACTGCATTTTGTCATTTCCACTTGAGAACTCCTTGAATCTCTTGGTCACGATAACTTCTGGATAAGTACTGGGGATTTTTGACATTGTGGGGCTGTGAACGACACGTTCTTCCCTTGCAAAGGGAGTTTTTGGCTGTGGCAATGCATTTACTGCTGTTGGAGCTGCCTTTATAAGTTGCAGCCTGCCCTAAGGGACTAATTCCTACACATTTGCTGTGCTAGTGAAAGCTTTTGTCTGGCTATAGGACTGACAGCGAGCTCCTGAGACAGAAATTCAGCAAAGAGGAGGAAACAGTGAATATTTTAAATCTACTTGAACGCCTGCTCCCTTTAAGAGAAGCTGAGGCAAGCTGGCAGGAGTCCCAGCCAGACAAGGCAGCTTCGCTGAGACAAAGCAGGGCTTGTTGGTCATTTGTCTGTGAGAGGTGGAGGACCTGAGCCGGCATGTCCAGGTCTCTCTTGGCAGGAGCTGCAGTGAGGAAGCAGCCTGGTCTCTCTAACAGCCTCTGTTTCCTCCAGCACATTGTCAGCATCTATTCACTTCTGTTTGGCTTCTTTAGAAGGGTCTTTTTTTACTTTTTTTTTTTTTTTTTTTTACATTATTACTTTCATACAAATGAGCCCCCCTAGAGTGATTTAAAAGCTAAAGCCCATTTGTTCCCATAGCCTGTAACATGGAGTCTTCCTTCGACTGTCTCAACCCTTTTGATTGCAGACAGCACATTCCAACAAATACTTGAAAAATACTCTCCTCCTCCTGATTCTCATACCAGGATAAGACTTTTAACCCATTGTTATCCTTTGAAAATAAGATACAGCAGCATGTACAACAGCTACTCTCATGAGTACCAGAGTTTAATACTAGAGACAAAGCAAAACTAAACTGAAGAATGCACTAAAGAAGCACAAAAATAAATGCACGATTAAGAAATGAACACACATTTGTCTACATAAGGTCTGATTATCTAACTATTGGGATTCACCTACACTTGCTTCAGGCCCAAACTGGCAAGGGCAAAAATCATGGCAATGTCATCTCAATCACCAGTGTACCTCTGCAGAGGGCTAGAAATGTGTTTTCACAGCTTCAGATTTTGTGTTCCACCATGATATCCATGGAATACTTCTTAGTTGGTTTGCACAACATATTTGTAGGTTCATAGATGCTGCAGGGGAGGATTTACTGAAATAAATTCAGCAATGAATATAAACTGCAGAACTGGACCATTTTGCCTTCAGTCCTGTTTCTGACAGCAGCAAATGCTGATGGCAGAATATAAGACATTTTTGAAGCCTCTTCTGCTGCACCTGGTCTAGTACCTAACAGGTACTAAACTCACATTCTGAGTCATTTTGTAGACCTTGAGCCTTTATAAAGCACAATTTTAGTAGTAATAATCTAAGTGCCCTGAGGAACTGGAGCTGAATTGAGGAACAATGAGTCTTTAAGACAGCAGGAGAAAAAGTGCAGAGATATTTTTAAATGGAACATGGCAAACACTGAAAACAAGCAGACTAAAGAAATGGGACAGCAAGACAACACAGGGGAGCAAGTGGAAGGAGGGAAAGTCAACTGCATTTAACTGCACAGAAAGTTTGCTTTACAGAAAAGATTTCCACTCCTAGACATAAATCACAGCTTTCCTCTGCCACCAGCTCCGAAATAAAAACAACAGAAACAACAACATGGAGAGTTTCAGCTCTGGGGACTGGATCAAAGGAGAAATTCAGGCACTGTGTTCTATGGTCACACTTATCCCCTTCCCAACTGCTGCCTCTCCCCCAGCTGTAACCTCCCATGTCTTTGTCTGGAGAACTGACAGGTTTAAATAGAGCATATAAAACTGGCTGTTTTCAAGACCCCATTTCTGCCTGTATCAGGCAGAACGTAGCAGACTTTTTTTTTGCACTCAGAGTCACTTTTGCAAATTTCAGTTTTGATTACTTCAGGGCTATATTTCACACCATGCTGTTATTTATTTTAATGAACTCTGCCTACACTGTCACTTGGTTCAGACTAGGCCATCTTCAGAGCTGTTGTGCTACACACAAGTTCGGGATGATACAGCAAAGTAACCTAAATGGAATGAGGCCAAACAACATGTAATCATGTCTAACAAGGAAGGAGGGCAGGGAGCTCAGAGGGGGATGGGTGGGGGAAGTGGAGATGCACTAAACCTTCATCCTATTCATAAAGACAGACAAACAAATGGGAGGACAGCTCTGGCTGAGAAGTGAGAGCAAAATTCAGCAATCAGGTGGGTGAAAAATGAAGTGGCTCCAAAGAGCCATTTTCTGAACTGGTAGCTGATATTTTACATGCTGTGGCCTGTTCTCACAATGAAAGAACTGGAGTCCTAAAGAAAGAACTCCTGGGATTTGGTTTTTTTTCCCTTTCTCTCTTTTTTTTCCTTTTTTCTCCTTTTTTTTTTTTGATTGGGCTGTTCTTGTTTGTTTGCATTGTTTTGTTTTGTTTTCTTTTTTTTCATGGCTGTTCATGACTAGCAAAAGAACAGAAAAGAAGGGGAAAATAGACTTAGATCAAGGAGAGAAACTTCTTACCCAAAGAATGAGCCTTCTCAATTCTTGGCTTTAACTAGAGTTTTCCTTGCTTCTCTTTCCATGTAATTCAAGTTCATTTCTGCTCTTCTTACTCAAAGAGGAGTATGCACAGCCTTGTTTCGAAATGCTTCTTGGACAGAGCTAGAAATAGAATCATAGATTGGTCTGGGTGGGAAAGGACCTTAAATATCATCTAGTTCCAACCCCACAGTAGTGGGCAGGGACAGCTTCCACTACATCAAGTTGCTCAGTGCCTCATCCAGCCTGGCCTTAAACACCTCAAGAGATTGAGGGGGCATCCACAACCTCTCTGGGCAACCTCTTCCTCACCACCCTCACAGCAAAGAACTTCTCTCTTCTCCCCAGACTCAATTTTCATGTTTGTTCACTTCTTCATGACTTTCTCTTGCCCCCTCTTTCCTTCCTAGCAGTCCAGGTTTTGGTGTAAGATTCAACTGCAATATTTGAGGCAGAACAAAAAAGGTGAAAATAGTTTCTTTTTACCCTAGAGAGAAGAATGAAAGAGCAACCCCCAATATTTGGGGTTGTGTGAATGCAGTTTATAACAGCCAAGCGAAGAAGCTCTCCCCTGTCCTTTGTAGATGTTCAGGTTGTGGTGTGATGTCCAGCCCTATGCAGGAAACATTTAAAGCAAAAAAAAAAAAGTCAAAAGAGAGGAAAATAGGTTTTTTTGGCCCTAGAGAGAAGAATGAAAGAGCAAGCTCCAAGATTTGGGCGGGTGTGAATATGGTTTATAACAGAGAAGAGAACTCTCCAGGTTTTGGTGTAATGCTGTGTAACCATAAGTAGGAAACTTGTGAGGCCTGAGACAGCAAAAAAATATTGAAAAAAATCAAGAATACATTATTTTGTCCCTAGAGAGAAGTATGAAAGAGTGCCCCCCAAGATTTGTGGGTGTGTGGATGCTGTGTATAACAGCAAAGAGAACAAGCCCCCCCATTCCTTCCCAGCTGTCCAAGTTTCGATGTGATGTCTGACCATATGCTGGTAACTTCAGAGGCTCAAAAAAACTTGAAAGTAGGTGAAAACAGGTTCTTTAGGCACTTGAGAGAAGAATGAAAAAGGGAGCCCCAAGATTTGGGAGTGTGTGGATGAGGTGTATAATGGCAAAGAGAACAAGCTCCTCCTTTCCTTTGTAGCTGCTCAGGTTTTGGTGTAATGTCTGACCTTATGGAGGCAGCTTGCAAGGCCTGCAATAGCAAAAAGAAAAGGGAAAAAAAAAGGCAAAAGTAGTTTATTTTAGTCCAAGAAAGAAGAATGAAAGAATGACCCCCAAGTTTTGGGGATGTGTGAATGTGGTGTATAACAACAAATATGCTCCCATTTCCTTCCTCACTGTTTGGGTTCTGGCGTAATGTCTGATCATATACTGGCAGCTTGTGAGCCCTGCAACAGCAAAATAAAAACGTGAAAAACTTGAAAATAGGTTCTTTTGCCCAAGAAAGAAGAATTTTTTTGATGACAAAACCAAAAAAGCTAGGAAGGAAAGGGAAGGCTTCTTCTCTTTGCCATTATTCACCACATTCACAGAACCCTAAATCTTGGGGCTTGCTCTTTCACTCTTCTCTCTAGGGAGGACATGCCAGAAAATGAAAGAAAAAAGCCAGGAGATGATGAAGCCTAAGGAAAAGTAAAAGTCCTAAAGGTTTTCATTCCTTCCTCATTTACCAGACACACTCATGGAAACACTTTATGCTGTTCTCCAAATTCTTGGACATGAACCTATAACTAAGCAGACCAGAACTCTCCTACTGAGGAGCTACCACAACCACAACTAAATATTTGGGGAATTTATTTGGCGAAAGACTTCTCTGCTGAAACATTTTGATTTGCTGAAACCAAATCCTTCTGCAGACAAACATCAGCTTCAATGAAACATTATCTGGGCTGATGTTCTTGTGCTCACAGTGTGATCGCTTCTTCAGACCAGGCAGATAGAGCATTCCTTCTGTGCAGCTGACACACAGACACAAACCAGTGTGGAAGTGTGGAAGGTCAGATTTAGACAAGGTGTTTGAACCTGGCCTTTAACACTGGCTGGTGGAGAGTGGCTTGAGTGCAAATTAGAGGAGAAGTATTGAGGGGTGTCAGTGGATGTTAAACTCCACATGAGCCAGCAGTGTGTGCTTGCAGCCCAGAAGCCAACCCAGTTCCAGGCTGCATCAAGAGAAGTGTGGTCAGCAGGGCAAGGGAGGGGATTTTGCCCCTCTCCTCAGCTCTGGTGAGACCACAACTAGAGTTACTGTGTCCAGTTCTGGAGTGCTCTGATGCAGAATGGGCACAGGCTAAAGGGTTAACAACTGCTACTAAGTTCTCAGAACAAGAGTTACAAAGGCATCGTTCAAAGCCTGAAGCAAATCTTATCAAGCTGGAACCATAGCTCACGTGATGGCCTTGAAGCTCGCCTGTGTCTTCGATGGTTT
>VZTY01008753.1:29971-41941 GCA_013400935.1 Turnix velox
TGAGGCACTGAGCTGGCTGGAGTAGTGGGAGGTGTCCCTGCCCATGGCAGGGGGGTTGGAACTACATGACCTATAAGGTCTCTTCCAACCCAAACTATTCTATTATTCTCTGATCTTTCTTCCAAAGACAGGCTGAGGCCTTTTGGTCTTCCTCAGAAAGAGGACAAAAATCATTCTACTTTCCATGAAACAGCACTCTGTTCCCACTCTCTAGTTTTAACACAAATGATATTGTTTCACTTACATGAGGGAACTGATAACAATTTTGGCTGGAGAAAACCAAATAAACAATAACAAATCTGTGTAACTCTGTGATAGTGCTACATTTAGAAATATTAAGCATAAGACTTCAAGAAATTCTTCCTTGATCTCTAGCCTTCTGTCAAAATGCATAGGATCCCTAAAAATCTGTCTAAAAATGATGGGATATTCTATTTAAATGGTGTGGCTTCTGCAAGAAAGAAGAAATCTAACTCCAGGAAAAGGTGAATTTTATAGCCCAGATGGAAAACAGAGGCTCTTTCTGGTTCTTGAATCCCATTTTATGCTACGATGAGCAACTGCTTTGTTTAACTCCATTCCCAAGCGCTTCAAGCCCCCATGCATGCCAGGGACTTTTAAAGCAGCTGAGCTGCTGTACAAATTCTTAGTGAGCTCAGCCTGGGTGTGCATTTGTGCATTTGTCCAGGCTGGTGGCTGCAGGAGAGCTCAGGGATAAGGAGCTGAGTGCTGCTGAGCCTGGTGGAGTCCCTCAAGGATCAGTACTGGTACCAGTACTATTCAGCATATTCATCAGTATCTTGGATGAGGGACAAGAGTGCAGTGTCAGCAAGTTTGCTGATGACACAAAGTTGGGAAGAGTGGTTGACATGCTGGATGGCTGTGCAGCCTGGAGAGGCTGGAGAGTTTGGTGGGGAGAAATTCAATGAAATATAACAAGAGCAAGTGTAGGCTCATACAAATGGGCAACAGTGATAGGACTCAGGGAAATAGGTGCAAGCTGGAACACAGGAGGTTCCACAGAAATGCAAGAAAACACGTTGTCATGGTGAGGGTGAGAGAAGAGAGGCACAGGCTGCCCAGAGGGGGTGTGGGGTCTCCTTCTCTGGAGACATTCAAAACCTATCAGGATGTGTTCCTGTGTGACCTAATCTGGGTGTTCCTACTCTGGCAGGGGGATGGCCTAGACGATCTCTTGAGGTTCCTTCCAATCCCGGATAATTTGTAGTTCTGTGAAGTGCTCGGAAGAGTGCTAGAGACAGGTATGTGCTTGAAGGCACCTGGGTGAAGGAAGCAGAGAGAAAGTGTTCCTCTCAAAACCACAACAGAACGATGCTGCTGCTGTGCCCTTGATGAATGTGCACAGAACAAAGTAGGTGTTTCATTTGCACTTGTCACTCCAATATCGTTTTTTACACTCTCTTCAAGAAGGAAGACAAGAAGAGTGCATTAAGTGGCTTTACCTATTCCACATTATCTTGTTCTGCATCTCTATTGATGATATAAGCTGAGTTAAATTCATCCTTTAGAGCATGGCAGTGCCTGAAATTAGGTCTTCTTCTCAAGGATGTGAGCAGGGAGCATGGTCTGAGTCTTGAGATTCCACTCATCAATGGAGTGTGCTGCCATTATAGCACTGAGCTGCCATGAAAGCAGTATCTTCAATCACATTTTCATGATGAGAAGTTTCCACTAGAGCTGATCTAATAATACATTATTACTCTCTATTTTTTTTGCTTGTTCCAGTGGCTTGGAAAATTATAAAACTGCAAAATTTTGCAACCTCCAAGTGTCAGCACAGCACTTTAGGTTCTTCCCTTCCCACCCCTGCAGATTTCAACTCCATGAAAAACAATGCTGCAACCAGCACCCAAATAAAGAACCTGTGACTCACTCTGTTCTCAGATGTTCTTTCTCTAACCAGGAGGACAGATGTCTCTCTATATGGTTTAAATGCTCTCTCAATACAGACTTGATGATCTGTTGGAGTGGGTCCAGAGGAGGCCATGAAAATTATTAAGGGGCTGGAGCACCTCCCTTCTGAGGACAGGCTGAAGGAGTTGGGTTTGTTCAGCCTGGAGAAGAGAAGGCTCAGGGGGGGGACCTCAGAGTAGCTTCTCAATACCTGAAGGGGGCTACAGAAAGGCAGGAGTGGGACTTTTGAATAGGATATGTGATGGCAGGACTAGGAGTAATGGATGCAAATTAGAAGAGGGGAGATTTTGACTGGAGGAAAAAGAAAAACTTTCCTGTGAGGGTGGTGAGACACTGGAAGAGGTTGCCCAGAGAGGTTGTGGATGCCTCCTCAATCCCTGGAGGTGTTTAATGCCAGGCTGGATGAGGCACTGAGCAGTCTGATGTAGTGGGAGGTGTCCTTGCCCATGGCAGGGGGATTGGAACAAGATGATGATCTTTAAGGTCCCTTCCAACCCAAACCAGCCTATGATTCTATAATTTCCTTTTATGCAGTAGCAAAAATTGGAAAATATTCACAGGAATACAGATAACATCCATAGATGAGTAAAGAAGGGAAAGAAGAACATGTTGTTAACAACTATATGATTATGAAGTTGCAAAATTTTGCCAAGCAAACACAAATATAAGTTCCAAAGAGTCACTTCTGCAGTTCACTGTTGAACAGAAATTTGTACAGATGACAGTGAGTTGAACATATGTAAAAGATTCACTTAAGTCAAAAAGTATCATCAGTGTAAATTTTCAACAAGATTCTTTTCAGCTCCCTACCTCAGAACAGATAAGGGACTGTACATTGCATTCTGCTGTGTTCCTTGTTCACTGAAAAATAAGAGAAGAAAAGAAGGCATGCATAAGTGCATGAGACAGATGAGACACCTATAGGCCATAGACAACAGCAGGAATGTATTTGTTACCATGGTCTGCTTATGTTTTGTCCTAGAAAACACATGAGGAATACACTATGGGGAAAGCATCATGTGTCTAATCGTACTGAATGTAGATGTTTAGTACTTCTTAGGATCAGATCTTGAAGACAATACAATTTCTTTAAAGAAACAAATTTGTTTAAATTTATTTCCTTTCTTAAAAGGAAAATCAGTTATTTACTTTCTCCCACTGCAGTAAAAGAAACGAATGTTTCTAACACCATTCTTAAATTGGAGCAGGTCAGGTTTGCTATCAGAAGGTCAATGCAGTTTTCTCCAAGCCCAGCAGGAGCTGGTGAATTCTTGCAAACAGTCCATAGATAAGGCAGTATTGGACTCAATAAATCCAAGTCTGTTTACTAATCATTCACACATTGCTTCCAATCCTGCCTCTTCTCTCATTTGCCTGGGGCCTGAGGCCCCTTTCATCAAACACAGAGAGCAAGACAAAGAGGGGGAATTCTATTGTTGAAAAGACCTACAGGGGTAACACATATAAAAATAAAAATTCCACAGAAACACAGTTAACTGGAAAGCTGAAAATCATCAGCTGAAGATCATCAACTTTCCTTTTTCCTGCTGTAGAAAGCAAGGAACCCCCACAACAGAACACCAGTGTTGGCCACAGCCAATATTCACACTCTGCTCAGGGAACATAGCCCTACCTCTGCATTCAACTCCAGATGATTGCAGAGAGTGATACTATCTTTATAAACTACATACACCCAATCTGTGTAAATGCAGCATCTGGTTTTAAAAAAACTTGTGTCAGTGTTACAGAAATTTAAAGAATGTACAAATAAATGTGTATCAAACCAGTTAATTCTTTTAAGAGTTGTACTCAGAACAGAGCTGTGGCATGGTACTTACATTGCTGGCTAGATCTACCAAGGCCAAGTTGGAATCTTCCTCAGAGAGGTTACCCCTCCCTTGCAGGGCAAAGCTCACTTAATTTCCCTGGGACCAATATTTTTGGCTTTCAAAGCACAAACTACAAGGAAGAAACCAGGCCACGGTGCTGCAGCTCCAACAGTGAAAAAGGAAATGAAGAGGCAAGTACTGCCAGTACTTTGGATATGGCACAAAAAGGTCAGCATTTCACAGCTATGTTCTGCATATAAACACGTGTGTATATGTTTGTACATTAGCAAGACATTTGGTCCCTCCCCCTGGTGTGCAACATGTTGTTTTGTACATGCAGCCCTCTGTTTTCTCATTGCATGGCTGGAGGAAGTCCTACTGGAACAACCACAGGGCTTCAACAGACCAGTCTCATACTCAGGAAAAAACAATGAGGGTCTCAGAAACAAGGAGGTCATCTGGAACCCTGTTTTAGCAGTGACATGTTTTCAGTAACCAAGCCTTCTGCTGCACACAGAAGCTTCTGTCTCTTTCTACAAGAAAATCTGTAGTTAAACTGGTATGAAGTTTCCTACTGTATGTTACTGACATTTTTATAGAGCTGGCATCAGGTGGACTTCTGCTGTCTCATCTCTATTCACTTGCTTGGTTTGTAATAACCAATTTTTAATAAAAGAATCATCTGTCCTGGCTATTTGTCTGTGTCTGAGTGCAGTACATAAATTAACCTTCAAATGTGCAAATTTAACAGCCAGCAATTATTGCAGTCACCTTTCATTACACACCTTTTTAAACAAATAGCTTTCTTTCCACATAGCACGAGCTTATCCCAAACTAGCTAAACCACAAAACTTCATCACATGCTCCTTTGTGGGCAATAGAAAGGAGACCCCAGAGGCACCAGCCAGCAGAGAGCTTTGGATGACAAGCACTACCCCTTCAGCCCAGGACAGGAAAGATCACAGAATCACAGAATGTCAGGGATTGAAAGTGACCTCAAGAGATCATGTAGTCCAGTGCCCCTGCTGGAGCAGGAACATCCAGATCATGTCACACAGAAAGACATCCACGTGGGGTTTGAATGTCTCCAGAGAAGGAGACCCCACACCCTCTCTGAGCAGCCTGGGACACTCTTCTCTCACCCTCCCTGTGAAAAAGTGTTTTCTTGCATTTACATGGAACCTTCTGTGTTCCAGCTTGCACCCATTGCCCCAAGTCCAATCATGGGAGGTCACTGAGAAGAGCCTGGCTCCATCCTCCTGACACTCACCCTTTACATATTCTTAGACATGAATGAGGTCACCGATTAGTCTCCTTCATGCTAAAGAGCCCCAGCTCCCTCAGCCTTTCCTCAGAAGGGAGATGCTCCAATCCCTTCATCATCTTTGTGTCTCTGCACTGGACTCTCTCCAGCAGTACCCTGTCCTTCTTCAACTGAGGGCACCAGAACTGAACACAGTACTCCAGATGTGGTCTCACCGGGGCAGATGTGACTGATTCTGCTGTCCTCCTCAGAGCTTTGCCAGGGATTTACCCTTGTGCTTCTTGTGGGAAAGTTCCTATCACCACTTTGCATCTTACCTCGAACTGGTCTTAAAAACTTCCTAGCTGTGGTTTCAGGATTCATCTCACAAGTGGTTCTCCTGCCATTCCAGTGGAACAGCAGAAGCTTCTGGCCAAGAAGCAGTGCATTCAGCTAAGAGAGATGGTATCCAGAATGGTGACAGTGGGAGCCATCTTGCACACAATCATAGAACAGTTTGGGTTGGAAGGGACCTTAAAGATCATCTGGTTCCAACCCCTCTGCTAACCAGACCTGATTGCTCAATGCCTCATGCAGCCAGACTCACATCTACAAGAGTGCTTAATCATTTTCTCAGCACTAACCCCTTATTAACGTCTTCCTGAAATTAAAATTGGTGAGATGAACTCCAATCTCAATAGGCTGAAAACCTTTTTCTGAAGGCAGCAATGAAAAACTACAGATATCTTCCAGAAGGCTTAACACACATCTCAAAGATGGGATGCTTGGGAGGGTCACTGTCATACCATAAACCCAGTATTTTATGGGATCATATTTCACTAGAAATCAGCATGTATGTGGTGAGGAAGGACAACAAAGAACATCAAGAATATTTTCTAGCAGCTAATACAAAATACTTTCAGACTGCACTCTTCATCACAGCTTTGGGGTTTTTTTATATTTGTTTAAAATTTGCTTATAATTTCTCTAATGCTTTTTACTATAGGTTTCCTAAAGAAGGAAAACACTTCTTACATTCAAAGCTGAATTTTAAAATTGCCTTTTGAAAATTCCAAGAATTAAATTTGGGCTACACCACCCAAATATGCTGTTCCTGATGGTACACAGCAAAACTTTAGTGGAAAAAGTGTCCATTTGCTCTCTACTTGGCCAAGTACTGTCTTATTCTAAAAATAATTTTAACAAGCCGAAGACTCAGAGAACCTCATCTCTTTGTAAATTCTATGAAACTATATCGTGTTCAGTCCATAAACTGGTTTATAATAGGTCTAAGCATTCCATATTATAAGGCTCAAGATATCTAAGCATTCCACATCAAGATATTAACTCAAGATATTAACTTTATTATTTTGCACTAAAGAGCAGAGAAGCTTTATGTTCCCAAAGATCTCCCTCTCCAATAGGATGTTACAAGAAAATAGCAATCAACTGTGAGTGTAAGGCTGCCCCTTCAAATGCTCAAGGCTGAAAATTGTGTCAGCTTCCATCTTCTTATCTGCTACTGCTTCCTCCCCCTTATCAGGTGCTTACAGACAGCAGAGGGATGATAGGGAAGCTGCTGCTGGAGCTTCATCACAAAGCAAATAGCAGCATGGATATGCATAAACATGGAACTCAAGTGTGCCAAGCTCCAGCTCCCCACCTGCTTGTATGAGGCTGCAAATCAAGAACCAGTTGAGAACAGACTTGCCTAAATCTTCACATTTAAATTGTTCTTCTGCCAGAATATACACAAACAGGAAATCTGACTATCCCCTGCTTCAGAAAAAAAATGGGCAATAGGGTCTTTCAATATCTTTTCCCTTAATGAAAAAACACTGGCCACAAAAATACTTTGAACAGTATTCAGCCCTGAGATGGTGCTTCCCTTTCTCCAGTTGGTACAAGGTGCCTGTCAAAGAAGAGCTCTCACATCACTCAGAGAAAGAAAAAAGTTGTCACAGTGGTCATTATTGAAAAAAACACAATCAGCACATGTAACACCTGGCACATTTACATTCTCACAAAACCAAGCTCTGAACTCTCCAGACTCACTGCCTGGGTAAGGAGGCAATAAGTTTTTGTTTGGCACTAACAAAACCAGTCCGTGTGATGATCAGTGTTTCACAAACTCCACTCCAGAATCACACAATGTTTTGGGTTCAGAAAATCACTATGATAAGCTGTGAGATTGCCATCATAATAAAAGTATTTTAGATTTTAACAACTGATTTTGAGATCTAAGACTCAAATTCTATCAATTCTTGGTATTCACATGAAAATTTTTCTTATAAATGTAGTTAAGATATTAAATTTTCCCTGAGGAACATAAGGCAACTATTAAAAATAATCCATCACACAGGACATCTCATTAAGAACTAAACTGACACAGATTTCAATTAGTCTCATTTCTAAATAACATCACAACAGACCTACTGGGGCAGACAGCAAGATCTGAAGTCTCCTTTGGCTGTATTTTACACATTCAGAAAGAACTGAGAAAAATATTCCACCCAGACAAGAAGTTATCCAACTCACAGAACACACTGGCATGTTTAACACAAGTTTAACACAGGTTGAGGTGAAGCTAAGCAATATATGATTATTATTTTTATTATGACACTCATTAAAACCTTCTAATTTTAGATGCAAATTACCATAAGATAGCAGTAGCTTAAGTGTTATCTGTAGCAGATTTATTCTTAGTTTACCTGGAGGGACTTCCTCAGAAAATCAATGTACAGTAGTTTTGCCAGAAAGCTAATAAGCAAATTCATTAAAAATACAAATACAGCATTACCTTGAAAATTTGCAATAAGGAACATGATGCTTACTTTAGCCTAAATTTCTACTTTCTTAATGTTTTTTTTAAAGAGAGGGAATTGATATAACCCACTGTTCAGTATGCACTGCTTCTCCCCTCTACGCTTGATTCACAGATGATGTGGATGCAGGTTAGCTTCCAGCTGGGGAACATTTTATTTAATTTTAAATGATAAAGGTTCTTGCTTTTAATTCTATGGATCTTTCAGTGACAAAGACCATAACCACTGCATCACAGGGGAGTGGTGCCATAGGAAAGAATGTCCTGTGCAGCCAGAGAAGTACCAGGAGATGCAAAAGCATAGGTGACTAACCTGGAATTTTTAAGGAAGCCTGCTTAATGCTGGAGATGTGATATACCAGCTTCCATCATATGCCCTTTGCAAGAGCTAAGCAGTCTTTTAATTTATCAGAACATGTGCTTGCCTTTTGAATGAGATGCAGGACCAGAGGTTATTAAAAAGACTATTCATTATAAGATTATTCACATTAGCAGCATTTCCCCTCATTGCATTAGGGATAATGCCCATGGTATTGAATCTGTGTTTGGTACAAGTTAGATGACTTACATTAGCAGGCACGTAGTTCACATTAATGAGAATCATGAAGTCCTGCCAGTGAGCTAAACCTCGATGGAACAAGAACAGCTGGTTGTAAACAACTCTTTGCCCAAAGACCCCAATCTCTGGAAGAAGTTTAGGACAGAGACGAAGGCCAATTCAGTGCCAAGTCCTGCAGTTTTGGTGCCTGAAAGGTTGTCCAGTAGGTCAGCCCAGAACAGGGCTGTGTGTATTCAAAGGTACAGCCCTACCTCCCCTGAGCTGTACATGAAGTGGTTTAACAACCATCTTGGAGAAATGCTCATCTCTCTCACCTGACAAAGTTTTTCTTGAAATCTCTAATCTCTACAGCTAGCTGTGTCGCTCTCCATCTGGGATCCAACTAGTGAGGTCAGGGAGTATTTCTTATCTGCAGGACAACTTCATCACCTCTCTACTTTTTGCCTGCTTGCCAAATTCCTTGCATACATTAAGCCTACAAGGCCTCTTACTGCTGATCTTAAAATAATACTGCTAGCCTTAAGACACAGCACTGGTGCACTCCACAACATGTACTCGTTTGTAATGTTTGAGCTGAGCTGTTCCTACACACCTCTCTGATAGGATTAAGGAGGCTTCTAAAGTGTGCGTTTATAATACATGATTGCCATATCAGCTTGCAGTGCAGCAAAACATCACTGCAAGCTACCTTCACTGCTTGCCTGCTTACCATCACTTTGATGGGAGCACTATAGTTATATGTTTTGCTAGGTAAATACTTTCAGTAGTTTTAACTCCAAAGAAAGAGGCTGGTTTTGGATGGCAGAAGGTATGGAGCTGTATCTGATACCCCTTGACCAGACCAGTGCAAAACAGAACTTTTCAAGATTGCTTGTAGATAGTTTTTGCTTTTGTATGCAGGCATCTCCTTTACAAAGACACATTGATCTGGGAAGCATTAAGTGCCATTTGCTTCTAATTAAAACTGCCTAAACTGAGTAACACTTGTGCATATAGAGCACACAAAACGGATCACAGGAAGTAATGAAGAAAAAACATCTGACCTGTTGGCAGAACAAACATTTCACTTTCCCCAAGTTCTCTGATGACACACTGTCTGCCTGTACATACCAGTTGTACACACTGCAATTAAATACAAGTTCTTGTAAACAAGAAGATCACTAACAGAAGATATTATCTTCTTCTGTGCCCTTGGGTGTGGATGGTAAGTTTGAATTTACTAAATAAAGACAATCTCACAGTGAGGAAGGTCCTTATTTTTTGAGAGGCATGCTCTTGGGCACCTGTGTTGGCTACCAGACTTTCCTGCCAAAGGCAACTGAAATCAAGGTCAAAAAGCATCTCATTCCATCTTAGAGAACAGCTTGACCCCTTCCACCTGTAAGTTTTAATCAGTCCAAATGAATTGACACCAGTCTTCTCCAGTTTGTTTGAACAAGGTTCAACAATAACATAGCAATCACCTCACTTAAAAAGTCTGCAATGTTGAAGCAGAGAGAGGTAAAGACACTTAAGAGGTCACCCCTCTCTCTTTTGGTATTATTAGTTAAAAATGCATTGAAGTGCACCTGTCAGCTGGCAGAATAGCCAGGGAGACAAAGCAGAGCTCTAGCTCCTGGTTTTACCCACCCACTTCCACACTAGGAGTGATACCTCATTCTATCAGCACCATAAGGAGCAGGGGCAACAGGCAGAAGGCTGAGCAAAGGAAGTGAAACATGAGACAGGCAGTACAGCATCCTCTGAGACACAAGCAGGGAAGTGTTCAAATTAGTAAGCATCAAACTCCAAAGGATGAGAAGGCCATGAAGGGAACACTAACATGACTAAATATTTTCAAGGATAACTCACATGTGTTCAAAAGGTAAGGCCTGTGGACAGAAACAGACAAGAGATTCAATGCAACATACTGATCACCTGGACAAGAAATGCAGTGCTATGGTTTCATGTATAAAATTCTCCTGAATTAGCAAAGCTGAGCCTTGGAGCTCATTGCTCCGTCTGTCATCTTTCCTTTCCTCCACAGTCTTTGCAAAACTCATGTAAGGCTCCTTCTTTTGGGTCCTTTTCAAAGGCTTTGGCTACTCTACCATACATAAACCCTGAAATAAAAGTTATCAAAATCTTTAGCACAGCTATTAATTTCTCATTCTTAACAATATCAGACAATTCAGCCAACCCCCTCCATCCTCTTTAGCTTTCAGGTTGAAAAAATTGCAGAGTTACACCAGGTTATAACTCTAAGTGTACAGAAAGCCCAGGAATTACTGTTCTATTACCTACATCTGCTTGAGTTATGGATGACCTGTAGTGCCTCACAGACAGAGATATTAAGCCTCAAGGCTTTATGTGTATCTCTGATGGTCATCTCTGTAATTCTGATTTCATCACAAGCTTCTCCCTTCCTTTTAGGTGAGATATCCTTGGAGCCACAAGGGTGGGAGGGGTGTGTGTATGTGTGCATTTTACAGCTCCCTATTCTTCTCCCATTAATATCTTCTCCTCAAACTACTGCTTCTGCATGAGCAGTAACCAGAGATCCTCCTGAATGCTGGCAAGGCTGCTCTTCTAGAGCTGCTTTGTGAACAATTACTGTTTAATTCTGCACATGAGGACAGGGCTAAAGTCAGACATTGCTGCAATCCACTTTAAGAGCAGATGCAAATTCAAAGTATCAGAAAGACATCCTGCCACTGACAATCCTTTTCTAAGGCAAGATAACCCATCTGACTGACAGATCCACGTCTACATCAGTGGCTTTCATTCAGATGTTGTACTCTGAAGGCTGAGCCTTTTGCTCAGCTGCTGGTAGCCCATAATTCAAGTGCATTGAGAACAGAGCATTTGCTGACTTCACCTCTGTGCTTCTTGTGACTCAAAGACACGAAGCTTCTCCATTCATCAGGTTTGTCAGCTTATTTGGGCACAGCAGAGGCCAGGAGACTTATCTCTGCTCTGTGCAGGGAAGCAAAGATCCACACCGTGGTACACCATGGCCAATTTTCTTTCCCAGTTATTTGAGCAGCTCCTTCTGCACAGCCCTGAGCTGACGAGACCCTACCAACTGCCCTGCTTGAAAGTAACCTGTCACTTTCATTACACAAGGCACTTGAAAACATATTATTCCCTGGCAAGAGATACATTACAGGGAGCATGCACTGACTTTAAGTGGAATGGTCTTTTGTCTATTAATAGTAACAAATAGTATCCAGCAACCAGAATATGGTTCTGAGTTTGACCTGCACTAACTAAAGTAGCACAATTCACTGCTGCCTACAAAGATTAGAATTATCAAATCAGAGCAACATCCATGAAATAAAGTCAATCACCCTCATTGTAACCTCAGAGAATCCCAAATGATCATTTCTTTAGCTGTGTGAACCCGACCAATCAAATTCTTGACCAATTTTTACTAAGTATACTTGTCTACATTATCCAATGTGGATACAATAAATAACTTAAAGAGTTAATCCTAAGTGTATTTCACTGGTATTTTGCAAACATGAAATACAAATTGTACTAGCAAATAAATACTTTGTGAGGCTACATTTCTGAATAAGATAAAGCAAGACATTATAAA
>VZTY01008774.1:0-17223 GCA_013400935.1 Turnix velox
TTCTATGATTCTATGATCAATTGGGGTATAGATATGAAACTGTAAGACCTATGAAAATGTATGACCTATGTTATCAGAAACATCCAAATGCAATGGAATGTTATCAAAATTCCTCTATCATATCTACAGCAGACATATAAATTTACAAGTTTTGGGATAAAATTTCAAATGTCCTAAAGCCTGTTTATAGATTTGCTATGTACAACAAGTACAACAGAAGCGTTATGCTGATAATGACTTCCATGATTTAAACATATGTGGATCCACTTCAAAATGCTGTAATTTTTCTCTTTCCCTCAGTTCTAAAAGTAATTGAGGGAGTGATTTTCTGTGATATATTTCCTCCATCATCTTTTATCTTTAATATCATGTTAAGTACAAGGTCTTGTATTTTAATCTTATGTCATTATGAATATTAATATTTGAAAGACAGTAGTTACTACTATTCTTATAAAACATCATTGCTATAATGGGCTCAACTGATGTGTAACATATTTCTGTGCTCAATTTTCCAATGAGTACCTGTACTTCAACTACAAAAGTTTGCACACATTGCTTTCTTCACAAACACAGCTATAGGATTTACAAACAAAACTACAGACTGATAGACTTAAATGTCTAGGAAAGGAACAAAGACGAAATCATCTACAAAATTGTATTGAGACTCTGTCTCAAGGACCATGGAGCATGATCCTCTGTCTACACAGATCAAGTAAAATGGAACATTTTCAAAAAGGAAGGTAAAGGATTAAAGGGATTATGTACAAAGAAGTGCAGTTAAACTTGAAGACCTCCTTAAATCCTCCCAATCTGGATTACTCTATCCAGTTACAGCCTTCTTAGTTTGGAAAAGGAGAAGGATATGCATCAACTACCAGCTAATTTATGCATGGCACAGAGGGAAAAGAAGTAGAATGATCACCACCTCTTCTGATACAAGAGATAACGTGTCTTAAATAAAAATTACTGCATGAAAATTAAAAAAAAAAAAACCAAAAAACAGAAGGAGGTGATTCAGTACACAATTTGTCACGAAGTGGGAATGACTGGGAATTCTTGGCCACAGTTGGCTTTAAGTCAGTACAAGTTACAGGAAAGCAGGGTATCTTCATGGAAAGGAAACTTTCTGAGATTTTAAAAAAATACACAGCCCTTCCAGCTTTCTGCTGAACCCATCTAACTCAGTAATTTTTTAAGTTATGAAAGGTTTGAGGCAGGGAAGGTAATTACACTATCTTTCAAGCATTTGCATTCCCACTCTCCACCCAAGACACTATCAGAGACAAGATAGCAGATAAATAAATGTTCAGCCTGTCCCAGCACAGCCTTTTTATTGTATTATGTTCCTTTTTCCTTTGTTAAACCATTTACTTCAAACACTTTAACCTGAATTTCACTTAAGGATCTTTTGGAATACCTCTTAAAAACCACTTTAAATGAAAACAGTTTCCCTACCGAGTCTTTTCTCAACTTTGATCTGCAAGCAAAGCATACTTTCTTGAACCAAGTTTTATAAATCGGTATGTTTTAATTAGATTTCTGAATTTTCTTAGAGACTAATCTGTGAATATGGGAGTCTGACAGGTTTTCACAGTATACTGCCTAAAGAGTGTGTCTGCTAGACTCCCACAGTTGTCAAGAAACACTGCTCTGGCAGGGCTCACTCTTGCTCTCAGTGGAGTTCATATCAATCAATAAGAGGAGCCAGATAAGTTCCCCAGTGAAATGCTACTATCACTAATGACAGGAAAGTCAAGTTACACCAGCAGTTCTGCCCAGGAAGAAAAGGCTGCTAATGACAAGGAAGCTGAACATCTCTAGACTAGAGATGCATTGCACCAGAATGGACAGTTTTGCTTTGACTGCCTTCCTGTCTAGTGAGACTTTCAATTTACTTCTATTGACCATAATCTACTGGCAATACCACCTTCAGGCTTCTTCCTCCCTCCACAGTATGTCTTTGGCACATGAAAAAAATCTCTTACAGAAGACGTGTATTCAGAAAAAATTCTCCTTTAAGATATTATCTTTGTTGTAGTCATGGTGCCTCAAAACTATTTCTAACACTATTCAATTAAGATGCATTATTTTAATGAAATCCATTATTCTGTTTTTTTCTGCCAAGCCTTATGTTTTGTAGAAACACATTTTTGTGTAATTTATTTACACTGTCTTTCTGAAGTATATATAGCTTTCAATTGTACTTAGCCATATCTGAAGGAGCAGAGATTTACTTGGGGGTTTTGATACACATGTGAAGTACCACCTTCTAGTAACATCTAGCTAAACTAACTTAATACTAACTATAATCTTAATAATTGGTTTTGAAATTAATATATTAGTCTTGTCCATAAGTGGTTAAAGTTTAGGATTAAAGTGGACAAACAAAAAGATGTTATTCAAACTGAAGTCTAAGCTGGCTTTAGTATGCATCCCTCAATTAAAGACAACCAACATATTTGAGCTCCAAAAATAATTTTTACTTACTTTCTATTATACTAAAATTTTCCATTCCATACCTTTTTGCCTATTTGGTTATTTGCTTTTGATATTTTAAGTCTGCTTAAGCTCTGCTCAAAGCCAGCTTCCTGCCTAATGAAAGAGGAAAAAGGGAAAAAAACCAAGATACTCAAACTAGTAAAAAACCCAGCCTAATAATTCCAAAATCCACTAAAGACTTCATTTCTATTTGAGCCCATTCTTACAGAGTGCATAGGAATTTTTTTGCTCACAGACTTCTGCCTTGAAATATCTTTGAAGGAAGATGACAAAAACATGCTTTGTAAACTTGCAGTGAGCAAAAAAGTCAACTTTCTTTAATCTGCAATATAAATTACAGCCATTTCCTGAAGAAAGGTCTAATCTTTTTCCTGGGTCATGTAATTCCATCACCTTTCAGATATGTCTTGTTGATAAGCCTAAAAAGCCTCTGTAACTATCTACAGTTTCCAAGAAGCTAAGCTATAAATACAGAAAACTAAATAAAACTGAAGTACTATAGCTGCAAGTGAGGAGACACTATCATCTACTTAGAAATTTCATATACTCAGTTGCACAGAGGTCACATTAAATGCTCCAAGCACAACAATTCAGGTAAAGGCCTCACATATGACTGCTGTAGTAGGTCAGTTGTTATTGAGGGGTTTATCTTTTCAGCAAATTCTATGGCACAAATGCCCACAAGTTGTCATTATGAATATTAAGAAAATTACCAATTAAAACAATGCAATTTTTCTATCAGTCTATGTCCTGTTGCAAAATAGACCCTGGTATAGAACATAGAATAGTTTGGGTTGGACAGGCACGTACTAGAATTCGAGTTCCAACCCCACTGCCATCAGCAGGGACACCTCCCACTAGATCAGGCTGCTCAGTGCCTTGTCCAGCCTGGTCTTGAACACCTCCAGAGAGGGGGCACCCACATAGGTATACAGGCATTTTAACAAGCAGGAATGCAAACTCTACCATCTAAAAACTCCACATATCAACTGTCTAATTATGAAGCAATAACTGTTATTGAAAGTCTAAGGAGATTACAGTTTTTCGTGGTAAACATGCACTTACTCTACTGGTGTATTTGATTTCAGCTCATAGAAAGATCCTTCAATGCTGTAATCTCTCTAATGAATACTACGTCTTTATTAGTCTCTGATTTATTGACTTAGGTTTCTGATATGAAAGAAAGGTACCACACAGTCACTTCAAATAGAATTAAATATGTGTTATGGAAGGAAAGGCAAGTAACTAGATATAATAAGTACAAAACTAGACATATTTATATTCTATTTTCTACTTCAGAAGACAAAAGTAGTTCAATTTTGCTCTGCATAGTGATGCTTTATAATCAAGTTTATACAGAATAAACACTTTTCCATTCATGCAGACAAATCCATATTATGAAACAAAGGAAGTGCTCTCACGGTTTTGGGGACAGGGAATTAAAACCAAGAATTTTTATTAGCAACAACTGGTGGCTCTCGGTGTCACATTGAGGCAAACCCAAGAATTGCTAGTGGTGACCAGATTTTGAGAAGCCCTTTGCCTACAGGAATATGATCTGCACAAATAATAGCTAAATTAATGCTAAAACAAAGTAGCTTTATTTTAAAAATGGAACTAAATTAAGTGCTACACAGCTAGAATTTCCTTCATTCATTTGCAACATCAGCGGAGTAGACAAACTTTAAATGCAAGTGATTCAACTCATACCCTTCCCAAATTTTGGGGTCTGGCAGATTAACCAAAATACAAACTTAACAGAGAAAACAGGTTACAAGCAAACACTGCAGAAAAATTATTTCAAATAATCCAAATCTAATGTTTTCTGGTTTGTAATTATTTTCCCCAGTGCAATCATTGGACTTCTCTTTACAAGAATGTCCTTAGCAGGGTTTTTTTTGTGTCATGGGGCTTTAATAACACATGGATTCAATTTAAACTGGAGTGCTAATACAGTCATAGATATAGTTCAGGTTGGAAGGGACCCCAAAGATTGCACCCCTCCTGCCATATGCACCTCCCACTAGATCAGGCCACACAGTGCCTTGTCCAGCCTGGCCTTAAACCCCTGCAGAGAGGGGGCATCCACAACCTCTCTGGGCAGCCTGTTTCAGTGTTTCACTACTCTCATTTGAAAGGCCATGGTTTCAAGATCTCCCCAGAAGTATATATTCTGAAAACAAATGAAGGTGGACATAAAGATCAGGAAAAAAACCCAAAATTGATTAATGAGGGATGTTTAGCTGTTAACTATTTAATTTTTCATGATTATCTATTTTATCAACAATGAAAATTAGCTTTAGAGAATTAATACAACTCTTAAGTAACCATTAAGAAGAATGAGAAACACAAGTGAAGATGTTGGAAAGGCATTGGTGTGGTTACCTCCACTCAACAGTATGCAAGCTGCAGCTTTGTCCAAGAGCTTCCATATCATTTAGAGGAACCTGAGACCTGGCAGAAATCTGCTTTATCCTCTATTTTGGACTGCATTAGTTCATTATTTTACAGGGGCAACCTCCAGTTCATCAGCAGTAGTTGAGATGTTTACATTCTGCTGCATTAAAGATACTAATAAAAGTAATTTCAAGTGGGACACTACTTAATGTTCATCACAGAAAGCCCAGTGGTGTGCTCTCACAACCTACACTGCCTTAAGTTACAATGGCTTAAAATGCTCTTGCACCCAGTAATGGGAGATTATGTTGATGAAAAGAATTTCTCATGCATACTTGAGAAAAAAAAAAAACAAAGCCAGTTCTGAGATTAAGTTAGCTAAAATAGTAATTAAAATAATCTCTCTTCCTTTGACAGTTCCAATGCTGGATACCCTGGAGAGCTTGGATACACTGATACACTGGAAATGCTTCTCATTTCTATTATAGCAGATAGTGACCATGTTATTATTATAAACCTCTTAGTTTCACAGCACATACATGAGCTCAATCATGTTTTAATTTGGTTAAACTGGAATGTTCCTCTAGCATGACAATACTAGGATAAAATCTCTATTAGGTGACACAACAGAGTATTTTAATGGCCATTGACACAAATTTCCCAATTATTTTCAATTGTTTTCTATTCTCTAATGTTTACAGCTGTCAGTTGGAGCAGGAGGGGAAGAAGAGAACTCTTACTGGAAGCAAGAGCACTACAGAATGAAGTAGCAAATCCCAGTTAATGAGGGCATTACTCATCAATTGCTTATGGTATAGCACAGAATGTTATATATGATCATAGCAATTTGTGATTAACATTGCCAAAGGAGAGGGAGACGTGTCTGCAAAGACAGCTCAGAAACATTTACAGTGCAAGACTAGAGCTCTTTTTCAGACACAGGTATAATTCTGCAAAGCACTTGCCTTTTCCACATCAAGTTTTTAAAAGAGCAAAGTCCACAGCACTCTCCTGGAAAGATAAATTATTTATCTATTCAAACCATTGTTTTTTACAGCTTTAACAATATTTTTTTTCTCAATTATAAAAAATAACACTTGTTCTATGTAATTTATTACTTTTAATGTCAGTATGATTATTTAACAAGGCAGTTTCTCATCCTGAGAGCAGTACATTAAGATGCATCCATGAAATCATGAATGTCTTAAATTGAAAATATTCCTGAAGCTAATACATAGAACAGCACACTTCATTATTTTGAATACACTTTGTTAAAGGGACAAGAGCTTGACTCTTTCCCATGAGGAAATTGTCAGTCCATACTGTGCACTTGGATTTATAGAAGCAGTAACTCAAGTGAGCCAATGTTGCAATTACAGGGCAGCCTATGATTATCAAAGTACCTTTCCTCTCAGTTATCGAGGTTTCAGTCTCAATGGATCTGTGACATGCTCTACATTGCACTTCCTCTTCTCATATTATAAGTTATATTCTTCAAAGTCAAAGTTCCATGTGAGCAAACTATTTCTAGGTCACAGAAATAACTGGGATAAAACACATGTGGTATAGGACAGTTTTACCTGACATAATCAGTCCAAGTCAAGCAAGTCAACGTACCTGTTCAAAAGGAAATCTATTCACTTTTCCCAGAGCTGATAAATTGACCTGGACACCATCAATCTTTATGTCAGAGCCTTTCCATCACAGAAAAGAAACACAGTAATAATAATTTTCTAGCAGATAACCTTTGCATTCTGTTCTAGGATCATACTCTAATTATCATCATTATCTTCAAGGTTCCCTGCATGCAAGGACTCCCGGTAGTCTTTCCCTCCCTCTACTTTGTAATAGGCTTCCAAAATAACACATTAATCACTTCTTAGTATGTATGGGCTCCATCCAATGTGCTTTTCAAAATTTACCATCTGTATCAAAATCCTTTTTTCACTCCCCTCCCCATCTCCCTGCATTACATGTCTTCAAAAATAAAGAAAACACATAAGGAAAGTGACACCTGCTTTACCCAGATCTTCAGTTTTGTGGTAGTCACGGTGTGAATAATGTACTCTCATAAGTGAGCTATATCTTGATGTATGAAATTCACCAGCCTAGCCAAAACTGCCATCTTTTATTCACATGCTGTCTCATCCTCACCCATCAGCCCTCACTCTCAGCACATCATCCCATTGCGCTCTGTTCATGGACCTCTTTATGCTTCAAAGGTATTTATGACACTTCATCTTCATACTGGTATCAATCTCCTGTCTTTCACAGGTCTTTTTTTTTCCCTCCCTAAATATTTTCATTCATCCTCTCACCATCTACAGTCCTTAGTCTTTGTCTAACTTATCTCCAATTTCTCTCTTTTTCTAGTATTAAACGCTATGAAATCTCCCATCAAGCCTATATCTCAATTTGTTCCTCGGTGTAGGAAGCTTCTGTAAAGGGAATGGAAAATTACATGATGATTTCTGAATTCCAGGTGATTCATGTTATTTGGATTCCTTTGGCTCCTTTACAAGTTTGTTGGGTGAGAATATCCATCTCTTCATCCTTAATGTTTACTGGGAACAAGTCATCAGGCCACCAGAAAGCTGCTAAGAGGGAGGTACAGGCCTGACAAACAGCAAGAATGGCTTGAAGTTTGAAAGGCAGAGTAGAGAACAAAGACACCCTGATGGGAAAACAATCTCCACAGTCAAGGTGGCACACGTGCTGAGCAGGACTCTGCAAAATATCTGCCCCTGGATCCCACATGCCAAGACTGTGGGATAGGATAATGTCAGAGCCCTGGGGCTACTGAGCAAAAAAAGAGTGCTACATTTCCTTCTACTAGGACCATGCTGTCTCTGGGGTGCCTGCAGAGTGAGATGCATCAACCTCAGAGCTCTGGATTCCAGAGGACTTGCTCCTGCCTGCAGGGAAGTATAAGCCTTTATCCCTTACCCACCCATCTTGCTTGTCCCATGTGGATGTGTGTGTGGGGTGGGGATGAGGTAAGTAAGTTAAGAAATCTGCTTAGCCATATTGTAAAGTATCTGTATGTTTAAAACTTGGGCTAATTGCCATTTATTTGTGAATCCCTGAACTCCAGTCACAGCTTCTTTGACAACTATATTGTTTTCTCCCCTAGCCCATCTNTTAATGTTTACTGGGAACAAGTCATCAGGCCACCAGAAAGCTGCTAAGAGGGAGGTACAGGCCTGACAAACAGCAAGAATGGCTTGAAGTTTGAAAGGCAGAGTAGAGAACAAAGACACCCTGATGGGAAAACAATCTCCACAGTCAAGGTGGCACACGTGCTGAGCAGGACTCTGCAAAATATCTGCCCCTGGATCCCACATGCCAAGACTGTGGGATAGCATAATATCAGAGCCCTGGGGCTACTGAGCAAAAAAAGAGTGCTACATTTCCTTCTACTAGGACCATGCTGTCTCTGGGGTGCCTGCAGAGTGAGATGCATCAACCTCAGAGCTCTGGATTCCAGAGGACTTGCTCCTGCCTGCAGGGAAGTATAAGCCTTTATCCCTTACCCACCCATCTTGCTTGTCCCATGTGGATGTGTGTGTGGGGTGGGGATGAGGTAAGTAAGTTAAGAAATCTGCTTAGCCATATTGTAAAGTATCTGTATGTTTAAAACTTGGGCTAATTGCCATTTATTTGTGAATCCCTGAACTCCAGTCACAGCTTCTTTGACAACTATATTGTTTTCTCCCCTAGCCCATCTCCTCTTTTGCCTTGTCCATCTTGAGCTTCTACCCTTCTGCTCTAAAGTTGTGCTCCCTTAATATTTCGTTCAGTAAGTAATTTCAAGTCTTAAGATTATAATTTATTTTTCCATCATTTTCCTTAGCTACAACATCTCCCTACTTCCACTTGCATGGCACAAGTGATGCTTCTGCTCTATAATCATAGTAGGCATTCAATGGCTTAGTGGATAAAAAGGTAAAAAAGCAAAGGTAAAAATCTATTTCAGATGTATAAATACACCTCACCATTCTCAAAAACAAAAGGATTATTTTTTTATTTTTCCTTATACAAATGAAAATTTTAAAGTCTATAAATCAGGAAAGCTGTAATTCACAAAAGATATTTTAATGGTGAAAAGAAGAACATGAATTCCCTCACATTGCATATTCTCATTGCATTGAGAGAAGGGACGCAAAAGGAAAAACTCAAAATGCCAATATTTCAAGAGCAGAAAAAAGTGCTAATCTTTACTATCCTCTTTCCAAATAAAATAGAAGCCATGGAAGCTGTAACAAGGGGATATTATATGATAGAATCATGCACTACCATAAGTTCCTGCTTGTTTTAAGGAAGTGTTATACAGACATTTATTAGTCAGTCAAGTCCACATTTTCTTACAGAAACTATCCTACTTTTGGGATGCACACAAAAATGTGGAGAAAAAAATCCCCATGTAAAATTAGTATTCTTGCAGTCAGAAGTCTTGCATTTTCATACTTTCAAATACCTGACTTTTGATATACTTTTTGAAGACAATGCAAATATTAAGCTTTTTAACCAGAAAATCCATCAAGGACTCTCTTCAATTTAAGATCTTAGAACTGATAACGTGATCTTTGAAGAGTGACCTTCCCTTAAGAAATCCTGTAGCTAACAAAGCAAAGACTGGAATAAGGACACTTACTAAAGAAGACTCGTAACTAAACTATCTTTGAGCAAGGGAAATCTGAACTAGGTCTTCGTGGAGGAATTGCAACTTCATAGTGAAATGAAGGCATGCAAGTGCAAATATCATCCCAATCACATGCTCAGTAGCAAAAATGTACAGAGCCCAAACTAACCAGAACAGTCCCAGTAACACCAGCAGTACCTGCATTATTATTCTGAAAGCTTTTTACTGATCAGTTACATGTACATAGAGCACACTGTGTTGGAGGATGATTGCAAACTGGTTGCATAAGGAGAGGGAGGAGCTAAACTGGACCCACAAGTGCAATTTGAAGTGTTGCAACTTTTCAAGATCTGCAAAGGATTATTTGTCAGGTTTTATCCTTTAACAGTGCTGCACTGACAAGGTCAGGATATTGCAGAGCCCTGATAGACTCAGGATTACTATCAGTGAAGAATACTGAGCAATTGTAATACATTACTAAGTTAATTGATGCTGTCATCAATGAGATTTATTTGCCTAGCATTCTTTCAAGGACCCCACTTACTTTCTACTGTTGTAGCTGAAGCTGCACTCACACTGCAGATGGGCCAAATATAAAATACAGTTATATGCTATGCACTTAGATAAGAGTGACTGAATGAGCACTTGAAAGGTTGAAGGCAAGATGGCATTAGCTCCCAGTTTGGATGCAATGCCACAAAAAGTTATTTACAGCTTACACTAGCTGCCTATTGTTCGCATAGCTAAAAGTGATGTTTTAGTATGACACATACCCTGCACAAGGATTTCTTTCCTTACTGATTTGTCCAACTGGAAATCACCACAACAAGGAATACCAGCCCATCTTCAAGAGAGGCAAGTTATTGATGGAAAGGATACCTGTGGGCATATCTAATAACATGATTTGCAGCTTGTATGTACAACCTTTCCTTGTGCATTACCATGGGATATACTGGATATGCATGGTACAAGAGTTTAAGGCCACACTGGTTTAAAATTATTGCATGCTGTAAAGTGTAATGTTTGCAGAGTGTGTTATGCCTGTAAAGCTTTATGAGCTTCAGGCAAGTATAGATGTGCTGTTTAGTGAGCATTACATCAGAATTCTCATAATATTTATTTCTACAGATAGTTCAATATTCTCCCAAAACTTTACTAAAAGCTTTTGGTTTAACCACACCTGTGAATTTCTTCATAGAAATGCTAAAGGCAGTCAGTTAATAAAAGCAAAACTAAGCACTTAATATGTAAAAAGAAGAAAGATCCAGGAAGACCATCTTATCACTAGCAGAAAGTAATGGTAATCATTTATGATGAACATTCAAATAAAAATTCACATACTAAAAATGGCTAAAGACAACTTGAGCATCAGCAACTTCATATCTCTAGCCTGGTGAAAATGCTGGCCTTCCCCCTTCTATTTCTTTATTCACAAGTGGAAGGTTTGTCTGTCTCCTTGCACACCCTTCAGTCACCAGTGTCAATAGTTCTTACACTGCCTGCTGCCCAGAGCAAGGCAGGCAGAGCCATATGCAGGCAGAGATCCTTCATCTGCTAGGGCTCTACATTCCAGTCACCCAGTAGCTGTCACTGTCCTCCAGATAATGACTAACATTTGCAGGTACTCAAGTCAGCTAACCAAATTACACATTGTGTGTACCTCTGCAGTTTGGCACAGTAGAAATCATCTTGGTGACAGAAATAGCTGCATTCTAGCTTTGCCTTCAAGGAAAAGGAGAATGAGGTGATATGGTGTGCCATCCAGCTGCCTGAGAAGTGGGTGGGCTGGAAGATGCTGGTATGGAGCGGGTGAAATATCACCAAAACTGACTTTAAGGGAGAATTATGTTCTGCTGGGATCAGGAAAAAATCACGCAACCCAAACTGTTCATGAAATATGCCAAGCACTTAAAAAAAAAAAAATTAATGCCAAGTATGGTACAAACCAGAGAAATGGGCTCAAATCCACAGGTAATTTGTCATTGTTAGCTGATGGATCAACAACGAATGATTTTCGGAATAAATTTACATATTAAATTCCTTCTAATAATAAAAAATGGAAGATAGAAAATTATTTTCTAGAATTTTCTTAATTATTTCTTAATTATTTTCACAACTTTCTCTGCTGAGGAGAAAAAGAAACTCTAGGGCCATCTGCAGCACTATTTACCAAGATACATTGAAATGGAACAACTTAAATGAAAAAGCAAGTGGGGGACTGGGGGATGAGGGAAGTTGTCCCCTCGGAGAGATAAAGAATAAGTGACAAAAAGACAAGATATGACATTTTCTTACTATCTTCAATTATAGGTGACCACTAGAGAGTGTCCATAGCTACAGAAGCATTTCACACAAACTATTGGTTTACAAAGTGACCTTTAAAAAGTTTGGATTTTTTCTCCCCCTAAAGGTAGTGCTTCAAAAAGTTACTGATCTAGATACAGCCTTTCCTTTCTGAGAGCAGACTATCTGCAGAAGGATTTCTTCATTACAGTATACATGTATGAACCTGAAAGAAATCAAGCAGTGGTGAAACTGAGGATCTTTTAAAATGCATCATAATTAATTCCATGTATGAGTTTACATGGAAAAAAGCACTAGCATTCTATGCATACTCTCACAGAGAAATGTTTTTCTCCATTGTAAAATTAAAAAAAAAATACAAAACCAAAAAAACCACACAACTCAAGTAATTCAGATGTTTTACTTTAGACTATACCCCAGCATATGCCACATACCACCTCAATAGCTCGTATACAACAATCTGCCATGAAGAAGCTGTTGGTAACACTGAGAATCACAAGGATAGCCTGAGAGAGGTGGGCTGTTCAGCCTTGAAAAGAGAAGGCTCCAGGGAGACAAGACAGAAGGTACAAAACTACATTGAGCTTTCTTGTCTGGCATTCCCAAGGCTCCTGTACTTAGTGAAAGCAACACTAACAGAATTCCCCTAACAAAAATTCTTACCAAATTCTTACCAATCATTTTTCAAAGACAGCTCTGTCTTTCTGAAGTTCTCAAGGAATAGGCTGCATGCCTAAGTATATATGCCACTTTGCTTTTCCACATGAGGACAACATAGAACTGATTTTCATAGAAAGATCATTCTTCTTAACTGCTCTGCGCTTTACAACAGGAATCACTCGGAACAAAAACCATTCTGCAGGAGCTCACACACATTGGATACCAAGCATCTTGTTACAATAGAACAGCTGTGGAGACAGTAGGTCTCAGTGTCCTGCTTAACTTTAAAAACATTTTACTTTTCTTTCCAATAGCATGACTTAATTGGGAAAGCTAAATATTTTACTTGGAGAACCAGAAAACCAGACAGCTACTGGAGAATTAAAGTTGTTATTCATATACTTCTTGAAACATACTAGTAAAAACCCTGAATAGTTTAGGTGTTTGTGTTGAAAACTGTTGTTGATATCTTACAGGAAGCTGTCATCTTAAAAATTTGCTATATAAACCTTAAAAGAATTTTTTTAGTTTAAGGGCATTTATTCCCATTGTCACTATTAATAGTGGTCAAGTAAGATGACAACCAGTGTAAATTAGGATTCTAAAAGGAGGAAAATTTGGTCTTTCTGGGCAAGAAGGAAGAGTGGAAAATTTCAGTCTGAACTGTAAAGATGCAAAGGGCTCTGAAAATCCTGGTGGAGTAGAGGGAGGTCAGGACTCAGATTTGATGCTAATCGTTGTAAACAGGGCACCAGTACAAAAATAAGGATGTCTGCACTCTGTATTACTACAATCTTCACATATACAATAGCATTCAATAATTAGCATTCTGATAAATGTCACACCCCTCTAATTGGGATTCCTTCCAGAGAGCAAATTCACCACAATGTATTGGCATGGCTCTAAATAATAGATAATTAGTACACCTGCTTATGAAAGATCTTAATTATAACCCTGTACTAGGGTACAGCACTTGATTACCATCATTTACCCACAAGGAAAGAAAAGTCCAGTGATACAATCTAAAAGACTGGAAGACAGTTTGATGTAATGGATTCCGAGTTTAATTTTCCTGACAGAGAATGCTGAACATGAAGTGATTTATAAAATGAGTAACTGTTCTGGTTTATCAGAAGTATTACTTAAGTCTTGCATTAGAAAAGAAATTTCTGAGTTTGAGGAGTTTGACCTCGAAAGCAGAATCAAACTCAATATAAAGAACCAGGGACTATGTTGAGGAAGTGATGGGTACCTCTAATACCTGTGCAAAATGTGGGAACTTCAAAATAGTTACATAGTAAGTTTCCTTATTATGTAAAGGAAGAGCTATTAGTGCACTCAATTCAGAAAACTGAATTTTTCTTCTAGAACCCGAAAGAGCATGCTGTTGATGCTCTGTCATACCAAGGAATTTGCTCAGTTTGGGGAAGGGGGAAACATTATGCTCTTTCCAAAACACTTTATATACACACAGGCATTTATGCCTATATGTATACACACTGTATAGATATTGTGAACACTGAACATTTGGTTTAGAGCAGAAACAGATTACAGAACAGCGTTCAGCACTCTTCACCTCCCATCTGAATGCCTTTGTCACTAGACATCCCATATTGCTTCTTTCTGAAGGGCTTAGCATGCAGCTGTGCAGTAGACATCAGACAGTATAGCTCTGTATTAGCTGTACAACTTTCCTGTAAGAAAGCAGTTTGGATGTTTTCTTGTATCATCTTGCAAAGTATTTTTCATTTCCTGATCTCTGTAGTTGTACCTTACAGAGAGAGTGCTGAAAGCATCAAGAGAAATATTACATTTTTAATAAGCATTAAGGTACTGTTTCTAATTCTATGACTTAACTATCTCTCAATTTCTTTTTTTGACTATCAAGAAAGAAATCTAAATCAACAATTTGCCAATATATTTGTTTCAATACATGCTATCCTTCTGTACACCAAATATCTGCAAGTAGCCTGTAGTAAATACATTGATAATAATGCTAAGCTAGAAAAAGTCCCAGGCAGCAATAGAAAGCTATACAAACACAGAAAAGGGCAGCAGGTTTCCAGAACTGTTACCAAATTGTAAAGCTAACTAACTAGCTCTTTCTTCTATTTACTGCCACTTCCCTTCCTGCCTAAGCCTATTAGTCAGTGAGCTTCAAACAGTATCTAAGGACTTGGAGCATGGAAATACAGCTAGATCATAACAGAAATGCATGAAAACCACAGCCTCACAGTGTTCACTGGAGTAAAAAATTCAGGCTATTTTATTTTAAAGAATATTTAGGGCTTAGTTCTCCATTAGGAAAATGGCACAGTTTCAATGGCTTCTGATTTTCTGCATAAAAATGCTTGGGATCCAGCAGATCACTTTCAAAAGACTTAACACTTGGAAATTTTTTTTTGTCAAGATGCTTCAGTTAAAGAATTGTGTCTTCAACTTGAGCAGAGTTAGAATCCTGGGGAGATGAGGAAAAGAGAAAGGCTGTAGAAACAGAGTGACATTATTCTTGAGGCCCTGTGTGCTTCTGCATGGGAACATAACAGGGAGACATTGAAATAACCACAGATGCTCCCAGAGACATTTCACAGGCCCTGTCAAAAGCCTGGAGATACCTCTGATTGACCAAAAGGCCACAAATATCACAGCATGGAAGTCGTACCTTGCAGCTATGTAGACAGAAAAGCTAATCAAAAGGGTGAGAAAAAACCTTCTATCTAAAGGCAAATTCTCATCAATCTTTCATGAGACAGAGAGGGTACTCTTCTCAAAACAAGCTTTTGGGGCTAGGTCATATGAAGGGTCCTAGTAATACTCTTTAGAGACTCTTCTAATAATTTTTCAAAAATAATATAACTGAAAACTAAAAAAATAAGCTTCATACTTTCTTACCATGTTATATTAATTAATTAATGGAAAATACTAACACGTGGCACTTAAGTGTTTTTTTCTAATGGCCATCTTTGTGAAGTTATCTTTCTATAAAGGCAATGTGATCTTGACTTAAAATCAGAACTAGAAGGACAGAAGGATGCAATGGCATGCTCCCTCTCCAACCTAACTTTATCTCCCAAGAGATTAGACCACATGGTGATGACAATGAGTGCTTATAGTTATGATGGCTGCATCCAGCTCAAAGTGGTTTTGAGGAGACTTCAGTAGGCAGAAGATAAGTGAATAATGTGCCCACCGCAATACTACTACCATGATTGATGTGCAAATATAATAAGTCAGACATTTTACCACTATAAATAGTGAAAATCCCAAAAGGCCTTTAAACTCACCTGCATGGCAGCAGGCTGCACACGGGGATTTATTTCTTGAGTAGGGATGCCTCAAAATTATTTTTCAGGATTCCCTGCTGTAACAGACTCTCAGCATCTAATAGCATACTAAACTAGACAAACTGTTGACCAAACCTGGGATTAGGATTAGATCTGGCCACACTTAGGCTTCTCTGTGAGAAGGAGAAATCAAGGGCATCCTTTTTGAACCTCAACTGGATGGGAAGGTCCATCTCATTTATCTAATTCTATTCTCTATGCAGTAAATCTAGTGTACCTTGTCATCAAATCCTACTAAATCACTGTTGAGCTTGCTATCAAACTTTGCTAAATTGATACCAAATCCAAAACGACATACAGTTCTCCTCCCTCATCTAAGCCACACAGAGAAGACTGAAATGGTCTGTGAGCAATAGTTGAGTTAAATATGTGCTCTGCTTGGTAGATGCGCTTAGAAGACAATGCTTTGGAGTAGAAATGCTTTTGGGTAGAAACAGAGAAGCCTTACTAGGTTTGGTAGGTAAGAAGGCAGCTTGAAGAGATATTGTATTGTTGAATAAAGTAAATAATGAGTGGTGTTGGTATAAATCAGTTCAGTGGGGGAGCTGCATAAACAAAGTAGATCTGAGCATGTGTATGGGCTGAGTTCGAAGAAAGGACACAGCAAGGAAGACATTCAATGACCACCAGGGGACCCTAGAAGACCATCTGTGGACTTACTTCACCTAAGTTAAGGATATATACCTCTATTAATGAATTACAGGAAATAACATTAATGTTAATAATTTCTCAACAATTTAATATCATTGATTGTCCTTGTTTGCTTATGACTTTGTAGTTGAACAAGCTGGTTAATGACAATAACAAGCAAACATTGTAGAAGGAGCTATCCCCTGTGCCACAATAAAAAAATGCCTGCTTTCTGAAACTCCAAATTGAGTCCAAGAGATCTTATCTTGCTGACTTGCTGGTTTATACCAATAAATATACTACTGCTTCTCTCTTATGACTGAAGTGTATCACTCTTCATTTGCAATCACAGAATCATAGAATAGTTTGGGTTGGAAGGAACCTTAAAAATCATCCAGTTCCAACCCCCCTGCCATAGGCAGGGACACCTCCGGGGAAGGGCAGCAGCCAAATATATATCTATATATCAGATATATTAATTCTTACCAAAGAGTCACTTATTTAGTACAAACTCAAACTAATAGTTCAAAATCGATGAATATACCTTGTAAACTTTATAGATGTCTACTAGATGGTTTGTATTCGAAGGGACCTTAAAGATCACCTAGTTCCAATCCCCTTGTTGTGAGCAGGGAGATCCTGCACTAGATCAGGTAGCTCAGAGCCTCAGTAAGCCTGGACTTGGATGTCTCCAGGGATGGGGCCTCCACCCTCATGGTGAACACTCAAGTCCTTCCATTTTACCCC
>VZTY01008780.1:9671-24978 GCA_013400935.1 Turnix velox
CAAGCCACTCTCCACCCAGCCTGTATCTGTGTTTGGGATTGCTTCGACCCTTTTGCCCCTCTGAGACAGGACTTTTCCATGTGTCCCTATCAGGTCTAGGGCCGTATGAAACCTGCCAGTATCAAAGAACCCAAAGCCCTGCCTGTAACACATTGGAGCCAGGCATTCATAGACTGAGTCTTTGCATTGAATTCCCTGTCATTTCTTGGAGATGGTAGGAGGGAACAGAAAATAACCTGGGCTCCATACTCCTTCGCCATCTGTCCCAAGGTCTTAAAGTCTTTCTTCATCCCTTTTTGACTATGGGACATGACTTACTCCCCACTTGCCTGGAAGACAAGCTGTGGGTAGTAGTCTGTTGGCTTCACCAGGCTCAAGAGTATCTCCCATTACTTAACACAGTTAGCTTGCAAATAGCTATAAGTGTGCTTTAAACTATAGCACTTAACACCATCCTTTATGAAAGTGGTAAATTTATGGTAAGAACACAGTAGAGTGACTTTGGAAAGCATAAACATCCCTGCTAATTGTGAAAATTTAGCTTACTTCTGTGTTTGCCTCAATTGCACAATGAAAAGAATGTATCAAGTTCAATATACTTGATGTTTCTTCCCCAACTTCTTGCTGGCATTATAACAAAAGAAGCAGGATTTTGCCACAATAGTCAACATCAGAGAAATAGTATGGTGCTGGCTCATATGTAAGAGGCATGGTAAATGTGAAGTCTCTCTAAAGACAGCCACTTCTAAAGGTAAAAGTTATAAAAAATAATAACCTAAATGTTTATGAAAGCTTTATTTGCTTTTCTAACCTAACTAAAAACTACATTTTTCACTTACGTTTCAGAATTATTTGGAGGAAAAATGTTAATATCTGATAATTTACTTTTTAAGGTAATCTACTTTCTTGTATAATAACTTTGGATTTCAAAGCTTATGCATGAAACAAACTACTTAATGATTTTTTAGAGAAAATATCCAAATGCTTTAATAATGTCAGACTCCCAAATTTCTACTGGAAATTTATCAGAAAAATTGAACATGCTTTTATTACTACAATCCCCTTACAAATCCTTAAGTCCAAACTTAATGTTTATAATGAACATTCTTCATGCTTGAAAAAATGCCCGATCACTTAATTTTCCTTTTTTTTCTTTGAAATATAAGTTGCAATAGTGAAATATTTCTCCATGTTTAATAATTTCTTTAATTTTTCTTTAAATTATTAAATTTAATCTCTTCTTACAAATTACAGCAATGATTTGTTCTCTATGAAATGGAAATCATTAATACACAAAAGCACTATTCAAAAATTAATATAGCCCAAAGCCTAGGGGTAGATGCACTCTTACTGAGGGTTCTTATGGAAACCTATGGCATCACCAAAGATCCAAAATGATGGCTGTTGATCAGGGATATTTGGAAACACATGGAGATGTTTCTACTGCCTCATGTGATTCCTTGCCATGTTTTGAGCCCATAAATCACAGCACAAGGCCAGTAACACTTAGACAGACATACAAACTAAAGTCTCCCTTTCTGAGTAAGTTCCCGTTTTCATTTTTTTCTAAAGCAAAACCTAAATAAGGTTTTTATTACTTAATGAAGTAAACAAAACAGAACCCCCTCCAGTGAGGTGACATTGACTTTTTCAGTTCCTGTGATTCTTGTATAGTCATTTAAAAAAAAAAAGTCCTCTTGGCTTTTGGATGAGACAAAACCTGATCCCTTGTCAAGAGATGGCTTCCTCACTAAGCAAGGAGGCCAGAATATTCTTCTCTTTCAGGGAAGAATATTCTCCACTATGATGGTAGTGAAACACTCAGAATTCAGTGATTCTATGAATGTATTTTTATCTCAATTAGATAAACTGGTAATAACTCAAAAAAGCACAGGTGGTGAATATATAATTTTCAAGATAGGTTGAAATCAAATAGATCCCAACCATGGGATCAAACCATGCATTTTTTAACAATGTTCTTCCATGGAAACACTTTTACCATCTCTCCCTGAGAAAAATAGATTTATATATAATTTTATATAATATAATCCCATTGTTCACATTACAGTTTCTGAAAGCCGTTTCCTAATAATTTAATATTATGGATAACTTAGATATCTAATATTAGGTATTATTTGTCTATATTTTCTATATATTTTAACTTTCTACATCCACTAATTATTTGGGTTTATTTGCATTTCATTAAAATAAATGGATTAGAGATCAGTAAACTTTGGAGATATCAAATAGTAACTGGTTCAATATTTAAGAGAAAATCCTTGAGTCTCAGTCTGTCCTCAAGCACTTGAACCAATCTTGTTCTCAACTATTTTTTGTGACCCACATTCGTTGAACTTGCCTGAAATTCTAGAAATTGAGAATTAATTGTCTATTTTGAGCTGTCTTCAACTGAATTAAGAGTAGAAAAATCACTATTTCATGATTTAACAATACAGAATGAACACCATTTGGTTGTGTGATGAATTCTGGATTTTAGTGAGAGCCTCTCAGAGAAAGCTTAGTAGCAAAAATGAAGGTTGAAATTGGATTGCATTTAAGACTACTAGTTAAATAGAGATTAGAAAATTTAACCTAGGAGAAAACATTCAGAATTTAGTCTTAAGAAATTAGCAATATCCACTGTTAGGTTGAGGCCAAGCTTAGAGACAAACTGAGTTTGAGTGTCTGGAGCAATAGACACAGCGTATGCTCTGAGCAGACTTCAACTCACAAATTCAGTCCCACCGTATACAAACATATCCTGTAGCCTTTTCTCTGTTCCTCAAAAAAAGGAATGAGAAACAGAAACAAAAGCACTTTTTTTTCATACTCAGCTGCCTTATGTTGCTAAAAAGCACCTAAAAAATAGTGGTGGAGAATTGCTTCATCTGGTCTTTGCAACAGTATGACTTAGTAGTTTTAGCTTTGCAGTTCATCATTACCTGCTTTTCACTGGCCTTTGTGGCCAGAAAATTTGCAATACCTCTGTTCCATTCTTTTGTTTCCGAGAGATTTTTTATTATTCTTTCAAAAACATAAGCAAGTGATATGCAGGATTTTTAAATTATTATTTATTAACTAACGGTGATATGCAGGATTTTTAAATTATTATTTATTAACTAACAGTGACTACTTAAAGAGAACATTTTAAAAGTGTTTGATTTTGTTTGATGTTCATCATATTAACAGATAACACAGCTGTGTAGAAATCAAGCTTTTCTCCCTTTCAACAGTGAAGACCATAAGAATGCCAGATGACATATTTTTGTGAATAGGTGGTAATAGTAATTATAATACTGCTTGCACAATAAAGAATCTTAAGAATATATTCATGCCAAATCAACAGGGATTTAATCGGACAATATAAACAAACCATTCATCATACCATTTATTAATTACAATATCCTGTGGAAAGTTACTTGATACTTCATCAGACATTTAAAAAACCCGTTCAGACAATAATAAAATTCCTTAAAATATTATAAAACATAGCATTTAATGCCAAGGGAAGCTTACTTTCAGATCAATATCCACTATGAGTAGAGGAACAAAGTATTGATTGAAGGAAAATCCCACAGTAATAAAAAATACTTCATTTTCATCAAATGGCTAAGATGTATTTCTGCCAAAGTCCTCCTTTGCACGATTTCATAAGTAGGATGTGCTGAAAAATTATTCCTCTGAGAAATATGTGTATTGCTAAATGATAAACATAGAGTTTTCTATATGCTGTGAGTACAGGCAATTTTTATTTGCATTACGGTTTTTTGAGGAATAGTGTCTATATACCTTGGTTTAAAAGGAAATTCTAGCCATTTCCATTCCTTGCTGCCCATAAATGTATGCTGCATGGCTCCTAAATCCAGTTAATTTCAAAAGGAAGATCATGCAAAACCTTGAAAGAAGGATCACACTTAGAAGAATGTCTGTATGGATCTAGATGGATACAACCAGTAATCCTCATATGGATATAATTGTAATAATATACGAACTCTCATTTTGAAAAAAAAATATGATGGATCAACTGTGCAGTGCCTGAGAAATTATGTGGATTAGTTTAAGAACTCTGCGCCATGTGCCTATTGAACATATCATCTTCTGTCTACATTACATTTTGTTTATAACAGAAGAAAGCAGAAGAAACCTCAGATCACAGATCCTAGAAGAAAAAGAGGGAACTGAGACACTTACTTACATGTATGTCTAGTCACTAGAACTAGTGACTAAAAACTAAAAAACTGTTTATCTTATTTAACAATACTTTAGCACTGTTGTATGAGAACAAATTTTGATTACATAGGTGTTCATTGATGCTATTAAGACCTAGAGTAATATGAGGAGAATGAAATGTTGTGAATTTGGATCCACCTCAGAAACAATGATTCCTTACAGAGATTTCAAATGCATATTCATGGTCCATTTCAATTTCAGCTTCATGCAGGCAGCTCCCACCTCTTCATAAATGGTTCAGGACAAGGAAATGAGATTACCTCTCTATCAAAGGAATTTGTGCAACTGGAGAAAACTGACTACCTTCTTCACAGGAGAAGTCATACATCTATACCATTTTTTGCAATGAAATTCTGCACCATTCCCCTTGTATACTGCTTTTTAATCAAGTTTCACAAATGCACGTTCAAATTATGACACATCTAAATACAGAAGTGCAGTCAGACTTTGCTGTATTTCTTTCCAAGAATTTGAGGAAGTTGCCGCTTTGCAACTGCCACCTTCTACTGGGTGAACAACACTCAGGTTCAGGCAACACCGACAAGAAGTGCAGGGTACCTGGTTAAAATCACTCCTGCTGTGGAAACCACAGGAAACCATATACTAGGCCTTATCTTCTTATTTACAGTCCCCCCTGAGCCCATTGACCTTTCCTGTAAAGCAGAAGTCTGCATGGTGGTGATCTCCCCTCTGAGCAGGAATGACTATGAAAGCTGAGGTGACCCTTATTTGTCATTGGATGTCTGTAACAAGATAAGCAGCTTCAGGCATAAAAGAATCTTGTATGCCAGTGATATCCATATATCCAGCTATAGCCTAATTATTGGAAACCTAATAAGTAGTAGAATGTTTGACTGCCACCTATTCATCACTTAGCAATTTATTGCTTAATTATCATCAAATGTCATTTATTCATACTTAATCATTGAATATGTTGTGTGATCATTGCTTACCAGCTGATAAAACCTTGTAGATAAGCCTGTAATGATGATTTCTCTCAATAATTGACCTAGAGCAGATGATGAAAGTAACTTTGCCAAGGAGGGTAAGCTCCCAATTGGAAAACAATACTTTGAGTTGTAGGATATCCCAATCACACTTAAATTGAAAACTGAGATCCCATTCTTATGAACAGAATACACAAAACAACCTTAAGAAACCAGTACATTTTGCACAATGTAGGTTCTGTATCTAAGATTCTCTCAATGTAAAACAGTCATGTCCAAGATGAACTGAACACAGATCAGGTACTCAGACATTTACAAATGTGTTACAGATGTACATCTGCTGTCTTGAGCAGTCTGGGGAAAATATAGTAGAAGTTTCCAAGAAGATTTGGTTGGATAATATGATTCTATGATTCTATAATTATGGTCTGATCCAAGCAATACTTTATTTTGTTAGTTTGCTTCTGTTTGCTGAATGTTGTGCAGAAAAATCAGTGATAGAAACCACAATCAGGAATAATAACATGGAAGTGATTGTAGATTGCAAAGGAAGCTCCTAGCTCTTTATTGTGAAGGAAGATCTGCAGATGTGAGTGTGAAACAAATCTCAGTTCTCACCCACCAGCTAGTTGCAGGCATTTCATAAGCACCTTCACAGAGGGTGAGAGGGAAAGGGACACAGGTCAAAGCAGCTATAGAAACAAAATATAATGAGATGGATCATTATTAGATAAAGTGGTTTTAAAACTACTGATTTTTCATTAAAAATAATATAGTCAACAAAAGGTTCAATCCAAAATTATTTATGTATGTTTATTTATATTAGACTTAAAAGCAGTTAGCTGTTTAGGACTTGGCCCCCTCCCATGTGGTAATCATCACTTTGTTGTATGCCACTGGAAGACACTTTTGGTGGCCTGTGAGAATTGTGTAAGCAATACTCCCACCTAGCGGCGAAAATGTATAACCTAACTGGAACTGCACTTGAGATAAAACCAGAAACACCTTCTGCTCTGCATTGATGCTAACAGCATCGACAATCTGAAAATAAAAAGCCTGTGTGCTCTCTGTATAGGGTTTTGAAGTATTTTCCTCCACTTGGATAAAATACAAGGTCATAAAGATTTACACATTACACCTCTAAGCAGAAAGTTGCCAGAACAATATTTGCACACATTTTTGTCTGTATAGTGCTTCAGGCTCACTCACATTTAGGGCTCACTGAATGTTTTCATTTCCTGTTGGCATTCTACTCACCAGTGATCCATATACACTTAAAATTAATTGGTTTGTGAAATATGTTTTATATTTCCGAGGCAAAAATGCAAAACTTGCTTTCCTCAAATAATCAGCATAATATGGAAATATGTCTGACAACTTCTGTTTCCCTAGTGCTGCCAGGCAATCCAGCAAATTTTCTCCTCAGCTTTCACTGTATGAGTGGATTTTATTATGGGTGTCTTGGGCATGGATACAGAATCTCTTCAAATGGAATAAAATACTGAGTTACCAGCCACAGTCATGTCCTTTGTGTCTTAAACCAGATACACTTTTATCAATTACAATCTTCCAGGTAATTATTCTTTCACGTGAGGAAATCAAGCCTTAGTCAGCTGTACTACTGAGAGCTGTGAACTGCACAGTGTAACAGTCATCATTTCATAATATGAATGAGAACGGACTTTTCTATATCTATAAACAAGTACATAAGCAAATAAGAAAAGATCAAGAACATGACATGAAAACACCAAAGCCTTTAAAAAGTGTAATTTAGATTAAATCACTATAATTAAACCATTATAATTAAGCCATTATAAGATCTATTTTAGTAATGGATTTTTAGACTTGATATACTGTTTAATACCTTATTTTACTAATCACCTTTCAAAGGCAAGGCTAGAAATATGACAGTACGCTTGAAGACCATTGAATTGTTTAATGGTTTTCCAGGTAGAAAATAGCAGGTTTCTAACACTGAAATAAATTGTTATTTATTGTTATTTTTCAGTCTAAACTAATCAGACAGTGACTAATTGTAAGATCGCAAGTAAGCTTCAGACTCACAAATTTCAGGCAGAAACCTGATTCATCCTGCCTCTCTCTCTACTCCTTTCCAAAAAAACCATCACATATCTGTCACAGACATACCAGAAATTGGTAAATTTCAGGCTACTTTAGATAATGATGAGAGGAAAATCTTTCATACAAAATGGCCTGTTCTCCATCACGTCTCCTATATGCCCATTGGAAGCAACCATGTCAGAGGAGAGATTTGAATCCTAATAGGCAATTTAGGACTTTATGGGTCATTACAAACATCTACAATTCCATCTAGAGCCCACAAGGCAGTCACTATAAACACCACAGAAGTACATCAATCCACTCAGCAAAATACCCTCGTCTACACTCTCAATATTAACTGATTATTGCGTATTGTGTCTGTGCCACCTAAGAGGTTCTGAGGTACAGTTATCATGAGGACTATAGTTTCACCACCTAAGAAAATTATTCCTCCTACCCTCAAAAAAAATCCAGCAAAAACTGCTAAAGAACGCAATATAAAATGGACCAAAAAGTCCTAAAACAAGAGGCAAAACAACCTGTGAGACAACTGGTAGGAATTCTTAATTCCATAAAAGGATGTTCAGATGCCACTGATGAATAAAGGCTGACAAATACCTCCATCTTCAGTAACAGAATACACACCAACTATAGCCTGTTTCATCCAGAATGCATCTTCTATTTCATGTGGCTAGTGAATTGTAACACTTTTAGACAGAGTCAAAGCAGATAGTACTGCATCACTGGAGCAAAGACAACTTGTTTCTTTTGTATGTTGTTTAATATCCTGTGGCAGCAGAAAAGGGTAGATATTTGTTAATGCAAATCTTAAGATGTGATGCTGCCATCTAAGAAATACTTGATCCTCCATGTGTTGGATCAGCTTTGTTTTATTTCTTTATTACAGAAAAATCCGTGTTTTATTACAAAAGAATATTTCAGTCTTTATTACAAAAGATTCAGCCCTCATGACTCATTCAACTCTCATGTTTGTTCTGAAATATGGCTGCCACATTTTGGGACTTCATGATCCAATTGTACCAACATTTGTGCAAACCTATTGTCTGAAGAAGTTTGTATTGTATGTTTTGTTTTGTGATTGAATTACATCAACTTTTTTAGCCAGTTTAGTGAACATTTACTTTTCAAAAAATACCCCCAATCTTAACTCTTTCAGAAGGTTTTTAAAAATGTTTAAGGGGAAGTACAAAACAGCATCTATTTTTACCGCTCCTTGAAGCTGCATTCCTTCCTTTTTGTCACTATACTACTGCAAGTGCTTTTTCTGCACATATGGTTTAGGACATCCTCCAGCTGTTTTGAGACTCCTGAAATACCTCAAAACCTTCCACTCCAGCTTAAATCCCACTCCCTCCTGTGTACACATAAATATTACGGTGCATATGTTACTTTGTCAGTGCATATGTTACTTTGTCAATATCATGTATATGTTTTGTATGTCTTATCATTTGAAGAGTGATAATTTGATTTCACAAATTTCTATCATTCATCAGATCATAAATTCACGTAAAAATATCACCACTTGAGATTACCAATGACATAGGCACATGCAAGTCATCTTATCCTAACTAAGCAAAGGTTCTTCAGGCAACAGTATAGTAGAATATGACAGATAACAACTCAGTATCATTTGTGGTTTTCAAGTAGACATTTGGTGTACATTACTTCCAGGTTGTTTTTTATTATTTCATTTTCCTTTTTTGAAAACACGGTACCTAAACTGTTCACTTACATCATACAGGACTTAGTGTTTTTTCTCAGCTTGAACGCAATTTTAATATGGAAAATATTAATTACTATTACATACTAATATTTGCACAGAACAACTCCCTTTATGACATTTTATGCAGCCAGTGATATCAGCGTTAATGCTAAAGGTTATTTTTTTATCATTGTTTATTTAAATTTCCTTTCAAACTCTATGGGAAAATTTCATCTTGCATGGAAACAAAATAATTCAAAATTTTCAAATATTTGGTGTCATATCCCTAAAATTAAAAATTGAGATAAAACTTCTCAGTACTATAAGGAGTCTTTTCCTACCAAAGTTCTGACAGAACATTTTGAAGCAAAAGTTTTTGTTTCTTTGGATTATAAAATTGTTCCTCTGATAAAATCTTTTCTTTACAGACATCAAGTTTTTCAAAACAAAAGAAATATTTCTTATTATCTGAACTGAAAAAGTAAAAGTCACAGAGAAGACATATTTTTAAAACTAAGTAGTTTCAATATCTGGGCATTTGTGCATGCATGGCTGATAACTATTTTAGGAAGAATCACTGAAGAAAAATTTTTGCACTTCTTCACTTACTCTTTCCCAAATCCATGATATATCTAAATGCAAATGTCAGTGTTTCTTTAAGTTGAAAGTGTTTTTTATTAATGTTTTGGAGACAGATCAGTGATATTTGTCTATTTTCTTTACTTATGAATGTTAATGGCTGGGTGGAGATAGAAATATTTTCTCTATTAGAGACGTTTGAGATCACCATCTTATTTTTCTATTATCTACTGCAATAAACAGAATAAAGGTTACTAATGAAGCAACATGTTGATTAGAAAAAGAATTTGAGAAATTAAACACATGAGCAGGGAATAATTAGGACTATGATTAAGCTCACAATACTCTTCAGAGTCATTTACCTTGACTTCTGTATACATAATTAAACACTGATATTTTTTGGCATGACTCCCATGCCTAGGCAAAATGTTCTTCTTCTTGTAATAAATTGTTAGAGTAAATATATATCTGTTGATCCTACACCATGACTGGACAGACTTCTAAAAGTTACAACTATTTTATGACTGGAGCACTACCATGGAGGGGTGGAGATTCCTGAAGAAGACCAGAATAGGAGAAGAGGGTTGTTAAATGGCCCTTTATGTGAGAGTAAAGATGGAATGCTTAGAGCTCTGCCTAGGTATGGAGGGTGAGTAAACTGGGAGATACAGGCAAAGACTGAAGAGTAGACCAATGTGGGTGACATAGTAGAATCATAAAATTAGTTGAGTTGCAAGAGGTCTTCAATGGCAAACTAGTCCAAATGCCCCTAGAGTACACAGGTACATATTGCACTAGATCAGGTTGCTCAGAGCCTCATCAAGTCTGTCCTTGAATGTCTCCAGGGATGGGGGGTTCCAGTAGCTCTCTTCACAACCTGTTTTAATGATTCACCACCCTCATCATGAAGAAATTCTTTCTAATGTCTAATCTAAACCTGCCCTGCTATATGCAAAAATCTGTTTAATTGATTTAATGTTCTTCTCTTCTTTCACTATGAGGATGTGTCCTGGTTTGGGCCCAGGACCCCCCCCCCAGTGACAGATGGCCTCCCCTCCTCTCTCTGAAGAGAGGAGAGGAAGGAATGAGGAGATTTGTGAGTTTAGAAGAATTCCAAACTACTTTAATAGATAATGAAATAATAGATAAAATTAAAAGGAAAAGATAAAAAGGTATACAATATTTACAAAACCGTATCAAGCTCCCGGGATGATGATCACGTCCCCAGCAGACGCAGGGAGAGTCCCAGGCTGGGGCCAAGTTCAGTCAGGAGCTGGATGCCGGATCTGGATTCAGGAGTGCTCAGATCAGGATCAAAGGCAGAGTCCTTCCCTTGGGCCAAAGCGAGGGGCTGAGGAGAGAAGGGCCGAGGAGAGCAGAAAGGCCTGACCCTTCGGTCCCTCAGCTTTTATACTGAGCATGGGGCAGATGGGATGGAATACTCCTGTTGGTCAATTTTGGGTCACCTGCCCTGTTCGCTCCTCCTTGCTGGTGGGACTTCTCTATGTCTCTCCGTTTCCAGCCCCCCCGGTAGGGTGGCTGACAAACATTCTGACCTTGATCACCATAGTGAATAATGAAAATAAGAGCTTCTTGCATACCATTCCCTGGTCTTACCAGTCTGGGAGCGAACAGTGTCTGAACAATGTGCAGTTAATTTCAGAGTTTAGTCAGACAGAAGAGGCCTAGCTGAAAAGTGAAGTTACAAACTAGAAAATTTACCCTATTTTACCTCAAACCAGGACAGGATGCTATTACAAGTCTGCACTTCTGTTGAAGAAAACCTTTGTTCACGTCTACTCACAAACTGAGTCACTGTGGGGATAAAAGAGAAATGGGGGACGAATCAATCAGTCTTTCTGATATCAGACAAACTGATCACTTCAGTGTGCTTTGACTCTGACTCTGCTTGAAAATGGTCAAGAGTGCAGCTCGACTTTCCACTCTGCTCCTTGCTATGACAGCACATTAGCACAAAAGTTTACCATGAAACCTTCTGAAATAAAGCAGTCTGCTTATTACTAAATCCAATCCATGAGTCATTTTAAGTCTGCTTTTCTAAAAGTAGCCAGGTTTTAATTCGGTTTTGCTACTTAGAATAGTATATTCCTCTGTTCTTAAAAAGGAAAGATAATATGATTTTCCTATCTAGTTATCTATGAGTGGTCTTGTGAAGAAGTTCTGGTCACTTTCAAGATTTATTTTATTCTTTTTGTCTTCACTAGCTAATCATTCATGAGTTGTGGTATTCCAGGAACACGGATATTTGACACAAGACTTAGTAAATTACACCTCTTATTTCCACATGTAAGTTAGTCAAAACAATTTTGTAAATTAGGATGAAGTCAAGGAAAAAATCGACGTACCTCAGTAAAACATTTTATATCAGTTTTATCAAATTTGTGCCACGCTCTCACTCACCCCTAAGGCCTATGGCTTATATGAACCATAAGCCCTATGGCTTATATGGATCATGTAGGCAAGTAAAACATCTGCCTATACAGATTAAAAGCTCTGTCTTTTCATGTACACATGCTTCAATTTTATGGCATACAAAATTATAATTATTATAATCATTATATTAGATGTGTCCATGCTACAAAGCTTTGATAAGGATCGTCAACCCTGAAATGTATTTCAGTATGAAACTATGTGGATTTTGGATTTGACTGCTCTCAATTAAGTGTGTGCTTCTTGGAACATAGACTGTCCTCTGAATTCTTTAACAAAAGTTCTGTTGGTTTTTGATAAGCTATATTTTCACAATATTTCATTATTCCCAGGAACAAATAGTTTGTGTCATCAGACTTTTTTGTTTCACAAAAAGACAACATTTTCCAGAAGGATTTGTAAACAGATGGCCCCATTCATGGAGAAGAATGATAATAGGTTACCAAGTCAGCACATGTGGAAAGATCTTAGATATTAACTAGAGAAAAACAATACCACACAAATAATGAAAAGATTTTTCCCCATTCCCCAACTGGTGGAACTTAGAAGAAATTACAGTCCTGGTTCTAGTGGAGTAAATTATCTACAGAAGCAAATGCATGTGCTCTTCTGCACTACAGCACAGCACAGCTGAAATGGCACTCCAAGCTCTTGGAAAAAAAACTAGGTATTTGAGGTTTGACAATACTTAGTAAAGTGTGTCCACCGCTTTCTCTGAGAAGCATTTCCACAAGAAGCTTAAAGGGTGGTGAGTGCAAGGCTCTGAACTTCAGACAGAGGATTCCTGAGTGATTACCAACTACACCCCTCATGCCCTCTTACCTCAGGGAGATTCAATTCTGTCCAAAGTATGGTGAAAGGAGTATTGCAGAAGGACCAACACTTACAACAAAAATGCACTTTGGGCAAAACAGAAGATTAACAAATCCCTTCCTTCCTTACACCCATGAGAATCATAATAAGAACTGCAGATGACTGGATAAGCAAATAAATAAAAGCACTACCAGGAAAATCTAGCCAGATCTAAGCAATCCTATTAGTTTCTCAAGTAGATAATTTGGTAAGAAATGGCTAAAAGTACCTTAACTCTGTTGACATTGTTATCACTTAAATCTCAGATTTGTTCTTGCCAATTTTTAAATTGGTTTCATTTTCTCACAGCTCCTTCTAAATTTGTAGAACACTGATATACACAGGTAATCACAACAACTGTCTATTTAACAAGAGAATATTTTTCATATAGAATGCATATATATTTCCATAAATACACCAAAGCAATAAAACATTGAAAATTTCCCTAAAATTTCAGTACACTTATTCAAAGTGCAGTGAATTAGAAAGAGAAAATATTATCTGCTAAGCACCACATGTACTGTACATGGCATTACACTAAAAAAAATCATGTTTTGTCATTCATTTTTTTCTATATTTAAGCTCTTTTGTGCATTCTTTAATGGATTGAAATAAACAAATGCACTAAAAACCTTTAATCCTGTCCCTGAACTAGTTTAAGATATAAAAATTTTATTCTATGGTATTGCTATGGATTTCGGGCCACGAAAATGGTCAAAGGGCTGGAACAACTGCCCTATGAAGACAGGCTGAAGGAGTTGGGGTTGTTCATCCTGGAGAAGAGAAGGCTCATACTAACTTATCAGTACCTGAGGGGGTCCTACAGAAAGGCAGGGGAAGGACTTTTTAATATGATATCGGATGGGAGGACTAGAAAAAATGGATGTAAATTGGAGGGGGGTAGATTTAGACTTGACATAAGAAAGAAATTCTTTACAGTGAGGGTGGTAAAGAACTGGAACGGGTTGCTCAGAGAGGTTGTGGACGCCCCCTCTCTGGAGGTGTTCAAGACCAGGCTGGACAGAGCAGTGAGCAGCCTGATCTAGTGGGAGGTGTCCCTGCCTATGGCAGGGGGGTTGGAACTTGATGATCTTTAAGGTCCCTTCCAACCCAAACTATTCTATGATTCTCCTTAAAATCCGTTCCCTTTTTTCACCCTGAGAGTAGTGCTTCTAATCACTAACTGCAGATGCTTTTGTTGACTCCAAACTACTCCGAATTTCAATAGAATAAATTATGGTTACTGTCCACAGAAAATATTACATTACATGCAGAAGAATAAACTGTGTTTACAGTCACACTTTTGTCAGTCTGGAGTCATAAACTGAATCAGAGAGCTGCACCACAATTATATTTGCATTGTAAAAATAATTCTATAGTAATTTTTTTTCTGGAAGTTTTAATTACATTTTGAGAAACTCATTAAAGGGACAGTTCTTGAGCCTAACTAAGTGCTGAATACACTTAACTGTAGTGTTCCCCATTATTTATGGTTATTGTTTAGCACGGCATTTTCAGTCTGTACATATAAGCATTATTTCTCATTTCATTTCATGACAGTCCATTGAGCAGGGATTATTAATTGCCCTGTTGATGCTATGTAGTACAGTGATTTGCATGCTATATTTTATAAAAGAGAAGTAGTAGCTTAGTACTCAGTTCAAGTGACAGCAAGAGAAAAACATTATTTATAGAAATACACTTGGGTGAGTGTTGCTTCCATATAGTTCTAAGCTCCAATAGTTAAACCTTTAGGAGGAGGGATGCCCTAAGGATTCTTTTCAAATCCATTCTTTTCAAGTTTGGGAACCAGGAATGATGCGGGACAGAGTAAATGCCTTACATGTTGTAAGGTAGATGATGTCAGTTGCCCTTCCTTTGTCCACCGATGATGTTACTCCATCATAGAAGGCCACCAAGTTGGTCAGGCATGATTTTCCCCTGCTGAAGACATGTTGGTTGCCTCCAATCACCTCTGTGTCATCCTCCACGTGTTTTTGCAGCACCTTCAGGAGGATCTGCTCCATGACTTTGCCAGGCACAGAGGTGAGACTGACTGGCCTGTAGTTTCCTGGATCATCTTTCTTTCCCTTTTGAAATATGGGGATTATGTTCCCCTTTCTCCAGTCAGTGGGACCTGAATTCAAACAAGCTACATCACAAATCAAAGGTTTTCTCCTTCACAGCTCATCTCATTTATTTCCCTCAGGAATGAGGATCAAACCCAGATTTTTCCCTCAGGAATGGGGTTCAAACCCAGATTTTTCCCTAGGAAATTCCATTAAAATCTGGATCTGTCTCATAGTTGAGAGTTCTCGGAGGGTTTCCCTTAGGAATTAGGTTAAAAAACTGGATTTTAATCACCTCTGATGAAAATCTCTGTCGTGAATACAGGGACGGGGACGCAGCTTGATACANGATTTTAATCACCTCTGATGAAAATCTCTGTCGTGAATACAGGGAC
>VZTY01008791.1:4713-14849 GCA_013400935.1 Turnix velox
GTGGTGAGACACTGAAACAGGTTGCCCAGAATGGTTGTTGATGCCCCCTTCCTGGAGGTGTTTAAGGTTAGGCTGGATGAGGCAATAAGCAACCTGGTCTAGTGGGAGGTGCCACTGCCCATGGCAGGGAGGTTAGGACTAGATGATCTTTAAGGTCCCTTCCAACTCAAACCATTCTATGATTCTATGATTCAATGATTCTATGATTCTATTAATCAGGTCAGGGTGGGAAAGACCTGAGAGAAGAAATTTTGGTGTTTGGTTTAATAATGTTCACCTCCTTCTCCCATCCTGTGTGTATGAACTGGCATGGATTTGGTTCCTCTGGGATTGGATGGTGCTCCCATACCTGACCAGCAGAAGATCTGCTGTCACTGAGCTCAGGGAGACTTCTTCTGTAAGCAAAGTCATACATACTTGAAGTATCAAGGCCCTAAAAATTTGAATCTGATACCACCCAGAAATTCTTGGAAATTCACAGTTCACTAATTGAAAACAAAATGTGTGTCTGAAATTTTTTTTTCCCAGCAGAGACTTTTTTCCATTTTTCTCTGGGAAAAGCTTTTCCTTCTCACCCATTTAGAACTGCTCATTCCAGCTTTTCAAATACTTTTGACTCTTGTTTCCCAGACCATGGATACTCTTTGCCATGTCCTTTTACACGAGCTGAAGTGCAAAAAGGGTATTTTCTAATAGGAAGGAGAAGTCAGTCATTAAAAATGTCCACACACGAGCCACTAAGGCGGTACACATGTAAGAGTAACATTTATCTAATCATAATACATCAGCCTAGTGTGACTTTGCCTCCCAGAAAGGGGAATAAATTACACTAATGTTAACACTGCAATAAGATAAAAGTGGAGTTTTTGAATGTAATTGTAGCCTTTCAATTAGCTTCTAGCACTCATGCTTCAAGACTGCCCTCTTCTGTGATTGTCCTTCCTTTAAAGGCAGTTTGTAACTTTTCACCTCATTAAAATCTAGTGAAAGGAAACCAGAGCTTCTCTTGTTTTTAATCTAAACTGGTGAGCATTTAGGTCTCAGGGTGTTTCTGTGAATAACCAAGAAGAAAGAAGGAAGGATAACCTTTATATCCTGTTTGTATGGTGCAACATATCAAAATATTTATTCTCTGCATTACGATGTGCAACGGCAGAAAGGAAATAAATAATATAGTTCAGAAGTTATTTTAATTTCCAAAAACTCATAGAAAAATTCTAACTGCAACAGAGAGAATCCTAAACCTCCTCTGCTTAAGTCTGTATTGATAACCACGTTGAGCACTTTCTCTCCTTCCCAGGCAAATCCTACATTAAACCAAAGGATGCTGCATCAGTCCTCTCTCAGAAGAAGATGCATGGACCTTAAAAGCCTGCAAGGATGCTATATGAGGAGAAAGGGATGAGTATAAAAAATCTCCCATGAAAATGAAAAGGCAATCTCAACATTCTTCCCTGGGCATCATTGAACTCAAGTTGAATCATAGAATAGTTTGTGTTGGAAGTGACCTTAAGGATCATCTAGTTCCAACGCCCCTGCCATAGGCAGGGACACCTCCCACTACACCAGGTTGCTCAGTGCCTTGTCCAGCCTGGCCTTAAACACCTCCAGGGACTGAGGGAGCATCCACAACCTCTCTGGGCAACCTGTTCCAGTGTTTCACTACCCTCACCATAAAGAACTTCAAGTGTCTTGGTAAGGAGCAATCCCAAAACCACATCCTCCTAGACTTCATCTCACCTCTGGTTTGGGTCTCTTCTTTTGCAATGCTTGTCTTGTTTAAACCCTTAATCTTGGAATCATAGAATAGTTTGGGTTGAAAGGGACCTTAAAGATCATCTAGTTCCAACCCCTCTGCCTTGAGTTTAAGTCTTCACCATAGTTGTAATAACTATCACCCTGGTGAGTGTTTAAATGAAAATTTGAGATGAACTTATTTTGCTTGTGCATAGATATATATGAAATATATTTTAAATGAAGAGTCAAAAATGGCCCTTTACTGCACTTAGTTTTTCACTGTTGGAAAACACCAAGTAACAAAGTGAAATTTTATGAGCAAAAGTTACTAGCAGGCACTTTAAATCCTTACAAAATTCACCTCATATAATAACTTGGTTGAAAATGCTCGTCAAATTCCACTCAAATTTGCTGATAACAGTTCATTAAGCTTTGCCTAAAAGGATGACCAGCTGGAAGCTGAGCAGGAAGACAGAGATGCCTGATCCACATGGACATCCAGAGGAGATTTAAGAGCCATCCTCTGCTGCAGCTGTTTTCATCATTTAGACCCAAAGTTCTTACTCATTGCACACAGATATACCAGTCAGACTTAAATGCAGGAGGAGGACTTAAAGATTGGTTCAAGCCTAAGCCCTCCTCATCCATCTTAGTCATTTTATAGGCTTATAGCAGGAGTTTATCCTTAGAAGTCTACATACAAGCCTTTCCTCGGTCAAACCAGCTTTAATTTATAGCAATTCAGACACTTTGGACAAAATGACAATGTGATGACAGCAAGCCTGTACCATCAGTCTTTCTGAAAGCACCATGAAGATAACTTCTTTGATGCTTCATGAAATTCAAAGCTGCTGAAGAGCCCATTGGAGCAGCATTAAAAAAGAGGATGAAAGTTTAGCCCAGTAAGAATGACACATCCCACCAGACTCATGGGACTTCGTTATCTGCTTAGCTCCTACTGTAATCTGCCTGTCATCAGGCCTCCAGGAGGAACATGTTGTGCAGGACATTTTGCCTGTAGTTTCAGCAAATTCACCCTCAAAAAAACAAATGTGTAATGGCAGACTCTTATCTTAACTGTTAACAGTTTTTCCAGCCTTCCCACCAAAGCCTGTGGGAAATGCAAGAACAGTTCTCTCCACAGTAAAAATAAAGGGTAAAAATGAAGCATGTTCTGTGACCATTCCCAAAGAGATTTTGCATCAGTTCTTGCATTCTTAACCAACAAAGGCACCCTGTTTGTAGCAAATCACTTCATAAATTATCAAGTATTTCTGAATTTTTAACCCCACACAGGTGATGAGTTTCCTCTCTGAGGTGGGGGGTAACTGTGATGCAAGAAATCTCACGGTAAAATGACCCCTTTGATCCAGTGCTCAAGATCAATCCTTAATATTATTAATAAGCTGAGATGTAGTTTTGAGAGGGACAAAACAAACAAAACCACAAGGAGAGATGGAGAACCACAGTGAAGAGGACAGCCTCAGGGATAAGAGTACAACTATCTTTGATCTGATCCATTTCCATTTAAAATTGCTGGGTTTTTTTAAAAAATCCTGACCCTTGACACATCACTGTAAAAAATGAATTCCTTCTTTCATTTCTATATAAAGCTCCCTCCTACTGATCCTTCTTTATCAACCATGACATCTTCTTTAGCTATAGCTTCCAGATACAATCTTTAGTGGTTTTTTGGTTTGGTTTGTTGGGGTTTTTTTTCCATATTGGTTCACATTGGAAACAGTTTCAGTGTGTCCACAGCACTTTGCAAACACATTGAGTATAATTTAGGTTTAATCACCAGTGATTAGGGACAAGGCATTGTTTGAAAGCTTACTTTGGTGTAGCTCCCCAATTTTCACTGTCAAAGAATAGAAGGGGTGGCTGTGGCTGAGCACACACATTGTAGACCTTGCCCTGACTCAGACAGGAGAAGCTGTGTGTGAGGCTGGGTCTCATTGCCTTTTTCAGATCACAAATCATAGAATCATAGAATCATAGAATAGTTAGGGTTGGAAGGGACCTTAAAGATCATCGAGTTCCAACCCCCCTGCCATAGGCAGGGACACCTCCCACTNGTGTGTCCACAGCACTTTGCAAACACATTGAGTATAATTTAGGTTTAATCACCAGTGATTAGGGACAAGGCATTGTTTGAAAGCTTACTTTGGTGTAGCTCCCCAATTTTCACTGTCAAAGAATAGAAGGGGTGGCTGTGGCTGAGCACACACATTGTAGACCTTGCCCTGACTCAGACAGGAGAAGCTGTGTGTGAGGCTGGGTCTCATTGCCTTTTTCAGATCACAAATAACAAAAGGTTGCATTATTGCTGCACATTCCAATTGCTTCTGGATTTTTTTCTAGCTGCTACTACTGGCCCATAGGTCACTCTGTCCAAGATCTGCAAAGTATATATCGATTTACTACAGCATCTCCTCTTCCTTCTGTAAAAGGAGGTATTGTCCAAAAGCCAAAGTTCCATGGCTGCATTTCCAAAAGAACTTAGTCTTTCACTAACTTTGCCCTTACTAATGCCCAGATGAACTGTTGAAACACCACCCTGCCCGTCCAGCAAACTGAACAGGAGGGAAAAATCTACAAAATTCTAGTAAAATCTACAGAAATCCAGCAAATTCTGAGCATCTCTATATGTGACAGAGGATTCTTCCAGCCTTTCACACATCATATAGTTTGTGTGGAACAGTTTGGCAATCAAGAGGGTTCTCACAGCTCCCAAGGTTACACTGTTGTGGAGAGAAGGCTGAGATGCTGGGATGCTTCTGGGGTGCTGGATTCTGAAGGCAGCTCCTCCATCCCCATCACAGATCCAGCTCTCCCCCCCTTTTTCATTGAGTGGAGAGGACTGAATCCCTAATTTTAACATATTAGCATTAGCTGGCTGAGGCTTCAGGGGGAATGGGGCATGTCACGGTCTCACAAGGCACGTATACCATGCTGCCAAGAAAAATCTTTATCAAGGACAGTATCACATCCTGCTGTTTTTACAGCTGTCAATTTTTTTCTTCCTAAAATGGAAGCAAACCTTTGCAGACCAACTCATCCCTGGTGTAAGCACACTCAAGCCAAGTTCAGTATCAATAAATCAGTGCCTTCATCAGCAGAGCAATTGCGAGGTTGTTTTTATCTGCTATTATCTGTAAGTTTAATTGGAGTACAAAAAAGTAAGTAAATTTTTAATGACATCTGCATTCCCCATCCCAGCCTGGTGTATGACCTTCAGATATTGAAAACAAATGAATAATTGAAAGCAAAGCTTCAATCATGCAACTTTTAGGTGTTTTTGAAGCTCACCTAGGAGACCTCAAAAACCTCCTTGCTCCTACCAGAAAGCAAATGCTTCAATCAATTCTGACTTTAACCATTTCTCCTTTAAAAATAATTAAAATCTATTTCTGTACTTCACTAATATGGCACCAAAAAAAAAATCTATAGCGAAGCAAAACCCTGCTGGTTTCCATGTGGCTTAAGTCAAATAAATTACTGCAGATTTACACTGCACTCAGATCTGTTCTCTCTACCTTGGGGGAACTCAGCTTCAGTGCTCACAAAATCAGTCCAAATTCCATCTAGAAATACTGGATTTTCTTCCAGAAAGAGGAGAAAGTTGTTTTTCCATAAATAAATTAAACAGAGAGGGTCAGAGGTTCTGAACCAGCCCTTGGACTGTTTCAGCTGCTACTCCCTGTATTTCTCTCAGGGCAGCTCAGGCTGCCCCAGGAATGAAGCTGCAGCAGGAGCTGTGAGGCCACCCAAGGAGAAACTCACAGATGACAGCCAGGAGACCCCACACCCCTCCATGATGGCTGTACGTGAAAACCAAACTAACACCCAGCTCAGAGCCACACATCAGTGAAAAAGGCAGGCAGGGTTTGGGTGAAATCCAGTAGAAAATATTAGCCTTCCCTCCTGTGCCCACTATGAGTGACAAGGGGATGGGGCAGAGCATCAGCCCAGCACCCCAAGTGCTAAAACCTGGCTTCCTTCAGGTGTCAAGTCTTGCAAAGTGATACCTTTGCAACAAAGCCTTGTTGCAACACTGATAGTGTGACCACTTAACTACCCAAACCCTTTTTGGGCAGATACCTTTGCAACAAAGCTCCATTGCAACACTGATTATGTGACCACTTAACTGCCCAAACCCTTTTTGGGCAGATACCTTTGCAGCAAAGCCTTGTTGCAACACTGATAGTGTGACCACTTAACTACCTAAACCCTTTTTGGGTGATACCTTTGCAGCAGAACCTCATTGCAACACTGAGAGTGTGACCACATACCTGACCAAACCCTTTTTGTTCAGGGGTATGGAGTGGAGGAGCAACATGAGCTCATGAGCAGCCTTGGAGGAAAAAGGGACATGTAAGCATAAAATCTACCATCTAGGCTCTTCCAGAAAAAAAAAAATCCCCACCTATATAAAAACCTTCCTTTGCTTTACACTTGGGCTCTGCCTCTTCCTCCTGACCAGCTGCTCCCCAGCTGCTGCCCAAGAGGCTGTGGCACATTTTCCAGTGACAGGGCTGTGAAATGCTGCACATTGCAGCCAGGCTGGGAGCACCCGCCAGTGTTTTAGAAGAAGCCCCTGAGATTTCCTTAGTTGGAAGAAAAAACATTCTCTGAATTCCCAGCTTGGGCTTTTGCTTGGTCTTTAAGAAAAAAATAGCAGGGGCCAGGGAGGGAGAGGTCTCCTGTCCCTGCTCGGAAGAGTCCTGGCGTTGTAATCAATTACCCGTGCACCAAGGAAGGAGTTAGAGGGAATTGCTGCCTTCAGCAAAACCTGTTTGTGGTGACAAAAGACCAACCATGAGAACAGGCCATTGGGAACAGCATGGGCTTCATGTGCTTCATGACAAGAACTTGTTGCAGATACAACCTAGTTGTCCATTGAAGCCTGTATTGAAGCTCAACCTGTTGCATCATCCTCTCTGAGCATCATGGTCATTCAGCTCAGAAGGCCTCCCTGTTTCTGGACTCTTCTTTTAAAATCCAAAAGCCTGATAAAAGGCTATAACTCATTGTGTCCTTCAGTCTTTCCCACTGCTGCACAACTGGAAGTTGCCCTGGGTAAAGTGCAACTGCAAAGGCATTACCTCTGGGAAAACTGATGTTTTCACTTCCCATCTTCTCTGTGAGGCTTTAGAATGAAACAAAGCACACAATAATGTGAAATATTTGATATAGATATGTTCAGTTTTACATCTGCTGTCAGATGCTCATGGGAGACCTCATAGTGACTTCTCAGTACCTGAAGGGGCCCTACAGAAAGGCTGTGGTAGGACTTTTTAATAGGGTACAGGCAGGACAAGGAGTAATGGGTGCAAAATGGAAGAGGGGGGATTTAGGCTAGATTTAAGAAAGAAGTTCTTTACAGTGAAGGTGGTGAGACACTGGGACAGGCTGCCCAGAGAGGATGTGGATGCCCCTTCAATCCCTGGAGGTGTGTAAGTCCAGGCTGGACAAGGCACTGAGCAACCAGATCTAGGGGGATGTGTCCCTGCCCACGGCTGGGGGGTTGGGACTAGATGATCTTTAAGGTTCCTTCCAACCCAAGCCATTCTATGACAGAAAAATAGTAATTCAGCATCAAAATGTCAGGGCAAAATAGTAACTATGTATTTCCCCATGTGACAGAAGACACTTCTAATGTTTGCAGCAGATGACTGCATGAAAGTAAGGTTTTTTTCCTCTAATCTTTAGTATATTTTAAACTGAACATTAAATGAAGTAACCAACTGGTATCCCAATTATTAGAATGAAATATTTTCTCTTTTTTACCTACCTGGATCTCTTTGTGAGGGAAAACAATCTTTGCATAGTCAGCTGACTCAAGCAGCATTTACCCAAAAAGAGAACGCCACATGTGGGATGTGAGTTATCAACAGCTTTTGAAATTAATAGGAATTGAGGACTATATCCCTGAAACATCTTTACAAACCTCAGGCTGAAACCATATTCATATGTCTTGACCCCAGTCTGAGCGAGGCATCCAGCCCAGATTTCTCTCTGTAACCTGGTTTTCATTTTGAATGCTCAGTTTACCTTTTAAGAAATTAATCTTTTAAATATAAATTGGTTTTCTCAGATGCCTGGCTATCATAAAAGGCTCCAGACGCTGCCAGGAATGAGATTACAATGAATATTGGGATTTGTCATGATTTGTCTGCCTCTCTGCCCATTTTATTTCATGTTGCAAACTCCAATGATCCAGGCTGTGCATATTAAGCACCTGTGGCTTGTACATTCCCAGGCACGTGGGAAGGGACAAGGACAAGCTGTATTTCAGGAGTGCCCAGTTGCACACCCAGCCCAGAGCTGTGGGAGTAGCCATTTCCATCTGTTCAGCGGGAAATTACTCTCTTCTTTGTCAGATTTCAAAGGAAACTTGAAATTCCTGAGTCTGAGCACAGCTGGCCAAAATGCATCCTCCCAGTTCAAGGACTGGATGAAGCTCTGCAAAAGCTGTGATTGCAGCTTGGCTGATGGGCAGCTGCTCTGCTCCCCAAGAGGGCTGCTGAAACTCCACACAGCAGCTCCCAGGGTAGCCTTGCTCACCATCTCCATGCTTGGGGGGTGCTACACATGTCACAGCCATGGCCCACATAGAATCATAGGATAGTTTGGGTTGGAAAGGACTTTAAAGATCATCTAGTTCCAAACCCATGCCATAGGCAGGGACACCTCCCACTACACCAGGTTGCTCAGTGCTTGTCCAGCCTGGCCTTAAACACCTCCAGAGAGGGGGCATCCACAACCTGTCTGGGCAAACTGTTCCAGTGTCTCACTATCCACAAAGTAAAGAACTTCTTATATCTATCCTGAATCTCTCCTCTTCCAGTTTACATCCATTATTTCCTTCCATCACATATCTTATTAAAAGTCCTACACCATCCTTTCTGTAGGCCCCCTTCAGGTATTGATAAGCCACTCTGAGGTCCCCCTTGAGCCTTCTCTTCTCTAGGCTGAACAACCCCAACTCCTTCAGCCTGTCTTGATACCCCTCCAACCCTTTGATCATCTTCGTGGGCCTCCTCTGGACCTGCTCCAACAGCTCAATGTCCTTTTTATGTTGAGAGCTCCAGCACATGGCACCCAGCACCTCAATGCCACAGGCTGTGGGGCAGGAAGCCTCTGAGCTACAGCTGGCTGAAGGCTGGTGAGGCACAAATTTCATCATTTCATAATCATCTAGGTTGGAAGGGACTTTTCAGATCATTGAGTCCAACCATCAGCCCAACTCTGACAAGCCTCATACCTGGACAGGGACTTGAATCCTTGACCCTCAGATTAGGAGTCTGATGCTCTCTCCCAACTGAGCTACACAAATTGGGGACTCCTTCATGCTTACCCTACCCCAAACCCCCGAGGTGGATCCTGGCCCACCAGGGCACCAACTGGCACAACCCATCTCTCTCACCAGTTGCACCCACTACATCCAGGGAAATTCCAGAAAATGAAGAGTCAAAGCAAGATATATTTTTTGCCTTCAAGTCTGAGTTTCTCAAGCCTTGCTGACAAACACAACATTAGGATTTTTTGGAGAGCTGATGTGCAAAAATCCTTCCAAATGCTCCTCCTCTCAGCCTGCCCACTGGCTCTGCTGTGAGGTTGGCTGGTCTTGTTTGTTCTGCTACACATTCACCACCATTTCTCTCCATTAAATAAAGCATTAATAAGATAATCAAAACAAATGCCAGTCTTTGGCTGTCCCTGAAACATGTCTGGAGCTTCGTGAGTCGTTCAGCTGGAGAATGGGGATGGTGCAAAACTGTAAACATGGTGCCATATGGCTTACACACAGTTTCACCAGCAATCAGCATCAAATTAAAAGCAGGGATTATTGTCCAAGTTGAAATGAAGTACAGATAGCAAATGTGAGTACTTACAACTTCTGGGTCACGCCTGAGCGAGGAAATGATGCAAAGAGCTATAATCAGTTCTCTTTCAAAGCAACCTCAAAACACTTTCAGAAGGAAAGAGTCCTATAGTTTATCCCCAAACACCAGCAGAAGGCAGTGAGCTGAGGGGGTGCATGTTGGGGGCTGGGTTTTCCCACCTGAGTCTTGTTTCTGGTGCTGCTTCAGTTTCTTAGAATAATAGAATCATAGAATAGTTTGGGTTGGAAGGGACCTTAAAGATCATCTAGTTCCAACTCCCCTGCCATAGGCAGGGACACCTCTTCCATCTATATAATGGGATATAGCACCCTTGGGGCTGGATCAGAGCAAGATATTCCAACATAGAACATAAAGCACAACCCATCTTTGAGGATTTAAAGGAAGCTGTAGCATGTTGGACCCAACCCTGGCTGTGTCCCTTCTTCTCAGTATATGCTCTGTGTCTGGGTGAGGGATCTCATTTATGTATATAAATATGTAAAGGGT
>VZTY01008795.1:0-10460 GCA_013400935.1 Turnix velox
CCGCTCGCCGCGCTCGCAGCCAGCGGCGCGCCTCCCATGCGAGACCCCCGCCGCCCCAGCAGCGCGCAGCGACCCCCGGCCGGGCCAGGCATGTGAAGATGTCAGTGGGATGTGCATGCCCTGGTGAGTGGCGCCGCGGGCATGGCTACGGGCACGGGCTGGGGGCCCGGTATGGGGCGGGAATGCAAGTGAGGCAGGGGTCTGGTTGTAGGGTCGGTTCCCCACGTCGTTGATTTGGGGTCTGAGAACCCGCGGTGTTGGTATTGAGAGTTGGAGTCCCACAGCATGGGTGCTGGCTCCATCTACGGGACTGGACCTCCCAGCGTTGGTGCTGGGGGATGATTATGGGGCTGGAACCCCACGGGGTTGGTGTTGGAGGTCGGTTATGGGGCAGGGATCCTGCAGCGTTGGTTTCGAGGGTTGATTATAAGGTTGGGAGTCCATATCGTTGGTGCTGTGGGCTGGCTATGGGTCTGGAACCCCACAATGTTGATGCTACCATCTGGCTGTGGAGCTTGGACTTTCATGGCTGCGGTACTGGAGTCTGTGTGGGGCTGGGGTCCCACGGTGTTGCTGCTAGGTTCTGGCTGCTGAGCTGGAACCCTGTGGTGTTAGTGCTAAGTGGTGGCTGTGGGTCTAAGCGTTCTAAGGCACTGGTGCCATGGGCTGGGCAGGGAGCTGAATCCCCACAGCGTTGGTGCTGTGCTCTGACTGCAGGACTGGGACCCCACAACATTCGTGCTGGGGGATAAGTATGGGACTAGGACCCTACAGCATTGGTGCTGGGAGCATCAGCACCATGCCATTGGTGGCTGATTATGGGGCTGGGAGCCCATGGCATTGATGCTATAGGCTGGATATAGGTTGTGAACCCCACAGTGCCGATGCTGTAGTCTGGCTATGACCTCATGGCATTGGTGTTGCAGGCTAGGTATGGAGCTGGGATTTCATGATGTTGGTGCTAGAGTCTGGTTGCAGGGCTGGAACCCTCAGAGATGGCAGTGGGGCTTGGACTCCATGGCACTGGTACCATGGGTATGGGGCTGAGACCGTACAGTATTGGGGCTGAGAGCTGACTGTGGGGCTAGAACCCTATGGCATGGATGCTGGGCTCTGGCTGCAGGACTGGGACCCCACAGCTTTGATGCTGGGGGCTGAGCATGGGCCTGAGACCCCTTGGCATTGGTGCTGGGTATTGACAGTGATTCTGGAGCACACATGGCATGGCTGCTGGAAGCTGGCTTTGGGGTTGGGGTCTCCATGGCATGGCTGCTGGAGTCTGGCTGCAAAACTGAGATCCCAGGGCATGGCTGCTGGGAGACAGCTGTGGGAGACCTTAGTGTGGGTGCTATGGATTTGCTGTGGGGTTAGGATCTCCATGGCACTGATGCTGCACTCCAGCTGTGGAGTAGGAGTCAGCAAGGTATGGGGACTGGAGTCCCAGCACTATGTCATAGCCACAGGGGGTCTTCATGGTATGGCTGCTCTGGTCCAGCTGAAGGCCCCAGGCAATGGGTGCTGGGCTCTGTAGAGCTGGGTCCCCATGGCATTAGTCCTGACTTCTTATGGCATGGATGCTCAGGTCTGTTTATGGCTCTGGGACCCAACAGTGCAGGTGCTGGAACAACATGTCATGGGTGCCAGTGCTAGCCCTGGGGCTGGGAACTGTGGGCAGGGTGCTGTGGAAATGTTAGTTAGGTGAGCAGGTGGCACTATGAGAGGAGTGACTCTGAAGCAGCCTTCCTCCCCACAGTTGGGCCGTACCTGCTCCCCACGTGGGTCTGGGGCACAGGTTCCCAGGTTCCCTGAAGGGTCCTGGCCTTGCTGCTGGTGGCTGTGGGTGCTGGGTGCTCCCCTACTCTAGCCAAGGTGGAGTCCCTGCTCAAGGGCTCCTTCCCCATCCTGGCCCCCATGGGCTGACAAAGCTGCTGGGGTAACCTAGGGCATATGATGGTGGTGAGGTCTCAGTGCCTGACAGGGATTCTCACCCAGATGCTTTAGGGCAGTTTTGGGGCAGCTGGCCCAACTCCACCCCCCTGCTGTGTGCAGGACATTGCTGTGCTGGGAGCAAGGCAGGGCAGGAGTCCTGGAGGGCTCCCAGAGCTTTCTCTGGTACCAGATCCCAGTGGTGGAAAGGGAGACCCCTGCCTGGTGACCCAGGGGACAGGACCGTACTGTTTGCTCTGGGCAGCTGGTGCTTGGGGTCCCAGTGGGAGGACAACAGGAACGCTCCTCAGCCCAGCTCCCATGACGGCTTCCCAGTGTCCCAGCTGTCCCCAGAGTACCTCCCAGTGGACCAGGACCCTGGACCTCGACGCTGTAACAGCACACGGCCCCTGCACATCTGTCACGCGGTACTGCCCCTCTCCTGATTTTTGCATCTGGAACTCTGGGGTAGGGAAGGGGGGTGTCCCTGCATGGCGGCCCCCCGCCCTTGTACTGCCTGCACCTCTCTGCCGTGTTTCCATGAAGCCAGGCGGCCCCTTCCCCCATCCTCCTCCTCCTCCATCTCCCACTGGAAGCTGCCAGAGCGCTGCTTCCTCAAGCAGAAAGTCACGTGAACCTCCCTGTGAGCCAGGCCCAGCAGCCACAGCACCCGCCCCAGCAAGCACCCTACTCCCTGGGGCTGAACCCCCTCCTCGACACCCTCCTGCTGCTACCACCGTGGCCTTGGTGGGGGTCCTGCATCAGCGGGGGCAAAGGATTATGGTGCGACCCTGTTGTGTCCCCCGTGGAACTGGCCCCATGCCACTGGGAATGTCATCGCCATGTTGGTGGCCCCAGAAGAGGGGGAGGAATCGGGGAGGGTTTCCTTCGATGTAAGGATGGGGGGCCCTGGAGTTGCCCCGCAGTTGGGAGAATCCCTGCAGATGGCTCTGTGTGTGTGGTATGTGTGTGTCCCTGCTCACCCATGGCAGGAAAGACTTGCAGGTTGGTGCACACATGCGTGTGTGTGTGTGTGTGTGTGTGTATGTGTGTGTGTGTCCCTCTCACTCCCCTCCACCGCCGGGGCTGGGTGGCACATCCAGAGCCTGTTTCCCCCCTCCCCCTTTCTCTCTCTGGACTGTTTATCGGAATATAGAAAAAACAAGCTCTGCTGCTGGCCTCCCGCCAGCCAGAAACATTTAATGAGCCGCTCTGCCCAGCCTGCTCTTCGGGGCTGCATTAACTTGGAGGAGTTTCCTGCCTGGGAGCTGCTGATGGAGGGCGGGGGGTGGTCCTCAGCCACCTCCCCTTTGAAATCATGCCGTTACAGGAGGGATGAGGTGCTCCATTCCATCCTTGGGAATGCATCATGCCTTCTTGTGGCTCCTCTTTCTCCCTCCCCAGGGATGTTTTCCCTGCTCTTTTCCCTCCTCTATGTGGGATTTGGGGTGGGAAGGGATGCTCGGCTGGAAACCTTTCTCTCCAGGATGGTGGGGAACTCTGGGATGAGTGGAGGGCTGGAGAGGGGGAGACTTTCAGCCCTATGGCCAGAAATGGAGACATGAGCAGGAAGTGCCAGGTTTGGAATGAAGGTGATGGTGGCCAGGATGGCAGCCACACTCAGCTGTCCCTGAGACCAGTGGGTGGGTCTGGACAGACATCCAAATTCCAGTTGTGTCCTGGTGCCTGCGGACACTACTCTCCCAAGCCTGCTCTGTACTTTTTCTTTTCAATTATTTTTATTACTATCATTACTTTGCCTCCTGCCCCCGTAGTAGTGGTGTCGGTGCGTAGAGAAGGAGGAGTGCAGTTGTGCTGTGCTCCTTCCCCACAGGGCTTGCTACAAAGTGACATTCCGGAGGTCAGTACCTTCCTGGGAGCATCCTTGTTCACCCCTCTGGCAGGAGGGAAGAATTCCCAACCCACTTGCTTCAGGTCTCCAGATGGATGTGCCCAGCCAGGGGACAACCCGTTGTCATTTTCCTCTCTTCTGCCAAGCTGGCGCCATGCATCCCCCGCTGTCACGAGGCCGAGCTGTGCCACATGCCTCCTGTGACAGATGCGCTGGGAGAGGGACAGCAGTGTGCAGGGAGCAGGCTGAGTACTGTGGGGGGAGTCAGGGATCTGAAACAGCTCCCCAGGGCTGCCTGACACCTTGGGGGGCACCCAGGGATGCTGGTGGGGAGGAAGGAGGGAGACCTCCCCCAAGGCCTGCATGTCCACATACTCTTGCCCAGGCTCTCCTCTTATTGCTGGTGGTGGTTGTAGGGAAGATGCTGTTCACTCCATCCCCCTTTGTGGGGCAAAGCGCCTGCCTGGTGAATACCACGTGTGCCACATCACCTGGCACACTCCAGCAAAGGCAGGATGGGGTCATGGCTACCTGGTGCTTGGTGAAGTAGTTTTTCAGGATTTCGGTGCTGGTGTGAGGCCAGACACATGGCAGCACTCCTGCTCCCAGCTTAACTTCGTCCCAGGGAACAAGGTTGGGTTGGAGCTGCAGCAGCAGGCTCAGCACTGGGTGTCTGTGCCAGGCTCCAAGTTCCTTCCTGAAATGGTGTTGTCTGGTCAACACAAAGATTCTCCCTTGGGGAGTGGGTGGCTGCCAGCCAGCAGGATGGGCCCCTCAGGGCAGGGAGGTGTCCCTGAGAGGTCTTGTGGCCAGCAATGCACTAGCCAGGTGGCTACATCCCCTGGGGCAGTGGCCCAGATGTCTCCTGTCTGTCCTCTCCATGTTCAGCACTCTTGATTCATGCCACCCTCTCCTTCTGCTGTGGGATTCCCTGGCCCCATTCCTCTTGCCAGCACACATGAAGTGGGGGCTGCTTGGCATGCTGAGACTGTGCATGCCCTTGGGCAACAACCACCAGTGCATCCTGCCCCTGCAGCACAGCAGTTCCCCGTGGGATGATGTGGGTCCTGCGGGGCTATGAGTTGAAGGATGCATCACTTCTTTACCTCCTGTTCTGGGGAGCAGTGGGGTGTTGGAGTGTCTAGGCTTGGTGCCCCCTCCCCAGGGTGGCAGGGGGTGCAGGAAGGATGGGGCTGGGTGACCGTTATCAGTCTGCCTGCAGGCTCAGGCTGTGGTTTCCTGCCAGTGCTAGGGGGGGAGGGTGCTGGGGAGCTGGTGGGGCTACCAGGGGGCTTATGGGCCCCACCTGCAGCAGGAGTGATGCCACCCATCTGCCTGGAACCCCGTGTCCTGGGGACTCTGCTGGGCAGGGATGCAGTGGGAGCAGTGATGCTGGTGAATTTTGGGGAGGTTCACAACATTTTGGGTATGCCATCTCTCTAGGAAGGGGTGCCAGGAGGGATGGGACTCCCATTCCGTTCCTGCCCTGAGCTGTCAGATGGTCTTTTCATCACTGGTCACCCCCATCCCTTCCAGGCAGGTCACTGATGGGAGTAAACGTTAGAGCTGGGTGTAATCTCCCCTGTTGCAGATGCCAGCAACTGCCTGGCCCTGACCCCGCCCTGACCGTGGGGCAGCTGATAATGCTCTGCCAGCGCTCTTCTGCAGCCACTTTCTTGAAGAGGCCCCATGGAGTGCAGCTTCTGCCTTCCTCTGCATGGTCTTGTTCTGCCCTGGCTTTGCAGGACCCCCCAGCAGGTCCTTGGAGGTTCCCCCTGCACCAGGTTGACAGTGCTTGGCCCCCTCAGGATGGCCCCGTGGGGGTAGCAGGCAGGAGCTGAGGAGTGTGGAGGCTCCCCTACATTCTCCAGGAGCATCAGCCTTGTCCCCCCTCCTACACTCTGAGGGGCTGGTGCTGGGAGCAGGCAGATTTCTGCAGCACAGCCCAGGTGGAACTGGAGCTGCTGCCTGAGCTGGACTGTGATGCTGAATGTGGGTATGAGTTCTTGCCACCTTGGCTCCTGCTCCCCACAAGCAGGAGCAGATGGCAACCTGCTGGGTCACAAGCAGGCAGCTCTGCTGGGCACAGGGCAGGCCCGGACACCCCAACATACCTGCTCTAACCAGCCCAGGGTGAGCCTAGGGCAGCTGCAGGCAGGAACAAGGCAACCGGAGCTCCCTCCTTGTTGTGGCAAAGCAGGGCTGCTGGAGGAGCCCAGCGTGGGGCAGCAGTGCCTGGGGTCAGGATTCAGGGGGTACTGTGTGGGCACAGGGTTGCCAAGTATCCCTGTAGAGGGGTGCTTGCCTGCTGAGGATGGGGAGACGTTGTCACACTCCTTCCATCTCTTCAGCCTCTGCCAAATCCTCTGGGCAGCCACAGTCTGCTGTGGATCCCTGCCTGCTGCCAGCATGTGCGTGGCAGGAGGCTCAGACCCGCAGAGAGGTCCCCCATGAGCCCCTGGGGTGAACAGGGCTGGGTTCCTGCTCTTGGTGGGAGCTGGACCTGGAGCTGTGGGAGCTGTCCTTCCCATCCCATGGTGGCTGTGTCCTGGTTTGGCCTAGCTGGCCGGGAGGAGGCAGCCGCTGACAGGAAGGACACGCATGTTAGCAACAAAAACACGGCAGCGAGAGGAAGCAGAAGCAATGCATTATTGATGGAGCTATTTGATGCTGCTATATTGGGAGAGCCACTCTGGAGCACTCGGCAGCACCGTGATGGTGGTGGGTAGCAAGAGGAGGTGGGCTTCACTGATAGGAGATTTACCTGTTTCAAGTCAACCGTGTGCAGCTGTGGCCCTGGGAGATGCCCCCTTGGGAGTTTCCAGCCCCTGGAGGGGACACAGTGATATGTGGGTACCAGGGAGGATGCCAGCCCTGTCATTATCCCTGGCTGATGTGGGGTTGTTGGGTGGCAGCTCCCAGCTGTGCAGACCCCTGGAGGGATGTGGGGGGTCCTGCTGCAGTCAGAGAGGTGGAAGGGAGGGGATGGAGGGGGAGCAGCAATCTGAGGACTGAGCTGTGCTCCCAGTTGGAGCTCTGTGGGTGGGTGTTGAGGGCTATAAAAAGGGGGCTGTGCTTTGCTTGCCCTTCTAAGCAACAATGCCTGCTTGAGGGGCTGCGGGTCTTCTCAAGGGACAGTGGGCAGATGCAGGATGCTGATGGCTTTGCAGCCACACTATATGTCACCCCCTCCCCACTATGGGATCCCAGGCCAGGAAAAGGGCTGTAAAATGAACCATTCTTGTAACATGAGAGAATCCACCTGGAGCCTCCAAAGCCATAAACTCTGGCAGCTCTGGCAGTCTGGCCCCAGGGCTGCTGCCAGAGGGGCCAGGACGCACTGCTGCGGGTGGCCAAGCCCTTGCAGGATGTGTGTTGTGATGTCTCAAGGACAGGACCGGAGTACTGTGGGGCATTTCGCTGGTGCCATGGGGAAGCTCCTTGCAAAGAGGACCTGCCAAAGGCTGCCTGTGGTCTGTGCCTTCCCCTTGAATTCTGCAGCCAGCCAGACAGCGCTACAGCTAGTCCACCATACTAGAGCAAGGGGTGATGTGAGGGCAGACCCCACATACACCCCATGCATTTTGATGTCCTGCACTCCCCTGTAATCTATCTCTACTTCTTGTTTTGGAGGGGATAGATGCATTTGCACATGCTTGGTTGCTGCTCGTCCAGTGCTCACATACTTCTGTCAACTTCTCCATCTCCTGTGGGGTGCTGGAGATGTGACCCTGTAACTTGCCACTCTGCCCTGGTGGCCCGCTCATTTCCCGGTTGCCAGGCTTTCCTCTTGCCTCTGTGAATCTGTAAGAAGTTCTTGTTTTGAAGAGTTAATCTCAGGAACCCCCAGGATCTGCCTGCCCAGCATGACTCACCCTAGAGTTTCCAGCCTCCCCCAAGCTTCTTCTGGGGAGAGATCGAGCTGTGCCTTCTCCATCTGAAAAAGGGGGCCCCTTCTGCCCCAGGCACCCCCTTGATCTGGATGTGTGTTGCTTTAGCAGGGAGAGAATGCCCTCCCCCTTCCCCTCCCTAGCCTGAGAGACAGGAAAGCAGAGCATATTTCTGTTTGGAAGGCAGCAGGGTTTGGGAAGGATGGGTTATCCTGCTGGAAGTGGGGCTCTGTGGTGTGAGCTGTGCTGCAGTGCCACAGGCTGCATGTGTGCAACAGTGCCCTGGCCACGCCACAATTTGGACAAGTCCAGGAGGTTTGGCAGTGCCAGGCCAGTCTGTCCTCCTGTACAAGCTGTACCATTTGCAGAGCTAGCGGATTTTTTTATTATTATTCTTTTTTACATAAGCCTGTGTCAGCAGGGGCAGCCAGGGCTGCACTCTTGAGTGTCCCCTGCCCCCACTGCCCTACTTACCTGGGAACCTTCCCATGGGAATCAGAGAACTGGGTATCCCTCAGCTGCTATGCTCCCTACTGGGGACTATCTCCCTGAGATGCATCCCTGTGCTTGTTCCTACTCATGAGTTGCTGCTGGTTCCCTGTCCGAGACCTGCAACAGAGTGGACTTTGGGAAGTCCAGGCGGGCATTGAGTGCCTTGCTAAGGGGGCAGTGGATGACTGGATCCAGGGGGATGTGATGCCTCATCCAAAAAAGCCAGAGAGCTGGAATCACTCTTTGCTCCCCCCACACTGTGGGTGAGAGCACATTGTGAGGAAGGGGCTCCCCACCATCACTACCACACACACTTCCCAGCTGCATCCCAGCCCTTCTGCTCTCCATCCAGCATCTATTTAATTATTAACTCGGCTATAACCGTAAACAGCTGGGGCTGCTGCAGCCACGTGGACCAGTCCAGTGCTGTCGTCAGAGCCGAATGGGGACACGTGAGCACTCCCGAGGGCTGCTGAGCCCTGGGATGGATTGCTCAGAGCATGTTTGCCGTGTGTGCACTGGGCCGTGGAGCCTAGGGAGCAGTGGGGGCTCCTCTCTGATGCTCCCAGCCACAGCATGGGTATTGGAAGTCACTAGTGTGGGGGCAAGATGATCCTTTTTGCAGTATTTTGAGTGCTGGTGTCTGGCTGTGCCTTGTGCATCCTTCAGCCCTGGAGAGGGAAGGGGGCGCGGAAGAGCTATGTTTAATGGCCTGCCATGACCAGGAGGGCTGTGCCAGCCCATAGCTGTCACCAGCGTAGTTTATTGTCCTAAGGACAGAGGGTGGCAGCCTGCTGCAGCCCCATCTTGCCTGGTGGCACACAGAAACAGGCCGGCAGGGGGACAGGCAGTGATGGGACAATGTATTTGGGCACTTGTATTTGGGCACTCTCATTCCCAGTTCCTACGGTACTGACATCATGGGTACCTCCAGTTGCACATTCCTTTCACAGAACAGGAATTCACTGAGGTTTTTGGTTTTACGGTGAGTTTTTATCTCAGTTTATCTGGGTTACACAGGGAGTTTTGCTCTTTTACCTATGTGCCCCAGAAAGTGGTGCTCACTGCACATTAGGTGAAGAGGAAATAGGCATGATGGTGACCAGTGGGGATGGAGCTTTGCTTGGCTGAAAGATGCAGGGGACAGGAGCGGTGGATGTGGCTACATGTCCCTGTATAACAATGGCCCCAGTTAGCAGTAGGCCAGGTGGAGAAGCAGGCGTTTGCTCCCATTCCTTGTGTGCAGGGCTTTGGGGTGCTTGGGCATGATGGGGAGGACATCAACAAAACCTCATGGCTGAGGTTTTGTTCCCTCCACGTGCGCACTGTCAGGGGGACAAGTGTGCTTAGTGGGACCCGACCGGTCGTGTCTGCATTACCCCATCGCTGCTGTTTGAGAGAGGGGAGGAAGTGGGGCCCCCATAGTGCTGGGCTCTGGGAAGGTGTGTGTGCCCCAGGCATGGGCGTGCAGCGGGGCTGGGGCTGTGCCGGGAGGCGTCTGGGAAGACGTGCAAGCACTTGCCGGTCCGGTGGTGTGCACGCCAGCAGGGTGAGAGGCACCAGCGTCTGCCTGTGTGTGTGCCCTGCCACGGCCCGCTGTGCCAGAAGGGCTCTGCCACACCGAGATGGGGCTGCTGGGACTCAGTGGGGGACAACCCGGGCTGGTCTCTGGGGTCCCAGCTCATGTCCCTGTTGCCCATGGGCTCTCTGTTGCGAGCACGGGTCTATGCCGGTCCCATTTGCCAGGGCAGCAACTCACAGAGGACCAGTGTGGAGCAAGGAATGGTTAAAAATGGGGGGTTTTGTTATGGAAATTTTCATCGTGGAATTTTTTTTACAAAAATGTAAATTTTGGTAAGAATTTGTGATTGATGAGAGAGGACAGAGTTTCCTACAAAGAAAGGACAGCTTTCAGGCCTGTAGGCAGTGGTGAGGCACCACTTGCTATTTCTAATGCCTTTGCGCCCCCCCCCCCCAACAAAACCGTTGTGTTCTTTTATTTCTGGACACAAACTTGCGGGGGGAGGATCGACAGACAGAAGGAAACAAGTTTCAGGAAGAAAAAAATTCTAAAAAAACTTCAAAGAAACCTCCAATCCAAACTACTCGGGGTGGGGGGAAAAAAAAAGTCTATTTTCGTTGAAACTTTCTCAGAGGGAGAAAACCCCTCCCCGACTGCTGCCGAGTTCCTCGGCGGGACGAGGCTCCTGCATTCCCCAGCCCGAGGAGCGCGGGGCCTGGAGCGAGATGGAGGGGACGGCAGGGTGGTTGGGGGGGGGGCATCTCTTCGGCGACTCCCC
>VZTY01008795.1:10920-24822 GCA_013400935.1 Turnix velox
CCTTCCCCAGACCTCCCGTGCATCCTTACCCTCCCGGCTTGTTGCCTCCTTTTCCCATCCATCCTCAGCTCCCCCCGCCGTCTGCCCACCTCCCCTCCCCAGCCTGTTCTCCTCAGTTTGCCTCTCCATCCCCCAGGCCTCGGCTTTTGGAGAGGCACCCTCAGCCCTGCGGGGTGCTGCCTGCAGCCCCCCGTGCCCTGTCGTGCCCTGCTCCATCCCAGCCCACAGCTCTCTTTGTTCTTCCCCTTGGTTCCTTCCCCTGCCCGAGCCCCCTGACAGCTGCCCCGTGCCCTCTCATCCCCCCTTTGCTCGCTGTCATGGGGGTTGTGGGGCCGGTGCCTGGTTTTGGGGCTGCTCGCCTGCCTCCTCTCCTTACCTGCTACAACTTAATTCTAGCCCATGGTTCAGAAGGTCCCGTCAGGCTCCCACGGATGCCTTGAGGGGAATAAAAGGTCCATGGGGTGCAAAAGCAGGGTAGCCACGCACCTTCTCACAGGAGCTGCCCCACCGGGATGTCCAGACCCAGGGACCCATGGGTGCAGGGGCTCACCCTCCTCAGCAGACAAAGCACCTCTGGGCCCAGGGCAGCTGGAGCTGGCAGCCAGACTGGGAGTGAGTGCAACATCCTTGGGACTGGGGGAAACTGACTGCTGCGGCTGCAGTGCAGGATTTAGGGCTGTGGAGGGGTGTCTTACCTGGGAGAGTGTTCTTCTGAAGCAGCCTCCTTCCTGGCTGCCCTGATCCCGAGTGGCTGGACAGGCTCTGACCTCCAGTGGTCTTTGCCAACCTGCCCAGGATGGGTGATAAAATAAGCACTTTCTGGGCTCCTGCACCTCACAATCCCTCTCCTGCATCCTTGGCTGGCAGGGGCCAAGCTCCGCAGCAGGAGCCCATTAGCTTCTCCCAAGCCTGGTGCTGAAACAGGAGCCCAATTGAAAGGGTAAGGAGTGAGGCAAAGGGGTTTGAAGCTCGTGCAGTCTCCACAGGAATAATCTCCTGGGACATGGAGTTGTTAGCCACCCCAGATCATGAGCCTCCAGCTGCTTCCTTCTTACCAGGGGGGACTGAGCTGGTTCATGTGTCCCAAATGGGTCGATCAGGCAGGATGTGGGTGCAAATGTGTCTTCCTAGAGTCTTCCCAGTTTCTCTCCATGTGCTTTCCATAACATATCGTCTTAGTAGTTCTGCAGCGACTCCTCCAGCACTGTTCAGGTATCGGCTCCTTCTTCTGTTATAAGTACAGGTGAATTTCAGTGTCCTTATTCCTTCTTTAAAACCTTGGCTTTTGGAGTGTTTTCATTGTGGGAGATTTGTGGTTTTCACTGCAAGAGAACCAAATGTGGTCTATGCTCTCTTGACTTTGAGGGAACTCCAGGTCTGTGATCTGAGTCTGCCTTAAAGGCTGGGGGAAGAAGAGCCAAGCAGGGTAATGCGCAGGTTGTGCTGTTTGGAAAGGAGACACAGGCAGGGGCTGGAGGGTTCAGTGGAGACGTTTCCCCTCACCCACAGCAGTTCGCAATCCGTGTGAAATAGGAATAGGCCAGTGAAAAGTCACATAAGTTCACCTGGAGCAAAAGTGCCATGGCCTGGGGACTCAGAGCCTCTTCTGCCTGCTTTTTGGCAAGTGGTGCAGGCTGGCATCCCCGAGTCTCCCCAGCCCCCCAGGTGTGGAGCAGGCAGCTGTGTTGACCAGCCCCAGTGCTCCTTTTCTCTCCCAAGGCTGGCAGTGTGGCAGAATGGTCTCTCCCATCATGCTGGTCTTGACACTTGCGCCTCTGCTCTAGTGTGAACTTGAGATCTGCATGAAAAATACAAACCCCAGATTCGATGTGGTGGCAGGATTTTTCCTGGTCTTCTCTCCTGGAAACCTCCCATTCTCCAACGACCTGAGGACAGGGTTCTCCTGCTGTGGTTTGCACCGTGTGTGTGTGGGCTGTAGTGCTTGCCGTGATGAGATTTGCTGCTCCACCAATTGCTGTTGTTTGGAGTGGACTGATATTAGGACCAGGGATGCTGGGCAGAATGGGTTTCCCACCCTGGGGCTGCGCTGTGGTCATGGTGATGGTTTCTACGGCACTGCTGCTGGGAGCTCAGGCTGGGTGGCTGATGCCTTGAGAGCACCAGGTGGGTGCGCTTGGCTGTATCCCGTCCCTTCACTCCCTGGGCTTTTGGTCCGTCCAAAGCAGTGATGCCAACAACAGCACGTGCTGCCGGCACAGTGGCACAGTGCGAGTCCAGCCACTGCAAGGTTTTCTCTATCCCCAGCACGGCCAGTGGCTGCTCCCACCTCACCTGTTACACTGAGTCCTAGAGAGAAAAGAGTTCAGCTGGAGCATGAGCGGTAGAGACTTGCCCTAGCAGCTCCAAGATGCGACAGAGGTACTTTGCAGGCTGCAGTGAGCAGGTTCCCACCATGCTCACTCAGTCCTTCCCCTCTTCAGGCATCTGTGAGTGGTCCAGACCTCGGGGCAATCGCTTCGCCCTAGCGTGGAGGTTTGTCCCCTGGGCACGCATCTCTCTGCCATGGCCAGCTGGAGGGCGCCAGCTCCCACCGCAGCATCCTCGCAGCGGGACTTACCCAGCTTTTTTTTTTGCCTTCCCCCTGGAGCCGGTGACTGGCTGGCTGCCAGGGCTGCGGGGCTCCACCTAGGATGCAACATGGAGTGAGGCGGCAGGTCTCTGGAGACTACGCGTCCCAGCGTGCAGCACTCGGCAAGAGCTGTTGGCAGCAGTGGGGAAGTGAGGTGGAGCGTTGCATCCCGGGATGGAGAACCTCCATGCGCCACGTGGGGAGCTGACAGCCTCCTACGCTCCGAGGCAACAGCACTTGGGGTGCTTGTGGGACTGGAGGATCAGCCCAGGGATCCCTCTCTGTGGCTGGAGGGACAGACCTCAGCCTCTCACTGCTGCTTCCCTGCCCTGTGGCTCCTGTCCTTGTGAGGGCTGCTCCAAGCAGCAGCCACAAAACTCTGTGTGGAGCCATAGGGTTTTGCTCCACCACGTGTGTGGTGGGCAAGGATTTGGAAACCACAACAGTGATGCTGGCTGTGGCCTCTGCAGGGTTATCACCAGGGCTATTCACAGGCTGGCCAAGCCTGTGAATTCTTCCCTGATGCTGCAGATCCTCAAAAACCTTTGAAGATTAAAATCTTAGTTCGTCAGGAGTGTTTTTTTCATGGGGTGCTGAGAAGGGCTTTTTTTCCCAGCCTTCTGGTTCCCACAGTGTTGTGTGTGCTTGTTTGCTGCTGCTACTCTGATGCATGCCATGGGAGGGATGGAAGCTTGGTCACCGTTGTGGCCCTGCAGGGTGATAGGACCCCGTTGTGGAGGGCTCTGGGTGAGAGGGAAAGTGGCCAGAAATGCAAAAGGTGTGTTACTAGGGCTGAAAACAACAGCATTTGATTAGATATCTTCTTTGAGATGGTGAGCCCAAAGGAGTAATTAGGGACAGTGGGATATTTCCCCGAGAGTGGTAGGAAATGACGGCCTCGTGGTAAGTTGATAGTAGTGGAGCTGAAACTGGGTTATCTGTGGGATTGCATCTGGGGCTTGCAGCCTTGGACGTGATTCAATTTTCAGGCTGTTTTGCAATTGGTAGGGCGTGCTCTTCTCCCGTTTTCCCTCCTGGAGAAATCCCTGTCCACGTGTCTGAGTCATCTGAGGGCCGAAACAGGAGAGGGGAGACTCCTGTCATCCCTGGGGTTACCGCAGGGCAGTGAGGTTCCCTGGGCACTCCTGCTAAGTGCTCAGATCTGTAGGTTGGCTTCCTGGGAGACACCAGGCTCTGGTCTCACTCGCAAATCCACATCCCATCCTGGGTTTTCCTCACCCTGGTGCTTTTCAGATAGCACTGCCTCATACACTGCATAAAGTTTGTCACTATGTACTGACTGACTGCAGCTAATTATTGCTTCTCTTGCCTCCTCTTGCAAGCCAGTTGATGGAGAGGAGCACCCACTGGTCCAGGGTGCCTTATGTGCTGCTGGGGTTTTGCACTAATGCCGCAGGATGCAACCTGGAGGAGGGAAACATGTCCCTCTCCACAGCCTGGCATGCAGGGGACACTGCATGGTGTGGGCAGGGAGGCAGGTCATAGGCAAGATAAGTTCCATGACCTGCTTGGCTGTGTGGCTTAAGAAGAGCAGGAGGGTGATGCCTGTGTGCAGCAGGGCAGGAGTTGCTGCAGATTTTGCCTCTGTGTGGTTCAGGACTAGGCGACCTGCTGGCCCTTCTCAGTCTCTGGATGCAGCTGGGTCTGTGGAATCGTTTCATAGTCTCTTCCAAGAGCAGCATATCCTCTTCATTCAATAGTCTGGACTCCCAGAAGCTTTGGCTGGGTCAGTTCTACATTGTCAAAGCAAATGGGGGGATGCTGTGAGTTGAGATTGTCACTAAGTTTGTCTCAGGCCGTGCTTTGGTGTGAATCCATTGCTGCCTGGATTCCTGTCTGTTTAATACAACATCGGGGTTTACAGCTGTCCTTGCTCCATCCCCTCCATTCTGAAGAAGAGGCGAAGGCAGGTTTATGGGGTCTGCTTCATGTGCTTCTTCCTGTCTCTGTCTTTCTGGGCATCCCTCTTATTTTGCCCCCCAGCCCTGCAGCTTCCCTGACACCAGGCACCATCTCTGGGCAAAGCCCCATGAATTAGTCCAGATGATACCCTGCACCCAGCTCCGGATAATGCCCTTCTGGGTAGCACCCTCTTGGCAGCCCTGCCAAGCTGGGCTAGGCTGGGAAGATGGATTTCCTGCTGCTATCAGGGCTCCCACACCCCAGCGAGGCAGCCCCACGAAACAATGCCGCTATTTACACTTTAAAGCCTCGTTAGGCAGCCAGGAAGCAGCAGGCAGGTTGCATGCCGGGAACAGCCACAGCCTCTACACCAGGACTAGCCCCTCTTCTTCCCCACCGCTGGGCTGCTGGGAGGAGCAAGGATGCTCCCTGACTGAGCTATAACCCTGCGGCCTCTTTCAAGCCCCGTTTCTTCATTTATTTTTATCCTCTTTTTTCTTTGGTTTGTTTCTGGGGGTTTTTTTGTTTTAGCCTCTGGAGTCCCTGCCTTGTCGCTGAGTTTTGCTGCCTGCACAGGAAGCATGTTGGCTGCCTGGCTGGGAATGGCTTCTCTCAGGAATAGGAAGCACATATTCTTTCTGATGGCCACGGGTGTAGGAGTGAGGTGCTGTAGTGCTTCTCTGCCTTTATGCTTGGTAGTTCTATGCTCTCTGATAGCAAGACAGAGGCTTTTTCCCCTGACAGACACCAGGGAAAACTCTATGCATCACCTGCCTGGACAGGCAGCTCCCTGGCCAGCACTGGTCTCAGCTCCCAGTGCCCTGCTGTCCTGGCTCCATGATGTGCCCACAGTGCTCTTGACTCTTGGGAAACCTGATGTTCCCCAGCTCTGGGTGCTTGGTTTGGGTTTTAACTGTTCCAGTTCCAGCAAACCCACTAGCCAGTGCACCAGAACAGCATTCCCCACGGGGCTGGCAGCTCGTGTGTAGGGAAAGAGGAGGAGAAAGGAGGCAGAGGGTTGGACAGTGCTGGGTTGTACCTTAGTCACTGGCAGAGCACTGGCCTTTCCTTCTCCAGGCACTTTGGAGCTGCTTCCTTGGCCAAACTCTTGTGGCAGCTCTGTCCTGCCCCCAGCTGGGGACCTGGCCTGGTAGAGAATGCTGAGCTGGGGCATCCCTCTGTGGGGTTCCCTTCTCACACGCCTCCTTGCCAAGGAGGAGCCGTGGGGCTGCCCACCCAGCTGCAGGCACCACACTGTTTGCCCAGACCTGCTCGGGCCAGTGGCTTGCCAGCTGCAGCATCAGCCTGATTTTTTTCCCTTGCCTATCATCCACATGTTTGTGCGGTGCTGGGCAAACACCTAAGGATGGGCACAGGCAGCCTCTGGTTCAGCAGGGGCATCAACCTCCCAGCAGCATCTCTGTGTGCCAGTGCCTGCTCCAGTCCTGCCTGGACCTTCCATGCTCAAAGCCAAAGGCAGAGCAGGGGCATGGAGTGACACCAGCTAAGACCAAGCACTGGCTTGTGAAGGGTCACATGCTGCCCAGTTTGCAGGGATCTGCGGCAGCGTGGAGGGGAGTAGTGATGGAGGGATCTTCCAGACTGGGCAATGTGACCTTTACGTGTGTAAAAAGCTGATGTTGGTCCTGTTGCTGCTCTGAAGTAGTTGTGTTATTCTGTGTAATGTGTGTAGCGTGTCTACAGTGAAGGTAGAATTTGGACAGCCCATATCAAATCCTGAGGCTGTTGCTGGTGTTTTTTAAAACCACCGAATCCAGTGACTTATTTTATGATGCATTAAAAACAATACCTGGTCAGGATGCTGGTGTTGCTCAGGTCATATAACAGGCTCCTCTCCACTCCTTTAGATCCTGAGACAGGTCACTCAGTGAAGCCCCAAAAGGAAGATGTGTCCGTATTTACCTGTTTGGAAGGGCCCACGATGGAAATAGGTGCTTGATTTGGAGCAGCAGGCTGACTTGTCTCCAGGAGCAATGAGCTAGGAAAGACCACAAGAAACAGTGTGGAGGGAGATTATTGTGTCCCCATGGTCTCACCACCCCAGGAGACCTTCCTGCATCCCAAGAAGCAAGATGGGGACTGAGGACATCAAGAAACCTTGGGGGCTTTTTGTTCTCATCTTAGCAGTGAATGAAAGCAAAGCATCAGAGGATGAGACCTGCTGAATCTGATTTTTTTATCCCCCTCGAGGACATGGTGACCAGAAACAGGCAGTTCACCTCCCCATCTCCAGGCACTGTTTTCTCTGCCTAACGTATGGGTTGATTTTCAAGAGAAGATGCATGCTTTTGGGAAGTTTCCTCTGCATCAAGCATGCTTCAGCATCCTGGCATTAAACAGCAGTGTGGAGGGAATGGAAATGCTGCACTCCTAGTGCAATTTCGTTTGAATTATAATTTCCATTAGGCACGAGTTGAGAGGGATTAAAGCAGAAATACCCTCACACCAGCACCAACCTTCCTAGAAAAAAAAAAAAAGATTTATCTCTGACAAGGTTGGGTAGGAGCATCGTTTGCAGCTGTGTGAGAAACTGTGCCGTGCCCCACTTATCCTGGAGCGGGAGCAGCGAGTCCCCAGTGGAACGTCTGGGCTGTCTCTGACTCTGTGGGACCCGTGGATGCTGAGGAGAGGCTGGGTTTGGATTCGGCTACCATGGGGAAACAGTGAAAAGACAGTGGGGCCTCAAGAAGACAAGAACCGAAGAGTAAAATGCTATTTTCACCCTGTTAGAAGTTGTATTTTAATGCCTGGAAGGCTCCTGCCTCTATTTTCAACCAGCTTTTGCTTACTCAGCCAAATTTGTGACCCCTGTGACTGTGGGCTCAGGTCCTAAGCACCTCAGCAGAGGTGATGGCAATGGGTCATTTGGGCACTCATGTTGGCTAACAAGCTGGACATCTCAGGTCCCAGTGCTGGTGGCACTGCTTTCCCTAACCCTGATGCTTTTTGTCCCCTCCTGCATCCCTCACATCTGGGTGATGGCTCCAGTCTGCACCCTTCCCTGTAGCCTGCTGGTGCCTGGCACCTCCCAGACGCTTCCTTCTACTGCTGGGCTCGCTTTCCACAGCACTGGGTGGCAATCCTGGCACCCGTGGGTGTCAGGAAGTGCTCGGCCTGGAGCAACGTGCAGGCAGGAGGCTGATGGGGATCCCACCTTGGTCTTGGCTGTGACCAGCACCCCAGCACAACTGGCTTCATGGCCCCTGCCAGCAGCGAGGCAGTGGGAAACGTGCCCATGTGCTGTGGGGCCGGCTGAGCCGGTGGAGCCGGAGCTGCCTGGCAGCCTGCCTGCTGCTGCACCCCATCCAGGTCAGCCCGTCTGCCCGGCTCCCGCTGGGGGTGAGCTGCCTGCCTCGGCAGCGCCCGGGCCCCAGCGTGCCGGGTCCTGCCAGCCACAGGGCCCACCGGGGCTCCCCCGGGGCTCGGGGAGGGGTGATGGCAGCCGCCGCTCCCCAGTGGTGGGATGGGGCCGGCAAGCGTGGGAGTGGGAGCCCCTGGCTGCCAGTAGGGAGCCCGGCTGTGCCGGTATTCCTGGATCCTGCCGCTATCCCCATCTCACATCGGTGGGGTCCCCTGTTTGCTTTCAGGGTTAGGTGCTGGCTTGCACACAATGTACTCCCCATCTCACACCCCGTGGTCTCCTCTTCTTCCTTTGCCCCAGTGTTGTGGAGGGGGCAATGAGGCTTTGGGACAAATTGTTCGGGGATGGGGGGCTGGTGTGTGGGGTTTCTCCCTCTGCCTGGAGCCGGCTGGCCGCTGGCCTGCCCGAGCGGCAGATGGTGGCTGCCTGGGGACCCGCCATCCCTCCCTCCAGGCGATTATTCAATCGTCGCCATGACGATAGAAAGGTCAGCAAAAAGATCCCATGTGATTCCTGGGTCGGGTCGGTAGGATTAGGACCAGCACAGGAGGGAGGGAGGGCCGGGGGGAGGATAGGGCCCAGCCGCCTTCCTCACCCACCCCCAGCTCGCCAGCTGGAGTGTCCCCTTTGAGCACCAGAGCTCAGCCAGCTGAGAACTGACAAACTCTGGGCACCAGTGAGAAATCTCTGAGGTGGGGCTGGACCACTCTGGCTACTGATCTAGAGAGCTCAGCCCTGACCTGTGGGTCCCATCCTCCATGGGCCTGGAGATGTGTGGTGTGAAGGGGCTGGGCTGGCATCAGGAGGGAAACAGAGGAGAGATGGGGCTGTGCTGATGGGGGCTTGCTTGGTTCTGAATCCTTCCTCCAAATGGCAGTGTGTCTCTTCTCATGGGGTACCCCTGACTGACCCATGTTCCTTTTCTCTCTCCAGGCTGTTCCTCTAAGTCATTCAAGCTGTACTCGCCAAAGGAGCCTCCGAACGGCAACGCCTTTCCCCCCTTCCACCCGGGCACCATGCTGGATCGAGATGTGGGGTGAGCTGGGGCTGGGAAAGGGCAGTGCAGGGTTGGGAATGCTCTGCAGTCTGCACCTCAGTAGGTCCCCAGTAGGAAACAGCACTGGGGGAGAGGGAGTCAGAGTGGGCATGAGTGAGACTGGGAGATGAGGGGAATGTTTGGGGTGAGGAGAGTCCCCAGGTGCCAAGTCCCTGGGATAACCCAGTACAGAGAGCACTCCTAGCTCCTGCCAAAACAGCCCTTTCTCCAGCCTCCGTTCCGCCTGGCATCAGGCCCAGCTGCAGAGGAGCCAGGCACGTCTCTGGAGAGCCACGGGCCAGGTCCCAGGGATGGTGGAGCAGCCACCAGTGTAGGAACAGTGCCTAGTTTCAGGGATGCAGGTCACCCCACAGGACCATTGGCAGCCAAATTGCAGCCCTCATTGTGTGGGGAATCTTGTCTCCAGCGAGCCCGACCTTCTGCTGCTGTAGGCAGGGAAGGTGGACCTACAGAGGGCAGCACTGACCTGCCTGTGTTTCTTTCCCACCTCCAGACCTACGCCCATGTACCCACCAACGTACCTGGAGCCTGGAATCGGGTAAGTGTGGGGGTCTGGTGGGGACCCTCCTGGAAGGGGAGCTCGTGCCTGTGGCAAGAATGCCTTGGCAGGGCTGTCATGCTGCTGGCTACAGGGGTTGTGGAGGGGTTGCTTGGACTCTGCTCAGCCGCGGAGGGGCTGTGCATCCCCTGCTGTGAGTCTGAGACCCCACCCCACCCCATGGCTGCCTCCCCCTCTGACTTCTTGCTCTGCTCTCTGGACAGGAGGCACACGCCATATGGAAACCAGACTGACTACAGGATATTTGAGCTCAACAAGAGGCTGCAGAACTGGACAGAGGTGAGGAACTGAGGGGGAGAGGGGGGACAGGGGTGGGAGGACACTCAGTTGTGTGCTTTGGGGATGGGGCCCTCTGCACTGCCTGTCCTCATGAGCTGCCTTGGCTCTAGGAGGAGTGCCCTTGGCAATGCCATTCCGTCCTGCTGTGTAGGTCCCTGAGTGCCTTGTCCCTTGTTTGGCCCTGGGACAGAGCTCATCATCCCTGTCTCCAAGCTCTGCTGGGAGCATAGCAATCCTCAGGCTGAGCGCGTGGCTACTTGTGCCTGACAGCCAGCATCTGTGTTTCTGTCTGTCATCCCACTCTGTAACCTGCCATCTCTCTGTTGTGCCCAGGAATGTGACAATCTGTGGTGGGATGCCTTCACCACGGAGTTCTTTGAGGATGACGCCATGTTAACAATCACTTTCTGCCTGGAAGATGGACCAAAGAGATACAGTGAGTATCAGCTTGAACCCTTCTTTCCCAGGGCATTGCTTCTTCAGCAGCAGTGCTGTGCAGGGGGATTTGGGCATGGTGTTGGAGGTCAGCTGCCTCCAGCCAGCTGGGAACCCTCTCCCCACCCAGCCCCAGGACACATCTCTGTGAGCCAGGTTTACTGACATCATCTTCCTCCTTCTCCCACTCCAGCGATTGGACGGACTCTGATTCCTCGTTACTTCCGCAGCATCTTTGAAGGGGGGGCCACAGAGCTCTACTACGTACTCAAGCACCCCAAGGAGTCCTTCCACAACAACTTCGTCTCTCTGGACTGTGACCAGTGCACCATGGTCACCCAGCATGGCAAACCCATGTTCACCCAGGTACTGGCAGCACCCATGAATACTCCTGCCTTTCATGCCTTGATCTAGCATGGCCTCATAGTGGCTGTGAGTGCCACAGAGCAAGGGACACAGATTTCCACTTGTTGAGTGCCCTGCCAGGAACTCCCTGGATGTAATGCCACATACTCCAGCCAGTTCCTCCCAGCTTAGGGTCCCTGCAGCATCCCCTTCTTACAGAGATATCCTGGCTGTTGTGGGCTCTTGGGTTTGGCTTGTGCCAAGTCTCACATAAGGGGCAAACCACTGGTAGGGTGTCCCAATGTGCAGCAGTGGGTTCCCAGGGGATCTGGGCTGGGGACAGTGGGGGAAGCCAAGCCTGTACCTGACCCTTTGTCCTGCCCAGGTGTGTGTGGAGGGTCGGCTGTACCTGGAGTTCATGTTTGATGACATGATGAGGATAAAGACATGGCATTTTAGCATCCGTCAGCATCGAGAGCTCATCCCCCGCAGCATCCTTGCCATGCATGTGAGTACCACTCTGGGAGCCCTCCTGGGGCATAAGTGACACAGAGCTGCTGAGCTCTTCTCACAGGTTGAGGGGACTTCAACCTTGTCCCTTCGTCTTAGTCTGGATACAGCTGAACCATCTGTCTCTCTCTCTTGTAGGCACAGGACCCCCAGATGCTGGACCAGTTATCCAAGAACATCACCCGTTGTGGGCTCTCAAATTCCACACTCAACTACCTCCGAGTAAGTGTGTGGAAAGACTGAAAGGCACACAGATCTGCCATGGGGTTCTGTGTCTTGTGGTCTCAGCTGTCTGACACCTGGCTGCCCTAGGGGCAGGCTCTGCAAGAAGGATCTTGCATATGGGCTACAGAGAGCCATAGGGCTGGTCTTCTGGAGTCCCTGGACTCCCAACATGGCTTCAGCCAGTGCAGCCCAGACAGCTGGTTGACACAGGGGCTTTTGCTGGGCCTGGTGTATCATGATCTAACCCCCATGTCTGTCTGCTCTCTACAGCTCTGTGTAATCCTAGAACCAATGCAGGAGCTCATGTCACGGCACAAGACTTACAGCCTCAGTCCCCGGGACTGCCTCAAGACTTGCCTCTTCCAGAAGTGGCAGCGGATGGTCGCTCCGCCTGGTGAGTTCTCTCACTGCCTGCTCTGCTGCCCACAAGTCTCCAGGGCTGCCCTCTCAGGCTCTCCCAGTGTCACAGGCTTCTCCCTGCCATAGAGCCTGTCCTGGCCTCATCTTGTGAGGCTGGGAGCAGTGAATCAGGTAGTGGCTGACATTTCTGCTGACCTGCCTTCCCTCTGGGCTGCAAGCAACCAATGGTCACTGCCTAGGGGCTGCCAGCTGCTTATGGAAAGCAAAACGGGGATGGAAATCTTCCCTGCACCCTCTTCTGTCCCTTGCACTGGGGAGAGTGAAGCTGCAGAAGAGAGTAGGGGTGGTGATACTGCCATAGGGGGGAGGGCATGTGGTCCTTGCAGAGAAGGTGAGTTTGCAGAAGAGGGGTGGAGGGCACTGGCTCTTTGTCAGGACTTTGTCAGGACTGCCCCAGTTTCCCTCCTGCGCCAGCGGAGCCAGCACGGCAGCAGCCCAGCAAGCGCCGGAAAAGGAAGATGTCGGGGGGCAGCACCATGAGCTCCGGGGGGGGAAACACCAACAACAGCAACAGCAAGAAGAAGAGCCCGGCCAGCACCTTTGCCCTGTCCAGTCAGGTACCTGTAAGCATCCCGTTTCCATTCTCTCTTCCCCGGGGTGGAGGGGAGGGCTCCCTGCTCCAGACTCCGGGAGTGGCTAGGGAGAGAGACCCCCGTGGGCTGTCCAACCTCTCTCCACTCTCCCAGTGATGGAGAGAAGGAGAGGATGTCCCAGGTACCTTCCTGGAGTTACTTTGCTCCCCTGAAAGGGGGTGAGGTTGTGCTGTCCCACATGGTGCCAGAGCCTCAGGTCCTGCGACAGAGATGAGGAGGTGGCCGTGTGGCTGAGGAAAGGGTCTGTGGTGTCGGAGGGGGGTCTGGCGGCCCAGGCTCCCTCCGCCTCGATTATGTTTCGGGACCGTCTCCCCTTTCAGGATGTGATGGTGGTAGGCGAACCCACGCTGATGGGGGGGGAGTTTGGGGATGAGGACGAGCGGCTCATCACCCGGCTGGAGAATACACAGTTTGACGCCGCCAACGGCATCGACGACGAGGACAGCTTCAACAACTCGCCGGCGCTGGGGGCCAACAGCCCCTGGAACAGCAAACCGCCCTCCAGTCAGGAGAGCAAGTCAGAGAACCCCACGTCGCAGGCGTCGCAGTAACAGCCCTCCCGCGCCTCGTGGACTCAGTCCCAACCGATCTACCTGTACATTTGCAACAGAGAGTGACTGGGAAGCGGCGAGATACCGGGGGCCGGTTTGCCATCGCGCGGCTGTTGGGGTGCACGGGTGGGCAGCCCCCAGCCCTCTCCCCTCGCCGCCTCCCCACTCCACTCATGCCTGCCTCCCCGCTGGACCCCTTGGCAGGGGTGGATTTCTGGGGACGTAGCTTCATTATTCCCCCCATCTCCCTCTTCTTCCTTGCTTCTTCCCCAGAGAGCTTCTCATCCCTGCCCCAATGTGCCCAGCCCCTTCCTGGTGAGTGGAGGTGGAATTAGGAGGGAGATGTCAGCCGGTGGTGTGCAGATGCCATCTGTTGGGGTCTGGCACAGCCCAGGGACCCTCCTTTTCCTCCTCATCCTTGGGTCCTAGGCTGAAGTTTACTGGGCAGCCACCTGAAGCAGGGTTGCACATCCCCATCTCGACTTGGAGCTGGGGTGAGGGAGCCAGTGATGGAAAAAGCCTTCCCGGTGCTGCCAGCTCTGCCATGGAGCCTTCTCCAGCTGGGATGGAATCCTGCTGTGCTGGAGTAGTGTAAAGGACAGGGGCCCATTGCATTTGCCCTTTCTGCAGCTTCCCCTTCCCCTTGCTGGTACAGCAGGGCCATGGGGGTACTCTGTATATAGGAATTGCGTGGTGGTGGGGCTTTGGGGGTTTGTAGGGGGCACACGGAGCTGTGGCTCTGCCAGAGCAGCCTGTGCCCTTGCTCCCCGCCCACAGCCCCAGTTTCCCCCGACCCTGCGTGAATCCACCTGGGGCCCCTTTGCAACCCCTGGCTCCTGGTACCTCCTACTTTTGTCTTTTTTTAAGGAAAAAAAATAATATTATTAAAATTGTAAGTTTAAAGAAAAAAAACAAAAAAAAATGGGAAAAGCCCTCCCCCTGACCCTCTCGCCAGTTCCCCCTCCTCCCTTCCACCCTGAACCCTCTCACCCTGTCCTGACTTTTGTACAGGCTTCTTGTCTTGGGAGTCTCA
>VZTY01008796.1:0-28964 GCA_013400935.1 Turnix velox
TCAACCAGCTCTTTATCCAACAACAGGTCGTTTCTATACCTGATTTGGTATATCCTGTGATTCGGTGATCTTCCCTCCAACATCTGCCCCAAATAGCAAATCTAGCCCTATGTGTTAAGCCCCATGTGGCTAAGGGAATAAAAAAGGATTCACTGACAGGAGTATCTCTTAGTTCATAAGGGATGCAAAAAGCAGGGAAGTATGTTTTCCCCTATAAGTCCTGAATGGATCTGAAGAGACAGGATGGTCTTTGGGATTGAGCAAAACAAGGTACTAACCAAGAGGTGAGGAACAAACATCAGTGGAATAGAAATGCTGCAAATTAAGAGATCCAAATAGGAGCAAACACCTGTGCTTGGATCCACATGTGTGCACAACTGTCTGCTCACATAGGACTGAGGCAGGAGCCAAAGCAAAGAAATCAAACAGGAGAAGAACGTGAAAATGCAAGGAGCGCTTCCAAGTTTTTCTGCTTATGAGAACACCAACAGCCAATGTTTCTTGTACAAACACTCTTGCAGTAACAGAAGAAAACAGACTGAACTTCTGGAACTAATTGGTTTGGCTCTGCTTCCCTGTGCAAGTCATTCTACTTTGTTTATACACAATAATTGCCACAGGCTTTAGAGCTTGAAGTCTCTTTACTAGTAAAGAAAATTTCACTTGAGTAAATGAAATCCAGAAGGCCATGTTTATTGTTTTGAATACGGTCACAAGTTCATACACATGCTAGGTAGCTCCTTGTTTTTTTTTCACTCTTCTTTGCTTCAACATCTACAAATAAGTCAGAGAAAAACAGTTGCCTGACCTGTTTGTGAAAGGAATGCAATGAAGACCAAATGCACGAAGTATAGTAACATTGGATTTTTCCTGAGCCCTTAGTGTTTAGTTTTGACCTACCAGAAAATAAACATTATTTAGGGAATACTAAAATAATAAATTTTTCTCTGACTATGAGACAGATCACAGAATTAATCAGCAAAAAAAGAACTTTCATGCTTACAACAATAATTGTTTTTCTATTGTCTGGGTATATGTAAAAATCCCTCAACATACATACATATAGTACTGATTTCCTTACATTGTTTTCCAGCACTGCCACATTCCAACTAGCCCTGCTGTGGAGACTTAGTAAGTCATGTTCACATGTTTTCAAAAAACAAGTCCCAAATCAACAACCCAAACAAAAAACAAATAATCAAACAATAAAAAATCCCAAACAAAATGAAACAAAAAAAAACCTGAAAATTTTTTACTGTGTAAGTCCATCATGCACCATATTGTTCTTTACTTTAATGAAAGATCTGACAGAATTACTGTTTCAATAGCAATGAGAAACACGTTGCTTTACATGATGCTTCATTTGAAAATTCCCCGTGGCTAGTGCATTTCTTTCCCTAACTGAAAGAAATGAAATGTCATATGTATCAGTTTGTTCTTCATTGCTCACATTCCTCTTCGTGTTGATCAGAATTTTTCAATACGAAAATGCAAGAGTGATGATTTACTTGAAGATGCTGCATTACATTAAGCAGACAGTATTGCTACTATTTAGCAGCTATGGTAGACTGTGGATACAGATGTTGTTTTTATTAAAGAGGCTGTCAGAATCTATAATTCACAGATCATTAACTGCTTCATTAAGACTACAACAGCTCTGTGAGCCTAAACATGTAACATTTTCAAGACAACACTGTCTGAAACATGCAGGCATTTCCAGTGACTTGTTCACTGAACAGTTAAAAGCCAGTTCTGTGTTTGAGGAAAAAGTTTTTTTAAATGCTAAGCATAAATGCCTAAAACATGTTCACTTAGAATTTATTTGGTCTAAGTTAAAAGCATTGTTTTGCAATGAGATGTGCACTCTCACATCGTCAATCAAAAAAAAAAAGGCAATAAAATACGAAAATATACAGTCATTTAAGTATTTTCATATGGTTTAGTTTTTCTTTACCAGAATATGAAGCAGCCTGTGTATCAAGCAGTATGCAGTGGAACTCTTAACAGTCATGAGCAATGTGAATCACATTTATGTAAAAATTTAGAATTAATGGAGCATTAATTATATAGACAAAAAATTATTTTTCTATTATTTTCCCCAAGTCCTTCTGTGTTTCCATTCTACTATGCTGAGGCCCTTGCACTTGCTTTCCCTCCCTCTGTTTCATCTCTCCTTTGGTTGGAGCTAGTAATTCAGACACATAACATTAATTTTGAGCTGCACTCTGCAGACTGATAGACTTGAGCAGATTTGGAAACAAGAAGGAAGATCTGCACTTCCACCAGTACGCAGAGCAAAGAGAATTTTCCTGGGTGGGATGCATGTACAGCTCTCACAGCACCAACCAGCTCTTCCCTTCTTTTTCCCTGATATTTTTGCCTGCTTCTCCATTGCATAGCTGCTGTCATTTGTGCACTCCCTGGGATACAGAAGCAGGGAATGGACCCAGTGGCCAGGGGCTTCTTGCTTTGACTCAGCCACCCCTGACATCTCCTCTGTCAGCCAAGCTCTTTGATGCCAGGACACTTCTTGTACCCTGTAAACACATCAGCTAATGGGAAAGGAGCTTTTCTTCTGCTTCCAGAAACCACAAATTTCCATCCTTCTCCACCTTGGGAGCTGCAAGCACAGCTCACTGGAGCACAGACATCATCAAGCCCTCTTGCTATGCAAGAGGTCCCTGGGCTATTTTGCCCTATGGGGTCCCAGGGAAGATCCTGCACAAGCAAAAGTTATGCTGATGAAATCAAGGACTAGCAGGACTTGTGTGAGGCTCAACTCTCTTCTAGCATTAGGATTAGGATAAAGACAGAAGCAAATTCAAGGCCACACTACGTGGGGCTGCAAAGGAGTTGCTGAAAGAAACTAAGTGCTGGCTGGCCACACAATTTTCACAGGTATATATCTCAGTCTTTTTGAAAGCTGAAAAAATAAAATAAATAGTGCAATATGAAATTCATTATTATCTGCCCAGGAGTAAAAATCAGTTGATTGATGCTACACCAAAAGTCTATTTGAATGCAGCTAACTTAATTCCTCATTTTACTGACAGCTTAGCATCATAAAGGAAATATTTAAGTAAATGAATTGTCAGCAAGCACATTCCTGGAGCTAATGTGTGAGCAACTGTAGTTACATTTTTTTGTAGGTAATTTTTTTTAAAATTTTTTTTGAATTTTTTTCTATTCTGCATTTACCTAGATACTCAGAAATATTTGAGCTCAGTCACAGTAGATTTGTTCAAGGTTAGATCCCAGGCCTCCAGGGGAGTGTATTATTCTTTCCATGAGATGTCCATATTTCTAAGAATGGTCTGAGCAGGAAAAAAATGCAGTTTACTACGAATGCATTGATGACAACTACTTTTGCTGAGGGAGAATGGCTTCATAACAATCACTACTTACAACATACTTGCAATTTATTTGGATGTCAGTGCTGTGAAACTCTGGCTAAGACTGAGATTATTCTTTCTGTGTTTTGGTGTACTAGTGGTCTATGGTAAAAAATGTCAGCTAAGGTTTTCCTGCTCTCATCTGTAGTAACATCCATGTCAAATACTACTGGACAAAGCTGGCTTTTGTATAAAAAATCCATGGGATTTTTTTCTGCAATTTACACTGATTAGTATCTGTGCTCTCAACATTTAAAGTACTGGTTGCAGCAAGAGCTGGTGGATTTTGCACAGACTAGAAAGGCAGTCACTGTGTAAACAATCACAGGCCAAGAATTTCTCACTATGACCTTGTACTGACCTCAGTCTTAAGATATAAACTTCTTTGCAAGAGGTAAAACATGAATGCCTTACTGTCTACTCAGGACATCTGGCCTCAGCTTGGGCTAAATGTGTCCAAGGCCATTCCTTCATAATGAGGCCAACCTGTACAGAACAGTGTGCAGACTTTCCTTTAAATTATCTTACTGTTCAAAACAAGATGGCCAAGTACAAATCTACACTGTTGTGTCTCACTCACAGCAGACAGTATGGGCCAAACCTGGGCTGAGGCAGGCCATGTATGTTAATATGAGTGTGTGAGCCTAGTGCCTGGACCTGTTTTCCAGCTTGTTACGCAGCTCCAGAAATCTTCAGATGTAACAAAAAAATACCATGGAAGCAACAAGTATCTGTAACATTCTAATGAACTTTCCTCCCACCAGCAAAGGATCATTACCATTTATTGTGCTGGAGAAACTATGGCCTGTATTTAAGCCATGTAAAACTAAAATCTCTTAGGAATATTTAGACATCATCATAAAGTATTTTATTTAAAGTAAAATAAAATAAAGTAAATATTGGGTACTGGCTAGATCTCACAGAGCACACATCTAACAAATACTTTAAAAGTTCTCTACAGATGGTGGTCAGTATTTCAGCCTACAAGAACTTCTGGTGAGACCTCACGCAAGTCCCTTCTCGGCCTTTTGGCTAAGATCAAGTGTAGTGTGTAGTATCCCTTACTATGTTTCAGGAAGAAGTGTTGATACCTATTTTCCAAAAACTTTTTGCCAGTCATATTTGCTCCTACTTCACACCACTGCACCTGTATCACTTGTACTTGGGAGCATTTTTTAATACATGAAGTCCTACTAAAGTCAAGATAGGAAATGTTTACATTGGTATAACTCTCTTAATCAGAGAAGAAAATTCAGTTTCTCACTTTGATATGTTCTTGTTTTGCCGAGAGTTACTCAAGTCCTTGTTCTGAGTGATTAGAAATTGTTTTGTCATTTATTGCAGTAGTATACTGTGAATATGAAGGTAAGTCACATTCCTAGTCTCAATAAGAAGCTGTTTTAAACCTACATTCCTGTTTTCCTCTCCCTTGCAAAGCTGGTGAAACTACCTCTGCACCGTGTCACACAAAACTAATCCAGCTGGTCCAGCTACTTAGTCAAAGAATCACTTTTGCACGCTTGTGCAGGCACACTCTAAAAACTCAGCACCTTGTGGTTGTTTAAAGCCAACAATTTCAGCTATAAGTTGTTGATTAATCTCTGCTTTAGCAAGTTTACATGCAAGAAGTTTACATGAAACATCATAGCTTTCATGTCCAGGGCTTAAGAAGGCAACAAAAAAATCAGCAAATGATGATAAAAGAAATAGATAAAAGCTTAGCAGCAATCAAATACAAGTCTCCTGGCATCAACACTTTCTCCCATAAGGTCTTGGTCCATCCCCTAACATACAACTGACAGTTCAGACAGCTGCTCAGCAAAAAAGTTAAAAGACCTCCCAGGGTTGCTTGACTATAGTTTCAGTTTAACTCCTTCTTCAAATAATGAAAAACTGAAAATTATAAAATTTCATTTCTTACATAGTCCTTTTGGCAGTATGGAAAGCTAAGTCCCAAAGCAGTCTCATTTGCATATTTATTACATATTTCACATTCATCATATATTATGTATTTATCAGGTACCCCGTATTTGTGGAAAGTATGTTATCTTTGATTTTCATAAAACACTGCTTAATCACTATATCTCAGGTATCCTGAAAAAATACACAAGAGCTCAAATAATCCCTCCTCCTCTGTTGTTTTATAAAAACTCTGTCTAACACCAATGTGATAACATCCCCATTGTCAGGTACCATGCACTGCTGTTTTTCCGGGATATGACCCAGATTTCTGACATGTTTATGGCACCCTACAATTTACATCAAATTTATGTACATGACCAGGATTTATGTACTACACAGAACATCCACATCAAGCAAAGTGATTCTTGGTTGAGCACTGTCAAAGATAAGTCCTTACACTCACACAAGTCTGAAGAGTGTAGTGACCTCTTTTTGCAGGGTTTTGGTTTTTATCTTTTGAATCCCTGCAATTGTTTCTAGACTACATGTTAATAAAAAGAGCAAAAGTTTGTTTACAGAGAAACAGACTTCAAAGAAATGAAAACTGCAGTGGGTTCAGAAGTGTATTTTCTATCATGGAAGTAATGTTAGCACAAATAATTCAAGACAATAATAATAACGGAAGTTGATAAAATGTTTGAGCAGACAGTTGAGTGGACTTACCAAGTGAAGCATGTTAAACGTATTAGAAAATTACCATCTCACACTGATTAAGAATGTACCATTTCTTTCCATAGAGATGTGTGTTACATGTTGGAGGCTGTAATGTGTCTTGAAAATGGCTGCAGTATTTCACAGACACATTGTGTCTGTGCTTCCATGCACTCAGTCACTAAGTGAAAAGAGACACTAGAAAACTCAGCTCTAAAAAAGGTCACTGGTGTTCCATCCAAAACAACGTTTTCATTACAAACCAAACTTTTTGCAAGGGCTTTAATCCATTTTAAAATGTTTCTCTTGTGTTTTCTCTGCAAGATATGACACAGATAGACACAAGGAAACTTCGGCCCTGCAAACACTTGCCCACAAGAGACATCTAATCCCTGGCAGCAGTGCTTAATCACATTCCTCAGTCAGGTGTCAAACAGAGCAAAGGCACAAACACACAAGTGAGTTTTGTTTAGAGGACCTCAAAAAACCAGCCAAGTGGCAAATTTGGACATCTGTGCTAGACTGCAGCTGTCCTGTTTTTTCAGTCTAATCTGTCAAGATAACCATTTCCCCATTCTCTCAAACAAACACAGACTTCCTTGTTTAAACACTGCAACAGCTCTAACAGAGCAGAGGTTTTAATCATTCTGTGTAAGTGCACTTGCAAGAGACTTGGAGAAGAAGCAAAAAATATTAAACACAAGCTTGCTGATTTTTCTGGGTGAAAATAACTGTGCATGTGACTCTCAGATTTCAAACAGGCTGCAAATAGTGGGTCTGTAACAAAACTGTGACTCAAAAAGATATGAGTTCTTTTATGGCCTCGTAATTAAAAGGAGCTAAATTAAATTCAGTTCCACTCTGCAATAATGATTAGAATAATTAATGGAGAGATGTCACTTTTCTTTTCCTGTAGTGTGTCCTCCGCTACTCAGATTACATTAATATAGCACTCAAAAAAGCTTTTCTACAAGCAACATAGTCATAAAATATGATAAATGTTGAACATTAGCCTATAGATAGCGACTGGTTTTAGTACTAGGAAGATATGCCTCACAGAAAGACTATTGAATATAGGCAAACAAATCCAGTTTAAATTAACCATCTTTTTTTTGTTTTAACATTAACTTATCTTTTCACTCTCTTCCTTCTTTTCATTTTCTCCTCCTTTATTTTTCCATTTGTTCTGAATAATTCCATAAAGTTCTGTATCATTTATCTTAGATTTTGTGTAATTCTTGGGATGTTGTTCCCTTCCCTTTCTCTTCTGTAACTGTTCTTGCCTCTCCAAAAAGAGTATTCATTTTTTATTCACTCTTTCACTGCTTTTATGTGGAGCACCCTTTACCTACTCATACACCTTCCCTCTCCTATGGTCTTCCTCCTATCCTCTTTTCTTTTGCATGCTTCTTTTCACTGTATTCTTTCTCATTCCTCCCTACCACATTGATACTTCTTTCACCTTTATCCTTATTGTCTCCTTTTTCTTGTCATTGAATATTTTCCTTTATCCTTTATGGGATTTCCCCACATTCTAGTCTTCCCTCTTTTCCTGTCCAACATATGGTGTTTCCTATCCTCTTACTCCTCTTGATGTTCCTCTTTCTGTCCTTCTGCGAAGGATATATTTCCACTTACAGAAATCCTGCTCTCCTTTCTTGCTTTTTTATGTCTTGTTTTATTTGCACTGCAGCAGTTGATGAGTTTTACATATCTGGAAATCAGTCTACTCAATTGTTTGGATCTTGTGGTTTCCCACAAAAATGCTCCTGATTATTTTCCAGCCATAGGCTACCTGAATGTACTGTAAGTTCAGGAATCCACAGTTTTTATCAGGAGCCTCATTCTCTCTTGGGATGAAGGTCTTGGCCAAGTCAGTGCAGAAGCTCCCCACCACAAAGTTTCCTTGGTAGTTCATATTGACTCCCAAGAGCTCTTCTTTCATGGAACTCAAAAGTGTTTCTCCCTGGAAACTGTCTTTAAAGAAAAGAATGCACAAGGTCTTAAAACATTGACAGAAACCAAACAGAACCATGCAAAAGCAAGAACACTTATGTATGTCTCAACCAGAGTTTATCCTTGCCTCCTCAGTGATTCTGAAGGTTCAATTTATGGCAGTTAAATTCCTTTCCTCTTCTCTGTTACTCTCTGGTTTTCCAAGGCTAGTTCATCAGTGAATTGGGGAGAGAAAGCTGGTAGGTCTATTTTCTGGTAAAATTTTCTCATCTATCAGGTTACTCACTAGTTTGATACTCTGATCAAATGGCTAATATTGAGTTCACAAAGAAAGGCTAAGACAACTGATCTCCATTAGAGATCTAGCTGCACTTGGAAAGGACAGTTAACAAAATATCCCACTTCACCTCTTATGCTCAGGATGACAAGAATTAGTCACTTGAATTTTTAGCACTAGTGGAATGGAACAATCCAGAATGAAAGTGTCATGGAGTCTGAAATGCAGTGTATTTTGACAAAACAAGATACAGACAAAGCATCACATCTTCTTGCAGTTTAATGTGTAGACATTACTTCATCAGTAATATATGGACACTAGAAATAGCATGTCACATACCGAGAAAATGTTTCTCCTGTCCAAAAAGTACAGAAATCTCTTCATACCATCACTTCAGAATTAACAAAACAGTAATTCTTAAGGGCTGCAGTGGTATAGCTACTCCTTTTAGCTCACTGATGTACCAATGTACAAGCTAGTGCTCAGGAAGAAGCAGCTGAAGATAACATGAGCTCAAATTCAGAAAGTGCTGGGAGGTGTGCATGAAAATCCTAGCAGGCATAAAGTCTCAAAAACTATAAAAAAAAGACTGAAAATTCACCTAGAAAGTTTTTAAGGAGAAGGGAAATTCTAGTCTCACAGTGGCGTGAGACAAAAGTGAAAAAAAAAACCAAAACAACCCTGAATTGACGGTCTTTAGGTATCCTATTCTTATTCTCTCAGTACTGCAAAAGAAGGTTTGTATTCTTGAAAATTATGAGGCCTAGTTTGAAGATTTCTTCTGTCTACTTTGTTGAGGTCATCCATCAAAAGCACACATCATTACTATGTTGAGTCTTCCACTTTATTAGTAGAAAGCTCTGCTGTGAGCTTTATATTTATACAACATTATGGTGTCTGACACTAGTTTTGATAAGAAGACTAATAAATTTGTGGAAGAATCATGAATTAAAGAGTTGTTCAGGTTTTTTTCCATGCATTCCTTCTAATCACACCCCTCAAGGGAGTCAGCTAAGGAATTTCACAATACATCTAATGCTTGAACATTCTGCAGTCACTACACCACCTGAAGAAATTTACAGCTTGGGGAGAATGGCACAGTTGCAACATGAATCCAAGTATTAGTGAAGGCCAATGTTATCAAACTCCATTTTCACAAAGGGAGCACTGTTCTGAAGATCTAAATGCCAGAAGTTTTCTGACTCAGAGGAAAAAGTGAAGTTTTCATAGAACTCAGCATGAGGAGTATGATGTAAAGCATGTAGAGGAAGACATGATAGACACTGCAAGAGTCGAGAATTGGAAGAGAAAAATCAGAGGCACCAGAATGAAACAAGTGATTAGAAGAAGAAACCTGAGAATGAAGAAACAGTGCACTTTTAGACATGATGCATGGCCTGTCTGTCCAGATTTCAAGCTGTTGTCAAGGCTAAAGGTAAGTTTGGCCTGAAGGGGCCCAGGACATGTCTTCCTTGCTATCAAGTCACATCACTAGCTTATGGTTATGTTGGTGCCCACCAGCAACCCCAAGGCCCTTCCAGTCAGAAAAAAGCCTGTGCTTTTGCTTTTCAGCACTGTGTTCCCATGTTTTTGCACAGTTCTTTACAACCCAGTCTTTCAGCCTGTCAATGTCTCTCTACAGAGTGAGTTTGCCTTCCTATGTGTGTGCACATCTTATCACATTTTGCTGTCATACACACATTTGGATTGGGGCATTCAGTCCTATCATCCAGGTCACTTACGAAGTCATTGAGGATATCCTTATAAGGACACTGGTCCCAGTACCTGCCTTGACACTCTCTGCTTTTTGACTTGCAGAGTTTTTGACTTTGAGACATTGAACACCACCAGTCAGTTCTGACAGTTCTCCATACGTCCTGTGGTCTATGTATTCTGTCCATACCTTGATAGCATGTCAGATACTGTGGAAGGCTACGTCAAACAAGCTGCTGAAACTGAAGCAAGTGAGGAACTTAAATCTCTGCTTACCATTGAGCAAGTTGTTTCACCAGAGAACGTGACTAGAATGAACAAACACCATTTATCCTTGGTCAATCTGTGTTGACTTTTCCCAGTTACAGTCTTGTCCTTCATATGTCTGGATATAATAGCTTACAAGAGGACCTGTACTACAGTTTTACCAGGGACAGTTTCATTGCTTGTAACATCCTGGATCTATATCTCCTTCAATCAAATTGCAACTTCTTGCAGTTGCTTTCACTTTAGCACCATATATATATATATATATACTAATATATATAAGAAGGGCGCTAAGGAGATGGAACTGAAGTTTGTGTATGACACTTGAAGACAGGTCATGAACATTAGAGGTAGATTCTCCTGTAAGAAGCTTTTTAGAGATTCATCTGAATCTTAGAACATCTTGCATCTTATGAAACAACTGGAAAGTGATAGATGACAGAGAGAAAAATCCTATCTAAACAATGTAGATCATCTCAGTATATATGCCAATACAAGCACCAGTGATGCTACCTTTCCCATTTTCCAAATAATGTATTCTGAGTCCAATACTGTGCCACCCATGCACATAAGTATACAGAATCCGAGCATGGTGAAGTCTTGTATGCTGATAATGTAGTTGACTAGCCTGGCCTCTAAGAAGAACATACACCCTTTGGGGGGTTTGTTTGTGAATATGCTAGACTGTGAATGAGTGTTTATTTAGGAAGGTCAGTATATCTCTCTGTTAAGAAGATGAATGCCTTGTCTGACCACCCTAAAAACCCAGCAGATAGGACAAATATTTGTTTGCTATATTCAATGGAATATGTACCTGAATGCATTTCTCATAGGGCAACACAAAGGAGGTCTTACAAAATAACAAAACCTAACTTTGAATATCTGCTAAGACAAGAAATTGGGGTTTTAGGTTAATATAATAGCAAAGGAATAAAGATGTTGGTAATACATTTCTACTGTAATATATTGCTACCTTTACTTTCAAGCAAAGTAATTTCATATTTTACACTGTGCAGCTAGCACATAAAGTCACCAAAAGGCAGCATTATTTTTCAGAGGAATGTGAGTATTAACTATTCAACACCAAGGCAGATTCAAGACCCATGCTGGCACAATCAATACAATTTTATGTATACTTAGTTTATTAGTGTCATAAATAATTAATTCAATCCAGGTAGACTCCTTTAAAAAGAAATTTACTAAGCTGTCTTGTTACTAATCCAGTAACAATACCAGGAAAACACTTTGCTAAGAGGCACAGTTTTTAAAAAGGATTAGTCATTAGATTAAAAATATTATAAACCTGCATTTCAGTTGCAGCATTGTCTTCACAAAAATTCACTACTCTGCCAGGCTGAAGGACAAACAAAAGATGCTATTTTAAATTATAGATATTTTAAAATATGCAACGTACTGTAAGAGATTTTTCCCATCTAAAAGTGGTGGTGGTAAATGAATGTACTTCTTACATCAGAATGATTTAAATATTTATCAATAATTAATGCGCTGCTGTGCTAACATGGCATTATAGAGAAGAACTAATTCAAAGGCAATTAGTAGTATTAGATGAAAGTTTTGCTTTGGGGATTTTTATTATTTAGAAGCTAGTTTTTATCATTAATTTAAACTTAATAGCTTATGCTTAGACTTGGGAGGCTGTGGCTGCCTGCTACATGAAGACTCCAGTGGAGATACATGTTCCTTAGCCAGTCAGTCCTTGCAGCTTCAGGGACAGAAATACCATAATGGCTCCATGCATTCAAGCTTCTTGTGGGTGTGCAAACATTTTTAACCCTGCCACTTCCTCACTTATTGTAGCTAAGATATAAGGGAAGAATGCAGTGTCCCAGCTTTGTCTTGCCCTTTGGTCCCGCGGAGAGGCAAATGTTAAGAATGAGGAAAATTAGGCAGACAGCCCTGTGTGGCCCAGAGAACGACATGCTATTCTGCAGCGGCAAACTCCCCTTACATAAATGTGAGAAAGCTCTATGAATGAGATCATTTTGACTTCCTCTGCTCACATGCTAATGTGGCCTTTCTTTCCTTTAGTCAAAGCAGTTCAGTCATGCAGCAAGTTTCAGTGCTGCATTGTTTCCAAACCCCCAGTGCCTATGCTGCCACTTGGGTCTGAAGCACATGATTTGCATAGGCTTTACCTGTGCCACAGTCAGGGTGCAAGGACACCGTGTCCCAGAGCCTGGAGAAATCCTTGCAGCAAAGCACTGGGCAGTTTCTATGCACCAAAAAGCAGGGGAAGCAGACTGATTTAGACAACTTTTTAGAGGCTTTTAAAAAACACATTTGTATATGCCCACCCCTCCACAATAGTACATCACATTTTAAGAGCAAGAAGCTCCTCAACATTTGGTGATCATACTCTAACCACAGTGGCAAGGTACCAGAGATACTGCTGCTGTTTGTTCACTGGCTTTTTTTATCCTTGGACCACTCAAATTCTTTTCTAATTTGCTCACTGAATTATGTTCACTTCAGAGAAGTGAATCCAGTTTCTTCTGTTCCCACAGTAATCATCAGTTCAATCTGAAGTGAAAGGGTCAAATTTAGAGGCAAGTAAATGGTGGTGTAAATTTCTCATTAGCAAATCAATGCAAATCTGTGAAATTCAGTGTCATTGAACTACAGTCAGCCTTGCTTTAAGTGAAAACAAATTCTACTAATTTCTGTGGGAACAGCATGTTTTTCACTCTGCAGTTGATCCATTGGGCAAAATTACCTCTATACCCTTGACATTAGTGTGAATTTGAACTAATTAGGACAGGTCAGCATCTCTAACAAATTGCATGTAAATCTGTACAGTTCACCTGCTGGGAAGGGAAATAGAGCTGAAGTAGCAAAAAAAGGAACCAAAAAGGCAAAATAAACTTGGCCACCATAACATTTTTATCATCCCTTTGAACCTTCCTGGTGGTAGCAGTTTCTGTACTCTCCAATTGTGCTCTGCAGTAATAGATTCACACACTACTCAATGGACTTTGATGAGCAAATGGTGGGGAGGTGAGAGAAAGAAAATCCTATCCCTGCTGTCCCAAAGCTGCCCTTGGCTGGCACTGCCTGAAACCAGGTGAAGCTGGGAGGAGATCTTTGGAGTTTTGGCTAAATCCTTGCTGAAAGGTGGTGGTTATCTTACATGTATAAAATACAAATTAGAAATAGAGATTAATGACAAAAATCCAGCATGCACCCTGAAACTTGTAAGGTGTCCTTCATCTAGCTAAGGAATCACCCCACAGCTCTCCACCAGCAAACTCTCTCTTTCATTCCTAGTGAGTGGCTTCCAGTGCCAGGAAGGTGCATTATCTCATTGTGGTGTAATTTATCTGGTGCAAGAAGGAAAACCTGCCACAGACATCAGGTGGAGATGTAGTACATTCTGGATCAGCTGTCAACAGCAGCTTGCTACTTCTACATCCACAGTGTCTGCTCAGGCTGGTGAAACTCCTTATTCTCAAAATGTGCATATATATACATGCATACATACCTGTATATACATATATCTATACATAGTAATGTTTAAAAGTAAACTTACATGTGATATGTCACACATTAGAAGTACAAAACAAGGAAGGGAAAGGAATAAATTTACTATGAACTTAGGCCTTAATGTAAGCTTTTTAATGAGATTTATTTCACTTAAATTTTGCATCATATAGAATTTTCTCCTCCTTTTCACAAGACTCCTGATTCTATCCTATTAGAAAGCCACTGTAAGAGATTTAAATTCTTATGAAATAGACACATGTCATACTAGGACACCTGCAGCAGTAACATTGTCAAGGACAGATCTGGCTCTCCTTCTTTTTACTATTTATTTTTCACATTGTCCAGATTGGCTTGACATTGTTTTGCATTTTTATCACTTTATGTCTGGATGCATTATAGCAGAGTCTTATTATCAATGAAATATATACAAACAAAGGAATAGGAGAAGCCTAAGCCATTTGTAAAAAAAAATAAATTAATTCAACACTAGAATTATTTAATGGATTACACTCTAGTTGATCCATTTAGGCAGAATTGTTCCTCTCCTGCCATTGCACTCAATTAATGCTAACATATTTTTATAGGAGATTTATGGGTACTAAGCTCTGCATACACAAGAGCCCTTCAGAACTCCCAGAACAGTTAAATGAATCTGTGAGCAAGACAAAACAGTATGATCACACCTATAGGTGTAAAGCCCACCGAACTGTAAGCCAAATGCTTGAGGACATGCACGCATTTCATATGATAGATGTCAATATAGGCTCAGGCAGGCTGTGTTGTCTGCAGTCAGTGTTGCTGTCATGTATTTGTCTCCAAAAGATAAAAACATGACTGGTTAGCACTCTGCAGCACTGTTCCTCATCTGACACACACTAAACATATTTTTTGGAAATAGTTGAGAATTGCAATAAATTTCAGAACTGTAGGTGTGAGGACACACAGCCTGGATTAAAATTCTTGGCTTGGAATGTTTCAGATTTCAGATCTGTGTTGCAATCTAAGCAGGCAGTCGATGCTGAGTTTGCTGTGGTCAGAGTCTCATGCAAGCTGTCAATTGTAGCCCTTATAAAAATAACAGGAATTTTATGAAAGCAGCTCTTATGGAGATATTTTTTGCTGATATCAGCTGATTTGTCTTTATCGACCTTGCTTTCTACTTGGACTCTGTGAAATATACTTCACTGAGCTCTGTGGAGAGATGAGTTTGCATCCTACCAGTAGAGTGAAGAGACCCATCTCACCTTCCCATTTTACTTTGTTAGGCTTATAAATCTGAGATACAAAAATCGCAGAGAAAACTATGTAGTAAAGTGTTTAATACGCTGTCAGACAGAGGAACAAACACCCAGTACCTTGGAGAAGGCTATCTCTGTCTCCCTGATGCGAAGCCCAAGTCCTTCTGCTGGGAACTACAGCAGCAACAGCTACCAGAGGTTGCAAGACCTTAAGTTAAAGATCTTTTGATCATGGAACTGAAATTGCTTCAGTCAAAATGAGAGTCTCCTGAATTACTTTATTTTCTACTACCCATTGCTCTGGGGTCATTGCTCTATCAGGACTGAACTTTGTAGCGGACATGGTCTCTGCCCTGGTACATTCTGTACACATGACATCATTCAACCAATGATTCAGGAATTATTATTCACTGACTTGTAGTGCAGTTCTTTAGGCCTTGCTGCCTATTTTTGAGTAACATAATTAAAAACTTGTTCAGGATTTCTTACAGTTCCATGCTGTTAGCACTTGTATCCTGTTTCTGTTCCACTGACTATTGAGGAAAAAAACTAAAAAATGCTGCTGCTGCTTTGTCAAATGAATGTTTCATATCTCTCTCTGACTAAAAATTTGTTCTGTTCTGCCTTAATAAAGGGAGGGTGAAGGGAGATTTACTGCTGTTTACAGATACCTAATGAGAGGATGTCAAGAGGTGGAGCCAGACTGTTCTAAAAGCCACATGGGGCAGAGAAAAGATAAAAAATACAAGACAGAATATGGGAAATTTCAACTAGGTATTATAAAGCCAACTTTCACTAGGAAAGAGGTGAAATACTGGAACAGAGGACTAGAGAGGTGTGAGTGGACATATCTATGTAACTTTCATAGAGCTGAATATTGGACTACTGAACTACAGGTATCTTCCAGCAGAAATTATTCTGTTATTCTAACAGCAAAACAAGGAAAGGATTTAATAAATTATGGCTGAGGGTACAACTTCCTCATCTTCCTATGTCATCTCCTGAAGAATCTCCTATGGACAATATCTCATCTGCCCTATTTCCAAACTGTCTCAAGACCGTTTAAAGAATGAGATTAAAATGCATCCAAAAGTGAGTTTAATCCCTGCTGGATATAAATGCAAAATGCACTTCCAGGCACTTTCTGGCAAGGAAAGTCCTTCCTTACAAATCTCACAACAGTCAGGGGATTACCAAGCTTATGGAAAAGGATGATTCAACCTGATCATCCCCATGATATTGCCTGCTTGTCTTTCCAAAAGGCTTTTGACAGAGATCTTCACCAGTTGTTTTAAAAACACCCTCTCCAGTTTAAAAAAAGAGTTAGGAAAAATAGCAGCATAAAATCCAGAAAGTTAGAGGTAGGAATAAATGAGCTGTTCTGCAGTAGAAAGACAGAACCTCTGTTACTATAAAGGATGTATCAGAAATAGAAGAATGACAAGGATGACTGACAAGTTCCAAACAGGAAATGGGAAAGAAAAAAAAAACCCCAATCTTAGGCTGGGAGTCTTCAATGTGGATAAATGTAATTTAATGTGAAATATATTAAAACCTTTAAAATCTCAAGAGATATAGGGGAAATAGAAGAAGGGAAGAAATAGTTTGCTTTTACTTCCAGTACAAGAATTGAGAGACATCAAATAAATGTAAGAGGGACCACATTCATGACACATGAGTCCTGCAGTGTCCATGTATGCAGAAAACTCCCTGGGAAAAGAGGACATCTGGACAGAAGTTTGTTCTGAATTTGAGAGAAATTCAAACAAACACATTGTGAGGGAGGAGAGGGAAGGGATAAAGTAACTTATTGTATTGAAAAACCACAACAGTAAACCCTCTGAAAATTGTCAGAAGGTGGGAGAGTGTTAGCATAGACGAGTTCCCCACTCTTGTTTTTCTCCAAGTATTTCTTCAGTTGAAGGAAAGCCAAAGAAGATGAACCCAACCACCTTACAGCTAGCACAGGCAACAGCAGCAGACACAAAGTACATAGAAGAGTACTGAGAGAGTAGATCCCTCTGCCATGCCTGAGTGCAGCTGGCTCACCTGTGGCCATCAGCTTTCCAGCCTCTGGACTGATTTTTCAGTGCTTTGAACTCCTGGTGTACCTGTATCCTTCTGAGCAATGTAAACATGTCCATGGAAAGAGCAGCTGGATTTTTAAGAGCATTCATGCCCTTCATGGGGATCTCAAGATGTACTTCACAACCTAGCTGCCAGAAGTCTAATTCCCCTGCACCACACTGTGATAGCCTTTCTGGAAATACATAAGATACCTATCTACATCTTTAGGTTCTTAAATCTCTCTAGTGTGCTGACTCTCTGCCCTCTATAATTTAAAAATAGCTCTGCCTAATTGAACTACTACTTGACCCTGTGTGATTTGAGGTCTACTCCATCTGCATAGGCTGACAGGGCAAATGAAAATATATTAATCTGAAGTGAAAAGCACTTATAGCAGATGGAGTGGTATCCCTGAGATACATTTTTGATCCCAGAGTTAAGGACAGTTTCAGCAATTTTAATATTAATACTATGTTTTAAATAATAGAGAAGCTGTGAATTATGAATTTGTGGCATAACAAAATATAAACCACACTGTTATATGCCAGATTAAAGAACTGCAGTCTACAATTTTCCATGATTCTAAATTGCAACAATACTATGGTGGTAAATACTATTAAGCAGAAAAACTAGGTTTTTTCCTCAATACAACAAAAGAGAAAGAAATTAAGGCAAGTGATGGGGTCCAGTCTCGGTAAGGGTGCTTGAGCAATGTTGAGCGGAGCAGACTGAAAGCTTTGGTGGACAGGATAAAATAACTAAAACTCCAAACAAAAGATTTCAGAAAGGCAAAAGGAAGAGCAGGAGATATATCAGACATCAATAGCATACTCACTGTGTGTGCAGATGTGCTGAAGGCGTATCTAATCACCATATGATCTCACAAGTATGTACATCTATCTAAGCACTACAGTATTTTTTTCCCTCATTCAAGATGCATTCCCATGCCTTTGCTGGTTTTTCTTTTTTTTTTTTAAAGTTCAGTGTGAGCCACTGTAAGCACCTTTTTTTGGCCCTTGATTAGGCAAAGAGATCTTGCCCAATTCTAGGATGCTCTGGCTCATATTTTCAAAGAAGATTATTAGCTGTCCCAGCCTTTGCCAAGCCTGTGGGAGCTGCATAGCTAAACCCTTGTGCAAGTCTTTGAAATTGTTCTCTCTTTAAAATTAATTGCAGCAGCTAACCTTCCCAGTTTCACATCCATCCACAGTTTCGAAGCAATGGTGCACTGTACCTCCAACTACGCCTATTATCCAGTGGCCATCATATGCAAAACAGCATGGATTGGTTTTTTATCCTCTGTACTTAGTGTGTGAAGTTTTCTGTACTTGGTACATGCTTTGAATTCCAAAGAGGATAAAGGGGCAATGCTGCAATCCTGGATCTGATCCTGCTTATCTGACCTCAGTGGTACCTCTGAGATTTAGGGTGTTGTTACTCCCAGATGCCCAACTAACCTTCCTTTTGAAAATAACTGCCATGTAAGAAGTAGCCAGCATGGCAGTGCAGCCGTGCCTCCAATCTCCCATGCTGGGTTTGGTGCAGCCTGGGGCAGATGTGGAACAGCTCTGTGTCATGCCACACAGCTTCTTTTCCCAACACGTGCTGCAAGCAAGGCACACTTGTTAACAGTATCCTAAGGCCCTGTAAAATTGCCCCAGCCCTATCCCCTGCCTCTTGAGGGGAAGGAGATGAGGAGGAAACTCTTCTGTAGCTCTCCTGGTCTGAACAGAGGCAATTTGCAGGGCACTCAACATGTTTCTTTGGGGCACAGTGATTACCAGCTGAATTTTCACTGTATTGCTTCAAATGGAGACAGCATGTTTTCAGCAGCAGTACAAAGGACATTTCATTAGCAGTGGAAATGAGCCTGTACCAGAAGAAGTTCACGTTCAGCCTTTGTGGCTGTAACCCTGCTCAGGTCAGGATGTACTCTTCCCCCAGCTATTTATTTAGCTGAAACATATAAAATCCTTGTTAGTGTAGCTAAAGTTGGACATTTCCTTTTTCTCTGTTCCAGGAGAAGCATTGCTCTACAAGAAGAAACAACTTGTGCCTAAAAGTAAATAGGTTAGCAAAATAGCTGCTGTCAATGGGCAACATGAGCACTCTCCCTACAGAGAACAGCTCATCCATTTGGGTGGTGAAGAAAACAGGAGTCTGTCTTAAGTCGCCTGAGTTTGAAAGTATTGGCCTGTGCTCCTGAACTGAGTCCCTTCATGCCCTAATTCAGACCCTGTCAACCTTTCTGCACAACAGACTGGTGAATTCTAAAACTAGATGTTTGATGTAAACAAACAAACACATGAAAAAGTACCATTGCAACTTCAATAGTAGTTATCTGATCTCAGTACTGTGATGTGGGTACATTCTTCACTTGGTAATCCTTAACACTAAATGTACTTGTGCCTGACAGCGAAGAAAGATCCCCAACAGCCACGCCAACCTCATTTGAACATTACATTATTCACTTTTCCAAATAACCAATAATTGTTATAATTAAAATTGATAGCTGCAAATAACATGACACAGTGCTGCTGCCAGAATTCTGATTGTGTATTTGTCTTGGAAAGATAGACAGTAGCATGGAACACTTATTTTCCAATTTGCCTTTAGCTGTGTGCAAATTGCTTTAGCTGTATCTTGCTGATTTAGACCTTGCCTGGAGGTACACTAGATTAATTGGGAGCCACATATTCATTGCTTACAGAATGGACTCTGTAATTGGTGAAATTTGTTAGTGCCAGTTATAAAATAACTATATAGTTCTGCTTTTTATTTGTCCTGCCATTATCCTCTCAGGAAAGGGGAAAAAGAATTAGAACCATTCAGACTATCAAGATTTTTTTAAGTCTGTATATGAAACTGTATGCAAGCAGACATTAGTATGAATATGGTATTGATATTTTTCTTAGCTGAAAAGCCCTTCAGCATACATGAAGGATTTTTTTGTCCTTGTAACTGAACTTTAGATAATGAAACCATTATGTTGTTATTACACAGAGCTTTTAAAAATAACTGTCCTTTTTGGCATTTTAACTGGCTTATTACTAAACCATAGAAAAATTAGTTGTTGTTTGTTGGCACGTGAAAGTACTAAAAAAAGATGGTGGGCATACTTTCTATTAAATCCAGGCTCCTTTTTTGCCTATGCATATGCAAAAGAAACAATAAAGCCTACAGCTAAATATATAAATATAGCAAACTACTTCCAAATTATATGTTCTTGTGATTATTGAAAGATTTAGGAGTCAAGAGCCATGACCCAGGATTATTTCAGTTTCCCTTGTATACCCTAAAAAGGAACAAATTATAAATCAGCTACTTTACAACAGATATGGTGGCAGAGATGTTTTGCATCTTACTTGTAGTGCAAGAAACTGGAGTAAGTTCACAGAGAGACTTTGTGCCTGGCTGTGAATACAGCCCATCTGTGTGAGAGGAAAAAAATGCTGTTAATTTCACTGCCTCCTTTGAGGTTTTCAGCTGCTCAGGATACAGACACAGCGATGCCACATCAAAGAGACTCTTGCACATCTCATTTACAGTTTCTGTTATCACACAGTGTGCATAATCTTTCTCTTGCACATAACATTTAATCCTGCTGACCAGCTGCAATTATACTAGATACTCAAGATATTCTATTTCATAAATATTGGTAAGCAGGCAAAGGGGAGCCAGACAGCCTGTTAGTGGCGTCATTTATGAAAAACTTAGGGAGCTCACACTTATTGTCTGAGACTCTAAACAGGCAAGAAAGCAAATTAAAATTGGTCTTGATTAGCTGAACTGATCAGAGAACTATTTATCATTCTTCAAGATTCTTTTCCTTGGTGATTAGCTAGCAATTTGCCTTTCATGGTGTCAGAAGATAGAGGTAATACAACTGACCTTGATCCTATCTATCACTGGGGACTAATGGATAGTAAATGTAAGAAGCAGGCAAAGCATAAACTGAAAGGGGGTGTTTGGGTGTGAAAGTGAGGTGGGGAAGTTGTCTACATCACTCACTACCCTTAGGTACCCTGATAAAATTTTCTCTCAAGACCAGCACCATGCATTTGCTTTACAGACTTCATAATTCTCATTCTACTAATCATTGCATGCTAGTCAAATGAGCTTTAGTAGGGGCTATAGGGGGAATCATATTGATAAATGTTGACTCCATAAAATCTAACTTTGAATATTTTTTCCTTTGGATCTATTACCAGATGCTGACAAGAATCTGGATGATCTTGTGAATTAATTTTGTCCTTTTCAAGAACTCAGAAAAAAAAGAAAAAGTTGTCAAAGTTGAATTCTTGTAAGCTTATTGTTCACTTTCAAGTGAAACAGATTAAAACCAAAATAAAACATCCCAAAAAAACCCTCCAACTAACCAAACAAAAAAAACCTAACAACATATTGCTAAATATGTGTGGAATTTACTGTGAAAGTCTAGTACCAGTTTTGAACTTATGAGCATACAAAATACTGTGTCCTAGATTCAGCTGAGATCTCAATGAAGCTGCCTGATGAAGTGACAGTGTCTGAAAACACAGGTGTTGAAACAAAGGCATCTAGTAAGGACAAAACTACCATGTCCCATAATGGAAATATCTTTCTTACAGAGAAAGATTCACAAGATTGCTTCTTAAACATGCATAAGCCAATTAATAAGAAGACATGGGTGCTTTGTACTCGTGGTTAGTAATCTAATACAGCTATTTAATGGTCCCCAAAAGAACGTAAGAATCAAACTAATTATTTGTAGAGGACTATTGAAGAGGACAGGATCAACTTACTGCCATGAAAGCAAGTGTAAATGAATACACAGGCTTCTGGTTTGCCATGTATGGTCTCTTGGTTGATAATTTTCTTTGCAATAAAATAACCTTTCTCTATAAGAGAGGGCCTCCTCTTTACTGTCTTCACATGGTAGACACAAAAAGGTGGACCACAGTGAATAGCACTTAGAAGCATGTGAAATCATATTCCCTTGGGGCTAGGGAGCTGGATGTGACCAACGGGACAGGTGCAGTGCCTTCTAACAATGAAGCTGTCAAGGTAATGCTCGCGCTTCAAGAATGCCTCATGCTTTATCTTGTCTCATCTTCACTAAGTTGCTCAGACGTAACTACTCTTTGGATTGTGTCTCAATGTTGCAGGCTTGTGTCACTGAAGAAGGCAGAGCACACTGAGACAGTAGCTCGTAAGCTAGCAGCATGTGAGCCTGTGGCAAGAACTCAAGTCCTTCAGGACAGTTGAAGCTGTCTGTTCCATGCCAGAGCTTTCTTTACCAAGAGCCACTGCAACCCCACCATGTTTGGGGTCTCATCTGTGTTTGCTCCATGATTTAAGCAATGCCACTTGTGCTGCTTGGGTGACCTTGCTGGACCTACTGGTCTACAAATCCCTGCATTTCTCTAAAAACAGTAGACCCTTTAAAGCAGACTCACAACTTTTCAGATAGGTCCCTTCTATGCAAAAGCCTCCTGTCCTTCCAATCCATCAGTGCCAGCTATAACAATTTCTTTGCCTTCCTGTTACTTATCTTGGATTATTTGCCAGGCCCATATGCTGATATATACATCATACTCCTCATAAAATTTTATTGTATCTGCAAGTTAGGAGAATTAACCCTTTTACAGGAAAGATGGATTTTAGAAGCCTGCGACCTAGTGTGAATTCCAGAGAGGAAGCTCCAAAGCTGAGAAATCATTACTTCCTTGGAGAACTGTCTACTGCCAGCAGGCTATAAAACAAATCTCTAAGCAAATTAATATCAAATCATGCACAAGGCATTTATGTGTGACCCTTTAAAGTAAGTAAGTGTGAGTATCTGAGAGAGACTTATATAGACTTATATATGCATATATCCAAGGAAGAAGCAAAGAGCTACACTGAACAGTAATTACTGCTCTGCTTTAAAGAACCAAAACCTCTCCTGAGTTACAGAAGCAGAACCCACTTTAAGCCTATCACGAGGTGATCTAACTTAATAAACAGTGGACTCTGCATAGATATTTTTAGTGTTTTCTTCCCATAGTAGTCTCTTTTGCACCTTGGTTCTCTAGGGAACCAGCTCTAAAATTGGGGACAAGATTTTTAGCAGATAAACGGAAACTGGTCAGCTAATTTCAACAAAGACACGAGATATTTACAGAGGCTGAGGATCTGACAAATTCTCCTTTAAAGGAAGGCAACCTAATTCCAAGTGAGAAGATCATGAATTAGCACAGCAGATACATGTAGCAAGGCTATATATTAAATTGTTATGTTCCTATGTACTGTGTCATTGACATTTTAATGACCTTTTCTATGCAAAGCTCTGTTTAAATATTGGTGGCTTGATGAGGCTCAGATGACACACCTAAACAAACCTATTGACTCAGCTAGGGAAAGGTGCAGATAAAAGAGACTATAAAAGCTCTGCTCTGGTATATATGTGCAATGGAAAAGCAGAAACTTCAACTGTCCCCATGATCGGTTTCACTCTAGATCAGGTCCCTCTCATTCTCTTCTGGGGAGCCCCAAAGGAAGGAGGCAGAGTCTTATTTCTGAAGTTGGCTGGCAATGGAGACAACTGCTGAATAGAGAACAGGGAGAAGCCTGTTTTGTGTATAGAAGGTAACTAGTTTGAGCACATGTATTAAGGGCCAGCTCCTTTTAAAGTTAACTGCAAATCTTGTCCCTTTCAGTTAACCAGGTTGGATGGGGAGACCTAAAAAGGAAAAAAATCCTCTCTCCCATTAAGGTATCTCACTTGGACTTCCAAACATGAGTCTACACTATTAAGGAAAAAAATTATCGAAAATACTCCTTTTTTCATGGCAGCCTGTTGCCTATACAGGAGGGTCTTCAATCAGAAAATCCTGGGGCTTTTCATTCCTCATCTCATTTCCACTATTCTGTAAGAGTTTGATTTGAAGCATATAAAGACAAAAATTCTTCTTTGACCTTTCATTTACCTAATTAAGAAAGCACTAGTAAAAGGCTCATTCCATGCCTATTGTACTGTCAGAAATAGCCTAAGCAATTCCTTTTAGAGCAGAAAGGGCACATCTGTGTTCACAACAGTGAGAGCCCAACTAGGGCTCTCCAGGTAGCTCCTACTGGTTGGTGGGTCTCATCCCATTGACCCCAGGCAAGAAACTTGGGTACCAGCACAGGAGCAGGGATGGACAGTCCAGGGCTGAGCCCTGGAGCCGGGCAGAGGGAGGGTCCATGGGAGGCTAAGTGGTGCCCTCAGGGCCCTGAAAACATTTAGGAGAACTGCATTTACTCTACATGTTAGGATGTGTGCTTTAAAATTAGACTTCTGTATTAAGGGTTTAAACAGGATTTGAGAGGACATTTGCTTCCTTGCTTTGCTCTTTTTTTTTTTAAGCAGGCACTGGTGTGCCATTCTCCTTTGTGAAAAAATCCTGAAGCATTATGTTCAAAGCAGCATGTACACATCAGTAAATTCAAATGATGAAAATCACAGTTAACTTGCACCATTATACCATTCAAAATGACTGCAGAATGCTGGTGAAACATGTATGAGGCTACTGGAACTAAACTACAAGTTACAGCTGAGAGTTCATATGCTGGTAATAAAATCTGCTTTCCAAGTCCTCAGAGAATGTCCCTGTATCACCAAGGTGGAGAATAAGAAGGTTTTTGCATGACTGCCTGTCAGATTGCATGTAATAATCATCTTTGCTAAATCCTTAAGTTGGGAAATTTATCAGTCCAGGCAAGATGTTTCAGAGTTGGCACTGATGCTGAAATCTGCACAAAAACTACCAAAAACCAATGTGAGGATTTTAATCAAGCAACACGTAACTTCAGTTAATCTTTCCTGAATGAAAATCTCTTGCATTTCTTGGCAAAAAAAAACCCCAAAAGCCTTTCAAAAACGTCTAAAGCCATGAGAAATTAAAAAATGCTGAACTAAGGAAAGGCAAAAAACCTACTTCAAGAAGAACTCTAGTTCACAGTAATGCTATGGAGTGTTACACTACAAAAGCCGAAAAGGGCCAAGAGGGCCAAAACTGAAATAAATGAAAAAACAGAGCTCTCTCTAAAGCAGAATAGATATGGCTCATTAAGTAATGACTGTATGTCTCCAGTTCCCTCTGGTATAAGGAGATTCAGCTTCAGACTTCCCATGTGGGCTTGGCACCATTGCAAATTTTTTAGCCATTCAGTTGCTTCAAAATGCCTTTTAAATCCATTATGAGTGTGGACAGTTATCTTCAGTTTTAATAATGGTCTGCTCTAGTTGCTCAAGGCATCTTGTGCTATCATCCATGGGATGTTACACAGATGGAACTATGAAATATACTGTACAAGGTGAGACATACTGTCTTGCCCTGACACACTTTAGGCTGAAGAAAGACAGGACACATTAACATAGCACAAGATACAGGGAAAAAAACCCCACAGGTCAAAGGAGAGAGTGTCATAAAAGAAAGGGAGAAAATTAATTGAGGGCTGAGACTGCAAATGCAAGATGAAGGCTTCTGTCAATGTAATTAAATTTCGAGGGTGCCAAATGCATGTAAAGGAGGTTACTGCTTGGGCAAGTGGGGTAGAGAAGGGAGAGAAGAAAATAGGAGTGAAAGAGTATGGGAAGCAAATCTTAGAGTGAGATTCTGAAGCAGAAAGATGAGGACTACAAATATGTCAGTTGTGATAAAGGCAATAACAAGACGGTGAAGCCAGAAGGACACTATTCCCTGCTTGGCTCTTTCACTGCTTCCCTCAGAAGAGCCAAGGTGGAGAGCTGCACATGGGTAATGTCATGTTCTCTGACTTGTTTCTGTGCTGTGGACAGTCTTTAGCGTGTTTCAGGATGGATTGAGTGGTGTTCTAACCTCATTGTCCCTTGGGAGCACTTGTCCTGCCAGCACTTATCAGAGTGACAAATGGGGACTAATGACCCCATGGCTAAGCTAAACCTTCCAGTAGTAGCCTCCAATGGTACCTTCCACTCTACCTTCCAATAGTAAGGGGTGGATACAATGGGGGGAGGGAGGACAGTAAAAGAGGGCATAGAATTAGCTCTGAGTTCTCAGGTGCCCCCCTAAGGCCTCCAGAGAATCTGAAATTACAAAACTGGAGAAATGTTATTGCTCACGTGCATTTTCAGCAGCTGTAGCCTAGCCCTGGTAGCCAGAAAGCTTGCTCAGTCACACTCCTGTCCTGTTTCAACCTAAGGAGTTATAAGACTGTTCAACAACCTCCCACCCCCACAACTCCTCTCTGCTCACTTCCATTTTTTCCCAGAGCAAGCAGCACAGGTGGTGGCTTTCTTGCTGAGTTTTTTGGGTGTCCTTGTGATGGGGTCCTACTTTTGTTTCTCTAGCTGCATTCCATGGATGGCTAGAAACATAAAAGAAGTACAATGCAAGGCCTTTGCTTCACCTTTGCAAGACATCCACCAACATCTGGATGAAAAGTAGGAGGAGGGTCACTGATTGCTGCTGCCAGCGCAGCAGAGTGGTAGAGCTGTCAGCTTGAGTAAGAAAAAGTACACATCCTTCCCATGGTGAAGAGTGTAAACCCATCTCTAGCATCTTCAGCAGCCCCTTCCAGTGATCAGGTTCTGCAATTCTTAGTTCTCAGGTCTGCAGATTGTCTTCCTTGTATTCCTGCTTCAGTTTGCAAACCCTGTGGATATTCACACAGTAGTGAAATTACCACAGCAGCAGCACATCAGTGCTCAGTGGTGTGAGTGGATACTCTTTGGTCTTGGGGAGTCATGATCACTGTTGCATAGCCTTTATGGAGGCCAGCATGGCAATGTTAAACCAAAAGGTAAGCTACAAGGATAGAAGGAGAACAGTAACTTCAGTGAAGATAATACAAGGCAATGCATGCTAGCTCCTTCTTGTAAACTTCAAGGATATAGTGTTAATGGTAGTTTTAACTGTGCTTACCCTGTACTCATCAGAGTAACCTGTTTCAGTTATTTAGGAGACACTTAATTTTACATGAAACTAAATCAAAATCACCAACAGTATGAATTTGTAAGATCAGATTTGCATCAATGGACTGGGCTGAAAACAAAAAAATCAATAGTACATTTCAATACAAAAGCCGTCTGAGTCATTACTAGAGAAGTAATAAGGCATTTATTATTTCAAGAGCCCTGCATTCACAATATCCCCTTTCCAAAGAAAACGCCCCTTCCTTCCCATTTTTATGAGGCTAATTTTTAGTCACCACTGTGAGACTTCTGAATGTGTTCAGAACAAGACAATAGGAGTAAGCCACAGATGAATGATGTGTAGTAAAAAATCAATAAACCTTATAACCAGTCACTAAGGGAACTGATTTTTATGCCTATAAAAATAAAACAATTATAACAATATTAATGGCAGATTCACCACAGCAATATAAAAAGTCCAAGTGTGCTTGTCTGTTGGGAATCTTTAATTCATCCTTCTGTATCAAATATGCACAAGGTAGAAGAAAAGGAACTGACTTCAAAAATAAGCTTTAACTTGCAGTATTTCACCCTGTCAAAAAAACCCAAACACAAAACGAAAAAAACCCTACAAAACTTAAAAAAAAACAAACCACTTTTGAGAATCAATGCACTGGGATATGCAGGAAAAGAAAAAAAGTTAAAGCTTTGAAAACCCAACCAGTAAATCAAGAATTTTTTCCATGTCATTGTTAGCGACTTGGTATTACTGTGTGCTGTGCTGACTGCACTGCAACGAAACAGGCAGCACAGCTACATAAAATATTTATTTTGTGGTAATGCGGATTAACCACAGCAAAGGAATTTTTTTTAATTGACACATCCTCTATTTTTAGGCCTCTACTCATGGGGGAGAGGGGTGCATTCAGTATAATAGAAAAAATTTGCCTATATAATTTATAGCACACAGAGCTGCTCTACAATAGGTATCAGAGAATTAAGTTCTACTAATACCATTCAGGGTGTTACTATGGGCCTTTTTTGAGCTTATCAGTGTCAGCTGAAAGAGGTTCACTGCCACCTGGCTTGGACCTCTGGAATGGACCTCACCTGCTGGGACAGGACAAAGCCACAGGCCCAGCAGGGAGGGATGGGATGGCTGCAGGTGCACACCAGGAACTGAGCTCCAGGGAGAACCTCTGGGGACAGAGACTAGTAGTTGTGTGGTAGCTGCAGCCTCCACGCTCTACAGTTATGACACATCTTTCAAAGTGGCCCATAGACACCGAGAAAGTATAAAAAACAACTTATTTTCTTTATTCTGATTGCCAAATTATTTAAGGCAGGTATAAAAATGAAAGCATTCAATATACATTTTACATAAAATAAAAGAGATTACAGCATAAAACAAGTAACCAGGCAATGGCATTAAAGTCCCTCTTCTAAAACTCGATAATTGTAAACATTAAAAAAAAGACTGCAGGACTATTCAAGTAATAGAACAATCACAGACGTCTTCTGGTATGCAGGCTAATAGGTTATCTGCCATTCAAGATTATCAAAAAAGACATTTCATTATTCACAGATGCTCATTATCTCCATTGAAAATCTATACACTATATACAACACAGTTTTTGTGGTACTAGGATCCCCATGCCTTCCAAAAGTATATTTTTCACAATACACAGTTACAATGAAACAGTGAATACAGTAACATTCTACACTGATGCATCTTAATAGGAGCCACCAAATAGACGTCTACATTGTACCAAAGTGTCATTACAGTTAGCCTCTCTGAGAGCTTGCGGGAAATATCAGAAGGGTATGCAAGGTTCAGGCACACTTATATGCAACATTAGTTATTTACAACTGGAAAAAAAAGAAAAACAAAAGAAAAACAAAAAGAGGAAACAAACAAAGGGCCTTTTGTGGTTAACGCTTTCTAAACATGACAAATACATATCTCCTTTACTGTGTGGTTCGCAACCTAGCAGCAGACCCTGTGTGCGAGCCTTGGTTCTGGTACAAAAAAAGTAAAGAAT
>VZTY01008803.1:0-16971 GCA_013400935.1 Turnix velox
TATTTTTAAAGGGTGAGATAACCACATTAGCCTGCTTCCATTTGGCACCTCAGTTTTCACTGATCACCGAGGCTGGAAATGAAAAATATCCTTACAGAGAGGTTGACATNAAACAGGTGAAGTAACCATGTGAGCCTGCTTCCATTTGACGCCTCAGTTTTCACTGACCACTAAGGCTGGAAATGAAAAATATCCTTACAGAGAGGTTGACACTTCTTGGGGAGCTGATTTTAGGAACTGGGGATGTCTTTCTCTATTCAGTCTGGAGAGAGAGAGTTTAGAGGACTACCTCAGTCATTTAGAGGAGAACAAACATAGGAAATTCCATTTAAACATGAGGAGAAACTTTGTTTTGAGGATTCCAGAGCACTAAAACAGGCTGCCCTGAGAGGTGGTGGAGTCTCCATCTCTGAAGACATTCAAACCCCACCTAGACTCATCCCTGTGCAACCTGCTGTAGCTGAAGCTGCTCTGGCAGGGGATTGGGACCAGGTGATCTCCAGTGGTCCCTTCTATCCTCCATCATTCCACACAGCATCCCAAAGATCAAGAAGTACAGCTACATGGCATGTTATAAAGAATGTCTTGGTTTAGAAACATGTACATGTGGTATCACTGGCTTTGTAAAGCAGCCAAGACAGGATCAGAGCAGGGTGTTGACCATGATGGTCAATCTACTAGATAAAATAGCTTTTATTTATTAAAACAATTGAAGCAGTTGCAGAGCTGCACTTTGACATTTCCTCTCCTATATATGAATGAGGGTGCACACTATGTTGTGGACAGCCCCAGGAATAATCCAGCCTGTCACACTTCAACCCCATCTTTTCTGCTGCCCTCCTGCATCTATGTCAAAATCTCTCTTGCATTCTCCAGCCTCCAGAATCAGTGAATTGAAAAGGCTCTTTCTCTCTCTACAGTCCCATTCCTAGGGTTTGATTTTCTGCTGATCCCTGGCTGAGTTACTGAGTCACCAGTGTTGTTTCTCTAAAAACAATTCCATGGCGAGCTCTAGAGATGGGCTCACAGCTGTGGAAAGTAGTCCACTGACCCAGCAGCTGATGCAGAAAAAAAACCCCTCACTCTGCTATTTGTGAGATCTTCTGTTTATTCCCAGCTGTAGAATCCACAGCAGTCAGCTGGGTCATGTCCTGCTGAAAGCAGCAATCCAAAAACATCATCTTGAAGATGATTCAGGCCATTAGATGGAGGCTTGATGTGAGCAGGCATCTCCCTTCATACTTGTTGTGCTCTTAGGACCACCTCTCAAGGATCTATTAAGCTCACCAAATCTGGCCTTCAATATTTCCCTGCAAGCCCCAAAATTCAGAAGAGCATCTTACCACATTGTTCCATCCCCACCAGATGTTTGGCTGTCAGCAAAACTTTGAGTAGTCACTTTTTTCCACCATCAGTGCTGTGCTTCCACAAAGAGGGTGGTTCTCATGTGTCCCTCATGTGTTGACATTCAGAGGTTGCTGAGGTTTGGATGAACTTTGAGAAGCAGATGCAGCTGGCAGCAGTGAATGCAGTCAGAAAGGCACAGAGAGGAGTTCAGCATCAATTTGCAGGACCTCATTTCTCCACAGCCTGTGAATATTTATACCTGATTGATAGAGATATCCATGCTGCCACCCTAACAAAGCAGGATGAAGGATTGCATGCAGTTGCCCTGCCTCTTTTTTGGAAACAACTAGATGGCTAATCTACATCTTATGCCATCTGAAGTGTCTTTCAAGATATCCCATCATGTTTCTGCTTTCTCCAGTGCTCCTTCACTCCTTATTTTAGGAACAACAGTGGTGGTTCACCAAGCAAGATCTGTGACAAGCCATCTGCATTGCACCACTCCATCCTCTTAAGGGTGTTGCTTTGGTAGCATGGACTCCAGAAGACACTTTTGAAAGCAGCCAGTGCTCTCCCTTGTATCAATCATTTTCTATTTGTATTACCCTGAAAAAATTGTTCCTTTTGCCAACATTTTGCCTTGCTACACTCCCAAGCATGGGCTTCAAATGGTTCTGCATCAATCTGAGAACTTTCCAGCACTGTCCTGCTTCTTGGAGAACTTTCTGATCTTCTGCCAGCTGCATTGTGCTGTCCTCAACACACTGATGCATGGACAAGAGAGGTGGGACAGGGTGGAGAAGGGACAGAAGGGGTGGTGGCCTGCAGAAGTGTGACCTTGCAACCAAGTTTTGGGAGAGACATGGGAAAAAGATTTAGTTTGCCAAATATTGGGGTTTTTTTATTTCCTTCTATTCTACCCAGTTTGAGCTAATCTGCTTGAGAACAAAACTGTGTGTTGTTTCTCTTTCAACAGGTGAACATGGTTATTGGCATTCTGGTTTTTAACAAACTTGTATCCAAAGATGGAATAACAGATAAGAAACTGAAGGAACGGGCAGGGTATGCCTTATCAATACATCTAAGTAAAGAATGAAACCCAAAAATCCAATGAGGTTGTGATCAATAACCAGGCAAGGAATGCAAAGAGGGATGTGAATAACATGCAAAACTAGACTTAAGCAAAAGAAAAGGGGAAAAAAAAGAACCCAAACCAACTTACAGTTGTTTTAATCACTCTTCCTTGTCAAAAGACCCAAGAAGCAGCATCATGTTTCTGTGGAGGAAAGTTAAAAGTTCATCTCTTTGTTAAAATGGCTTCACCCCAGGTTGATGTGTCCACCCAATGATTAGGGAAAGAAAGGTGACCCTCCTCACAAGCTCCTGGAGACAGCAGGTGGGTCAGAGAGAGACTTAGAGCTCATGATTGTGGACAAGAAAGGTTTGTGATGCATTTTAGGAAGGGATCTTTAGAAGTCTAGCAGTGAAGGGATTAGTAGATGGATGGATTGGTGAAGAGTAATGATCTTTATGGTCCCTTCCAACCCAAACTATTCTATGATTCTGACTGAAAAAAAAAATGAAGCCATCTAAGGTGGCACCCTTGATCCTTGAACCTTGTGTTACATGGTTTAATTTGCATTTTAACTTGAAGAGATGAATCCACAGTTCTCACCACCTTGCTCTCACCAAGGATTGGCTGGGGTGGCAGAGCTCTCTGTTGTGTTACTTCCAAACTCTGGCAGTTTTTTCATTGACTCCAGCATGATGAGTCTTTCCCTTATCTTCATTTCTAGAAATGGGTCCATGCCCTGGTCAGACATTATATCTGGGCAGTGCCACACTCCAAGCAAAGGACAGGAAGGAAGCACTGACACTCTGACAACTGATTCTATTTCCCAGTGCCTTACTTGGCTTGCTGCTGCAATCAGAAACTAATATCTCCTTACCTGCTGCTAGGAAAGACAAGGTTTTATGGTGTTACTTGTTGGCATTTGATTTATCACTGTGGATTATGATCATAGCCTTGAAGGAAGAAGTTGTTCTCAAAAGAGACAAGGGGAGGAAGAGATGTTCTGGTTCTGCAGGAATAGCCTAACACCTTCTCCTCATGGAGAAGACACGAGGAGTTTCCACCATAGTCTATCTGCAGAAACTTTTGGCCCTAAAAATGAATCTCAGAAGCAGAAATTACAGTCAAGATTCAATACTCCTAAGGCACTGGAGCAGGTTGTTCAGAGAGGTGGTGGAAGCCCCATCTCTGGAGGCATTTATAGGTTCTGAGCAACCTGATCTAGTGCAGGATGTCCCTAATGACTGCAGGGGGGTGTGGACTAGATGGCCTTTGAAAGGTCCTTTCCAACCCTATGATTTTATAGTGAAAGTGTTTTTTGATTGAGTGATAGCAGCAAAACTGAGAGGAGAAGCAGTTTTTCTCCAGCCAGGGAACATGTTGATGTTCATGTGTTATCAATAGTGTTGACATACCCTCACTGCAGCAAAGAGGGGAATCTCAGTGTCCAAATAGTGCCACAATCATGATGATAAGAGGAGATTTAAGCACATTTAGGTGGCCAGAACAGGTACAGAATGAAGTTAACCTAAATGGAATCCTTAAAGCAAGTGCTTTACTCTGGGTGAAGCCCTTTACAAAGAGAGAACTGAAAAAAAAAAATATACCTGAACTGTGGGTAGAGAATGCAACAAGATAATTACACTTGAAAGTCAGCCCTGAAATTAATGGTTTATTTGATTAACAGAGCAGCAAGTTACTGTCTATCAGTCTCTCCCTCTCTTATCTACACTGGATACAGAATGACCTCATTTAATGCAAAGCAGCTGGTTATTGATCACATCCATGGCTGTACTTTGAAAACAAAACGTGCAAAGGAAAAAAGAAAAAAAAAAAAGTCATTTTTTTTCTGATGTTCTTTGTTTTTTTCTTTCTTTTCTCTTTCCCCCCCTCACCCTCACCTCCCCTTTCTTTCGTGTCCTTGTATGTGTGTGTGTGCAGCACTTTTAAAGCCTTCTCTGTGCTCAGTGATTTTGTTCTCCTTTCAAAGTGCACCCTCTGAGGGTTGGAGAAGCACTTTTGAGAGCTCTGGTGCCCCTTCCCTTTAGCTACTCGCTTCTGGCCTGGGCTTAGGAACCGTGTTGGAAGGTAGATTTCAAGAGAATCAAACCAAGGAATGGCCTTGGAGACGTTTGGATCTGAGGAGATGGTCTGAAGAAACCTTGTGTTTCCTTTAGCAGAGGCAAGAAGTATGGTTTGGTGTTGCCAAAACAAAGGGGAAAAGAAAAAACATGAAAAAAAAATAGGAAGGGAAAAAAGTGGGGAGAAGCCAAAAGTAGGGAAAAGAAAAACAGGGAAGAGAAAAATAAAAAAGATAAAAAAANATAGGGAAGAGAAAAAATAGGGAAGAGGAAAAATTGGGAAAAGAAAAAATAGAGAAAAGACAAAGAATAAGGAAAAGAAAAAATAGGGAAAATTTAAAAAATAGAGAAGAGAAAAAAATAGGGAAGAGAAAAAAAAGGGAAAAGAAAAAATAGAAAAAAGAAAAAGTAGAGAAAAGAAAAATAGAGAAAAGAAAAAATAAGGAGAAGAAAAAATAGGGAAAAGATAAAAGTAAGAGAAAAATAAATAGAGAAGACTAAAAAAAACTAGGGAAAAGATTAAATAGAACACCTGTTGACCAATAAGAGAAGCTCAGCACACGGATCAACTGGCACAAATAAATCTGTGCTAACAGTTCCTGCAAAAAAATATAAGCTAGACATGACAGGTTTTGCCCTCTTATTTAGCAGAGGAAAGTTGCTGTGATTACTGTTGTCACATCTGTCAGAAAATGTGGACTTTCTAATGGCAATGGCTTTATAGGTCTATCACAAAACCAGGCTGTAGGAGGTTGGGTGTGATTTCCTGGAGAGCTGGAGAAATGCACATAACTCCCCCAGCTCCTGTTGGGGCAGAGGAGAAAGGCATGGAAGTATCTCCCAGCAGAATGGTCTCCATTCTTTAATAGTTTCCATAATTTAATAGTTTTTTAATAGTTTTTGGAGGTGTTTAAGGCCAGGTTGGACAAGGCACTGAGCAACCTGATCTAGTGGGAGGTGTCCCTGCCCAAGGCAGGGGGGGTGGAACTAGATGATCTTTAAGGTCCCTTCCAACCCAAACCATTCTATGATTCTAATAGTTACCTGGTTTGGAAAGGACTTTTCAGATCATCAAATCCAACCATCAACCCAACTCTGATGAGCCTTGTGCCTGGGCAGGGAAATGAGTTCTTGTTTTATCTCTGTTGAGGGGAGTGCTACTTAAAAAGGAAAATATTTTCATATCAGGTGCAGGAGCCTTTAAAATGAATTTTAAATTCTTTCAGACAGTGTTTATTCCAGAAGTGTCTGTGTGCTCACGCAGCCAGGGAAGAAGAATGACACTACAGGGTATATTCACAAAAGCTAATTTTAGCTGCTGAGTTTATTCTCTCTGGGCTTCAACTTCCTCTCTAACTTCTGAAGAGAGGTTGGAGCCTTGTTTAGTTGCTCCAACTTGCCTTTTACTTCTTTGTAGAGAGGACTTGAGAAAATTTGCCCCATTACCTCGTTTGAAATACTCTCTGCTCGCCTGTCCTGGCGGGATGTAACAGTGCCTAGCAAAGAAAAGTAATTAGAAAAGATAATGACTTCTTATTTAAATAAGAACAGATGCAGATTGCCCTTCATCTTGGAAGGTTTCATGCTGGAAGCAGCTCTCTCCTGCTCTTGGGGGCTGTGTGGGGTGTAAAGCACTGCTCAATAAAAGGTAGAAAAGTCCAGGCTCCGGTGAACACATCAGGAGGTGCTGGTGGATATTTAGGAAGCAGGGAAGGAAAGCTTAATTAAAAGAACACATTATTCACCGTGATTATTTCATTAGCTGCCCTTTCAAACATTCAGGCACCAATACAAACCTGCTGCGGAAATTTAATGTATTAACAACCTCATGCCCTCCAGCCCCAAGGAAATTAGAGTGTAAATGTATCCACATCTCTGCTTACAACTTTCTGCCTAAATGCACCCTAAAAAGCAGTTACAGTTGTGTGTTGCAAGTGGTCTTTTGGCCAGTTCTTTGTGGTTCAGTGTCATTCATGTTTTTTTTCTTGGTATAGTTTTCCATCAAATTCCTCAAATCAGCCTACTTTCTTTTTGCTGCCTATCTCTGCCTCTCTCTGTCTCTCTGCTTATCTGTTCTTTGTGACTTACAGGGAATAAGATTATCTGGTTTTTAAGGGTCGTGCACTTACTGCCTCTCAAGACCCACTTTATCACTGGTTTAGCCATTGTCCTCACTGGCTTTAGACCATCCTTCCTGGAAGATACCTATCTATTGACACAGGAGGTAAATTTCTCTCTGTGTCTGAAGGCTAAAAGTTTCATTGTGGCTCTACCTGAGCCATTATCCTGGAAGGGAATAATGGTTTCTGTCACTGAAATTAATGAAAAGTCCAATCCTTAACCACTTGGAAAGTGGGCCACTAGGACCAGTGATAATGCCATGCTGGTGTTTGTGGGGATGCCTTTTTTGGTTTTTTTTTGCAGTGAGACTGAACACAAAACCATGAAAGAAATTTTTAAAATTAAAAATTAAAAAAACTATCTTTCAACTTTGCTAATGTCTCTCCCAGGCAGGGTAGGGCTGTAGAACCACCATGCTTGGTAATGCCTCAGCAGCTGCACTGCCACCACCCAAAAATGACAGTCCTACTGTCCTTTGGCAGATTAGTTCATGCCTTTTCTGATATACCAGGCACTTCATGGAAGTTTCTAGGATGTTCTGCACACTCCTGCCCATTTTTTTTTTAGCCAGAGTTGATGTGGATGTCCACCTTTGCAAATCAGAGAGTGCACCACAAACTAGTTAATTCTGGGAAGAAACTAGTTAATTCTGAGCTCCTGAGTGAGAGCTGGCTTGAAGCTAGCTGAGTTCACACACACAAGCTTCTAAAAATCATGAGGATGTGCCTTTTAGGAGAATTTAGCCCATTATGCCAGCAGCCCACAGTGACCAGGTTCTGAAGTTGATCCCATGCAGGAAAAGTGGGAGCAACTGATGTGAGTAGGTCTCAGAGTTTATTTTCAGCTCAGTTTAAGTGATGTTTCCAAATTTGATGGCAAGTTGATGGATTTTACAAAACACCCAAGCTTGGGGTGNATCCCATGCAGGAAAAGTGGGAGCAACTGATGTGAGTAGGTCTCAGAGTGGTCTCAGAGTTTATTTTCAGCTCAGTTTAAGTGATGTTTCCAAATTTGATGGATTTTACAAAACACCCAAGCTTGGGGTGAACCTCTAGAACATGATCAGTCCCATTTGCTTGTCCTTCATCAACAGATGAAGCCACCAAAGAGTGGCTTATCTCCTGATATTATCAGCTGCTATGTGGGTATCCCCATCAAGGTGAGGATTAGCACACAAAGGGTGATAGAGAAAATGCATTTCAGGTCCCTTTTATTGCTTGAGGAAGGAAAAATAAGCAGACACACTCCCCACAGCCCTACTTCTTGCCTTCTACTGTACAGCCCTGCCACCTTTTTTGTTCTGGAGCAAAAAGGCCAGGAGGGAAAAGAGGGATTCCTCAAAAAAAATAAACCAAAAAACAAACCAAAAGAAGGAGGTGATGGCTGGGAGACCAGAACTGGTTTCTCTTCCATGGTTGCCAGAGGGAGACACCCTGAATCTGGCCAAACAGTCACCAACACAGTTCCACCCACTCCAGTGGCATCAAATCATCTCTGAATTGTACATTTTTCCCTGTTTCCCTGCATCTGGAGTGGTACAGATGAGAGTTTTAATTCCTGCTTGTCTTTCATTTCTCTTTTCAAACTGGGTATGGTTGGTTGGTTCCCTTTCTCCTTTTCCTTCTTTTCTTTTCCTTTCTTCCTGTTTCTTCCTTCCTTTCTCTTTCTTTCTGCCTTTCTTTCTTTTTTCTCTTTCTNATCTTTCTTTCTCTCCTTTCTCTTTCTCTCTTTCTTTCTCTCTCTCTCTCTCTCTTTCTTTCTCTCTCTCTCTCTCTCTTTCTTTCTCTCTCTCTCTCTCTCTTTCTTTCTCTCTCTCTCTCTCTCTTTCTTTCTCTCTCTCTCTCTCTCTTTCTTTCTCTCTCTCTCTCTCTCTTTCTTTCTCTCTCTCTCTCTCTCTTTCTTTCTCTCTCTCTCTCTCTCTTTCTTTCTCTCTCTCTCTCTCTCTTTCTTTCTCTCTCTCTCTCTCTCTTTCTTTCTCTCTTTATTTTCCTTCTTTCTTGCTTTTGGCTTCTCTTTCCCTTTCCTTTCTACGTTTGTGTTCATAAGCAAAGTGTTTTGTTTTGTTTCAGTCTTTTGGTTTTAATTGCAGTCAGATGGCAGTGCCCCTTTACGGCATGACGCTCAAATGTTCCAAGTGTGGAGTAGTTTCTTCTGCTGAAGTTTCGGCCACAGCCACCAGTAACGCCATGTTAGTTCCTCTAATTTCAACTTCTTTTCTTTCTTTCCACTTTCTTTTTTTTTTTTTTCCTCTTTCTTTTTTATTTTTGTATAGATTTGTTTTTATTTCCCTCTTTCATTTCCCTGCACTCACCAACCCTTGTTTGTTTTCTCTTCCCCATGTCCCTGCCCCACTTCCCCACATCCCAAACATCTCCTGACCTCATTCTGTGGGCCATAAGTAGTCTTAGGGCTCCTGCAACATCCCTGAAGCAAAAGCTGATGGGCTGGATCCTGAAAACCACTTTATGGCATGCCTAGGTTTAAGCATGTGAGCAGCCCATGGAAGACAAAGGCACTTTTCATTTGTTAGAAGCTGGGTTTATGCTTATTTAATTTAATTCTTTGAGTTACATACAATAAAGATGTGGTTCCCATTATTAGGAGCTTCAAATTCCAGCTTTATCAAACACTTGAACACCACGTGCTTGAGTTTTTATTCCAGAGGTTGTAGAGCATTGAGTATGACTTCAGTGAGCTGGTAAAACACTTCTCAGTGCTGTTTTCTCTTAGAAAAAGCTGAAGTTGAGTTTAACACTTCATATAGGGCTGTAGTTCAGATGTGAGATGTGTTGGCATTTCTTTCAGACCCCTAAAAGCACTTGGAATTGTTTCTCAAAATCTTAAAGCATTCCACAGCTCTGAGCTACAAAAGTCAAATGTTGTTACATCTTTTCTTTTATACCACTGGATTTAGTATGTTTAAAAAAATATATCATTTAAATGCCACAGCTTTGTTCTGATGGAGTAATTGTTGCTATTTATGTAGTTGCCTTTTTTTTTTCCCAAAGGTTAAGTTAGGGGAAAAGTGATGAGAAAAGGTTTATTTTTCTTCCTTCTTCCCTGTCTTGCAATTTTATTGTCTGCTTAATCTCCAAGTGATGCTGTATTTTGAATATATCATAAAACTGCTTAAAAGAAACACTCTCAGATCTAGACATACAGGATTTGAGAACTTTTGCCTTTGTTTCATCTAAAAAAAGTAGTCAGCTAAGTGCCAAATCTCAAAATGCTGAAATCTAAAAGAAAAATCAAAGCCAAATTTTCTCCTTTTTTTTTATGCTGAAAAATTATCTATTTATAATAAAACCCAAAGAATTTAGGGTAAAATAAGCATTTCTCAAAGTCAGCCAGTTGTTGTTAGAAAAAGAGGACGTGTAATCACCTCTGGTAAGACCAAGCAATTTCTGAGATGCAAAAACTGAGCAAAATCTAATTTCTTTTTCACTGTTGAATTTTCTCAGCAGTGCCCAGCTAAGATGCTGAGTTGGCTTTGGTCCAGACATGGGTACCACAAGCCTGGAATTAGCAGGTCACTGCATTTCAGTTTCCTACAACTGCAAAAGAATGTCAAAGCAGCAGAAGCTTTGCTATTAATAACTTAGGCTGTTAAATAAAAAAGGTTTTCAGGTTCCTAGTAAATTCAGGTAAAGAGTAAAACCACCTCAGATTTTTCTACACTGGAGAAGTCTCAGGGAGGACCTCATAGTGACTTATCAATACCTGGAGGGGGTTACAGAAAGGCTGGGGTAGGACTTTTTTATAGGGTCCAGGATAGCAGGACTAGGAGGAATGGATGCAAATTAGAAGAGGGAAGATTTAGGCTGGAGGTAAGAGAGAAGTTCTTTCCTGTGAGGGTAGTGAGACACTGGAACAGGTTGCCCAGAAAGGTTTTGGATGCCCCCTCAATCCTTGGAGGTGTTTAAAGCCAGGCTTCTTGAAGCTCTGAGCAACCTAGTCTTGTGGGAGGTGTCCCACAAGATGATCTTTAAGGTCCCTTCCAACCCAAACCATTCTATGATTAAGCTTCATGCCACTGCCACCATCCCTCTGACCTTCATCCCAGACCTTGGACCAGCTTTGCCATTCTATTTTGAACTCTTGTCATGTAAATCAGAAGCCACAAGGATTTCTGTCTCCTCTCTGACCTGGGATTAGCCAGTGTTGTTAGAGAGCACATCTAGGATGTTTCTGCCTTGTTCCTGCTGCCTTTCTTCCCATAGATTTCAGAGACTTATTTCTGGGATATCATAGCATGAAAGGATAGATTTCTTTGTTTAATTTTTCTTGGTTTTTTGAAGTCATAGAAGTTTTAATCAAGACTTTATGGCAGTGCTGTGTCTTAAGAGAGAAAGATTTAGAGAAGGGGATGTGCAACAGAGGGAAAACGTGGTAAACCATCAATGGGAGAGCAGATAGTGATTGTGAGAAAACATGAACAGAAAATTGTGCAATTTCTTAACTTGTAGAATGATAAAAAGGAAAGTTTTGGATGGATGTCTATGATCTGTTAAGGGTTAGCCAGACTTGACAGATGTGGGATAAAATTCCCTCTCCCTTTAGATTCTTCTGGATAAGATGCTGGTCATATTTTGCTATTAGAAGACATCTGTTCCCACATTTCATTTCTTTTACTGATGCCTATAGAGTATCTTCAGCTTGTAATGCTGCTTTAAAATTAATTTATCTTTGCTAGCTATGAATTTTTTTTCCCCTGTAACAGGTTAAAAATATTTCAGGGTTATACCATTTCCTTATACTTACTGGGAACTTGGGCATCTAATGCTGATGGATGGATGGATGGATGAGTGGAAGGAAGGAAAGAAGGAAGGAAGGAAGGAAAGAAGGAAGGAAGGAAGGAAGGAATTGCAAATTTAGGCTCTCAAGTTCTGGTCAGGAGGATGACTGAAGACTAAGGCCTTGACACAATGTATTCTTGCAAGCAGCCCACCCAAGATTCAATGTCAAAGAGTCCTCATAACCCTTCTCATGCATTATCCCTCTTATGGCATTAGTAGCTCACACATTAGATCTCCCATTGAAGGAATTTGTTCTTTTTTCTTGCCTCAAAGTAATTTCAGGGAGTCTCAGATGTCCTGTACTATAGTCCCAGGACAAATGTGAATTAACATTTCCATGCATGGCTGGTTTTATGAAAGAAGCCATTCCTTAAGAGAGGGTTGTTCTCACAGTTCAATGAATTTGATGTTGTATCTTTACCTGAGGATCATCCTTAGGCCCTACAGGTCCTTCTTTGGACTGCCCATGAAGCACTTCCCATTTTGGAGGTGAATAATTGATCAGTCTGCCCATAACTTTTGTCATTTAGAGGTATTTTATTGCCTGTTCCCCTAGTTGTGTGGTTCAGCTGAGAGAAGAATCATTTTCTGGAGAAGACTGAAATAATATCTTGTGTTTCTGTGTGGCCTGAGAAGACCATGCACAGTGTTCCCTCTCCTCTAGTTATAGATTTACTATCTTGGTTATATAGGCATTGAGTTCAAGAGATTTTCTCCAAAGCTGTCCCTAAAATCAGAGCAACTCTCTTACTTTTAGGAGGAATGAAAGTTAGAAGGGGGATACAATGTGAGAAGATGAATAAGATAAACCCTTGTTCTATGGTTTTCCTGTCATCAGAAGGCTGTGCCACTCTGTAGAGCCTGAAAAGAGCCATCCATTGTCTCATGCTTCCATCTCTCTCTTCAGAGCTCCTCTCCAAGAGCTGCCTCCTGAATTAGAAAGTTATTTTTCCTTCTGCTGCTTCTTTAGCTTATGGTGCTGGCTGCCCTGTCAGTGTTGAGCAATGAGAAGAATCATTCTCTTCTTTCTAATGACCCTTTACATCTCTGTTGGCATGTTCTCTGTGTCCTCCTACACTTGTCTTCTATCAGGGTGCAGGCTCCTTCATCTTTCTCAATGTAGGTCTTTGTGTCTAAAGCAATTCTTTTTGGCTCTTTCCATCACTGTGCCACCAGTTTATGCAGATTCTTTTGCATAAATGGAAGACTCTCAGAGCCACCAGCTTTCTGAAGATCAAAACTACTCTTTGACAGTTTGACCAAAGGCCATCATCTTGTTGCCAGAGCTGAGCCTGGTCCATGCTTTCCCATGCTGAAGAAAGCTGTGGACAATGTGTGTGACCACATTGTCACATGTCACTGTAGTTCCCCACAGGTCAAGCTGTGGTTTTGTCACATCCCAGAGTAACCCCCTTTCTCTGCAGTGCAGCAGTGGTGTGGAGTGGTGGGGATGAACAACGTGACACTACAGCTCTACTGCTGAGTGACATTGTCATGTCATGGTCATCATCACCAGTGTTCTGCTTCCACATAACCATCATCTCTTGATACTTCTGTCACTCATGAGTGCTGTCATGGACAGGACACATCAGAGGATCTGCCAGCTAATCCTTTTGTCTTAACCAATAAAAGTCCTGGATTCATTGATCATAGATAATCCATGATGAAGAGTCATTAGGTAATCACAGTGTCATTATATAACTCATCATCATCATTGCATTTCAGGTCATGTGGCACCATAATGTGAAATTTCTGAGGTCCCATAATTTATTCTGGAGTCTTTTAAGGATGCACAGGACCTGCTAAAAGAAGGGATGGATGGGGAGGTGGCAGAAGTGTGACCTCTGCTATGAATCCACCTCCCAGCAAGTAGAATTAAGGGCGATGTCAAAAGAAACTCATTTATCTTCCCCTGAGTTTTCTTCTAAAATTTAAGGCTTGAAATGATTTTCTCTTTTTAAATGGAACTTTCTGGGAATTTAATATTTCAAAGACTGAGCAGAGCTCAGAAAGTGAAATTAGAGCAAGTTACATCCCTGTGACCTGTTCCTACCTGCTGCCTGAGTATGAATTTAAAATTCATACTTTTAAAATTATGCTTTTAAAATTCAAACATTACTTTTGTAGCATTTGTAAGGGATGAATATGGTTGAAAAGGCAGCTGTTAGGTGAATCACAAGTGAGTCAGCAAGAATAATTTGGGAAAATCCTGGATTTCCTCCCACTGAACATGTGGCAGAATACTATTTCCATCATCTGAGTTGGAAGGGTAGAGCCTTTCATCACCTGCTTGGAAGGGCAGAGATTTAAGTGATGAAATAGTGTTGATTATGTTGGGAACAAGAGTGAAGTTGATCTGGGTGTCTCAGCTCAGAAGAAAACTAAATAGTTAGCCCACATGGAGTCATAAATGGGGCTGGGAAGGGATTCAACAAGTCCCTTGGGAATATTTATATATTTTTAAAGGTAGATTTTGAAGCTGTTGGATTGAAATATAACCATTTGCTAAGGAGAAACATAATTTGCTGCCTCAGCACCATCACATCTCAAAATCCAAATCTGTATCACAGATCCTGGTCCAAATCACTGTCAATCAGATGTTGCTGTTCTTTTCATGAGTGGAAAACTCTTCCACACTTAGACAGCTGGTTCAGGCCTCTATTTGTAGGTCAGATCTCTTCTCAGATGTGGTTGCCAGGTTTCTTGTTTGCACATTGGTGGTAGTAACATAGATGGGTGTAGGTATTCAGATTATAATGAACCAGCGGTGTGCCCAGTCCTGGGCTGCATCAAGAAAAGTGTGACCAGCAGGTCAAGGGAGGTGATTTTGCCCCTCTACTAGGCTCTGGTGAGACCCCAACTGGAGTTACTGTGTCCAGTTCTGGAGCCCTGAACATAAGAAGGACATTGAGCTGTTGGAGCAGGTTCAGAGGAGGGCTGTTAAGATGATGAGAGGGAGTTTTGAACTNGGTGGTGAGACACTGGAAGAGGTTGCCCAGAGATGTTTTGGATGCCCCCTCAATTCCTGGAGGTGTTTAAGGCCAGGCTGGATGAGGCATTGAGCAACCTGGTGTAGTGGGAGGTGTCCCTGCCCATGGCAAGAGGGCTGAAGATTTTTAAGGTCCTTTCCAAGGGTTTTTTTTTGTGCTACACTTGCTCCTCATCTAGTTTTATTCATGCACCACTGTAAATGATAGCAAAGAGAGATACCAGTATGATGAGGCAGATTTCAGAGGCCTGGGAGAGAACTGGAGTAGAAAATTCTGCTCAGGAATTATTTGGTTTAGGGCTGTTTAGTTGCTGCTTTACTGTTTTCTTTTTTTTTTTTTTTAATTTAAGTAATACTTTGAAATTAGAGTTAACATTGGATATTCAAGAACATCCAGTTGATCATGTAGTATAAAATCTCAAGGTATCACATTATATTGAGGAAGTCTCATAATGCTTGTTTTAGTTAAAAAAGAACCCAAAATCAAAACCAAACCACTCCATTTAGCTGCTCCCTTAGGTCAATAATTAATATGCTTAATAATTCCAGTGAGGAACAATCTGACTCTGGACACGTTGTAGAAATATTTGCAATCATAATATAATTATGACTATTAAAATAACTCATGACTTCAGTATGTGGTCATTACAGCAGAACTGATTTAAGAGTCCTTGAAAAAAATCTTAACTGATGGCAGGAACTTACACCTTGATGTCCAAGCTCCAGCTTTGTTCAGGTAAAACTCTCACTGAGGTCTGTGAGAGTGGCACCTGTTTGGAAAGCAAGTAAACATTATTAAAAACTCAATCATGTGTCAGAAAAGGGTAAGCAAGTCCCATGTAAGTACTGCAAAATGTGTCCTGCTATCTGTCCTGTAATTTATTGTGTTGCCTGTATTTGTTTCTTAGTGTCTAGGCTGAGGTTTCCTAGGCAGAAGAATTCTTGAAGCTCAGTCTGTGCTTAGGCTCACTCTTATCTATTAGATAAAAGCCTATGGAGAAATTCTCCTGGTGCCCCAGTGCTGCCAAATATATGACTGACAGCTTAAAATCTTCCTAGTAAGCTGGTAAAATTGCTTAGTAGCCTTTTTTTTTTAGGATGAGAGAGCTGAATGACTAAATATTCCATGGGAACAGAGCTGCTTTCCCCTTACTAAAACCATCATTCATCCATAAAGGGGAAGTTCATGGGGCACTATTTGCCTTACAGAAAACTGGTTTGTCCATTTTTCTGCCTTGGGAATGAAGAAGTGGCTTCAATCTTTAAGTTGCTTTAACCCAGACTGTTCAGCCAAGAATAAACTTGTTTACAATACATGATAAATATAGAAACAACTGCAGCTATTTTGATGCTTTCAGCCGAGGAGCTCACATGAAAAAAAAAGCATAAAAATGAATCAGGAATCAGTTCTCCTGATGTTAGTTGTTGAATTTCCATAAGGACCATTAGCTGTAGAGGAAGGGAGCAACAACAAAACAACAGTCTTTACATAAGCTCTATTCCTGTCTGTTTTAGTCACCTGAATCCATAACACATGTCCCCAAGTGTTGCTGTCTTCCATGTGCTGTGGAAGTCCCAAGTGTCTGTAACCCAAGTGCCAACAGCCATCGTGACAAACCAACCTCTGCTGCAACTTGTTCCCCTTTTTCCCCTTTGGCAACCTCCAGTGTCTCCTCCTCTCCTTGGGAAAAGCCATCCTTGTGGAGTAGTGATGATAGAGTGGGAAGGGTCTGAAGGGGGTGTGAGGTATCCACATCCTTCCTCCCCACCTCAAGTTTTTTCTGCATGACTGCACCATGGAAAAGTAGTCCCCTGTAGAAGTGTGTGTCAACCTGTTTTGGCAGTGTGAGTGTGTAGAGAGCATCTTCCTCCTTCCTCACAGTGGGGACTCAGAAGACATCTAGCACAAGCAGGTATTTCCTGAAGAGGTCTTCTGAAGCCCCATAGGATCAGGAGGCTGAGGTAGCATCCATCCTAAAAGAGAATGAAGGTGAAGTGGGTCTGAATTCTCTTTCCCTCTGCCTTAACAGGGCATCCCTTTGGAGCTCCTGTGTGGTCCTACCTCTCCTGGCTCTCACCTGGATGTCTGCAGTGCTGGCAATCACAGATCGGCGCTCGGCGCTCTTCCAGATCCTCTTTGCTGTCTTTGACTCCTTGGAGGGCTTCGTCATCGTGATGGTCCATTGCATCCTGAGGAGGGAGGTGAGATAAAAGAGTTGTTCTCTTTTAGGGAACCAGAATCACAGAATATCAGGGTTTGGAAATCCCACAAGAGATCATGTAGTTCAATCACCCACCTGGAGCAGGAATACCAGGATCAGGTCACACAGGAAGGCATCCAGGTGTGGTCTGAATGTCTCCAGAGAAGGTGACCCCACAACCTCTCTGGGCATCCTGTTGCCACTGTTCTGTCACCCTCTTCAAGAAAAAGTTTTGTCTCATATTTCTGTGGAACCTCCTGTGTTCCAGCTTGCACCCATTGCCCCTTGTCCTTCCCACCAAGAACCTCCCATAGAGAACATCTGAAAACCATCCAGTTGACCTGGTGACTTCTCTAATTCCATG
>VZTY01008803.1:18351-34438 GCA_013400935.1 Turnix velox
GAGGGCTTTGTCATCGTGATGGTCCATTGCATCCTGAGGAGGGAGGTGAGATAAAAGAGTTGTTCTCTTTTAGGGAACCAGAATCACAGAATATCAGGGTTTGGAAATCCCACAAGAGATCATGTAGTTCAATCACCCACCTGGAGCAGGAACACCAGGATCAGGTCACACAGGAAGGCATCCAGGTGTGGTCTGAATGTCTCCAGAGAAGGTGACCCCACAACCTCTCTGGGCATCCTGTTGCCACTGTTCTGTCACCCTCTTCAAGAAAAAGTTTTGTCTCATATTTCTGTGGAACCTCCTGTGTTCCAGCTTGCACCCATTGCCCCTTGTCCTTCCCACCAAGAACCTCCCATAGAGAACATCTGAAAACCATCCAGTTACTTCTCTAATTCCATGAACTCCTGCTTTCATGTAGTTAGCAACCACAAACATGACAAGGACAGTATCAGTCAGAAGGAATGGGCTGCCCAGAGAGATTGTGGAGTCTTCTTCTCTGAAGACTTTCAAAACCCACCTAGATGCCTTTCTGTGTGACCTGCTTTAGGTGTTCCTGCTCTGGCAGGAGGATTTGACTAGATGATGTCTTGAGGTCCCTTCCAATCCCTGATGTTCTGTGATTCTGTGGAAGAAAGGGTGAATCAATGGTTGTCATGCTGAGTGGAATTTTGGAGGACAGCCTCAGATGATCTTCTTGCACCTCCAAAAAATGGACCATTCAGAAAAATAATTTGTTTGCTTTCAAGAGGGGCAACTTTGCAGAATAATTGCAAATTAACATTAACACCTAGATATATCCAAGCTAGAAAACAAAACTAGCAGCAATCAAGCAAGGAAATTGAGTAAATTTTCTCCAGGCTCCCCGTGGAGATTTAAAACAGTAAATTATATCAGGGAAGAAAAGGATGAATCTTTTATGTTTCTTTTATTCCTTTCATCCTACTGAGTGGATAGATTATTAATAACACAGAGAGGATGGAGGGTTGGGTTTTTTTTTTCCCCACTATTCATTTTATCTTCTTACAGCTCCTTTAAATGAAGTAAAACAGATTAATTTCTTATGGCAGGCCAATGAAATCAATGGAATTACACCACTGCCTTGGCCCAGACTCATTCAACTAATTACATTATGAATATGGATCTGCATTTAACTCCCATTGTAGTCACTAAATTTTTTTTTCCCTTGATTTCAGTCAATTTTGGCTCATATATTTGCTAGAGCTGATACAGGATCATAATCAGACATTGTAAGCCCCAATGCAATGATTTATAATGCACATATAAATATATTGCAGGCTACAAAATAGAAGGCATTTTTATTCTTGACTTTATAAATTGAGTAATTGGAAGTGGTGACCCAGGATATGTGTAAAAACTTGGAGATGCCCCATTAAAATGATGGATGAGTAACCTGTAAACCCCTTAAAATTGCTATCTGGGTGCTACTGAAATAGAATCCATGTTCTTGTGAGCTACCAAGGGCTGATTAGAGGGTTTTCTTTGGGGTTTTTTGAGAAACAGAATTAAATGTAGTTTGTTTTTTCTGTCTGACTCCAGTTTTTTCAAATCTTTTCATTCCTTCAGGTCCAGGATGCTGTGAAGTGCCGAGTGGTGGATCGTCAGGAAGAAGGCAATGGAGACTCAGGGGGGTCATTCCAGAATGGACACGCTCAGTTAATGGTAGGGAAAACTACCACCTGATCTGTTACTAAGGGACCCCTGGGCTTGTTTAACCCATAACTGATAAACAAAGGGCTCTTTCCATCATAGATTTTGCAATAATCTTTCTTCTTTTCCTTTAAACTTGCACTTGAACCAACAAGTTGCTCTTTTCACACCAATATGGTTTATCTTCACTGTAATAAGAAGCTCATACTTCTGTGCCAGGTTTTGCAGACATCTTGGTGTCTTCTTTTCTTCCCATTGCTGACATCCCTTTCCTAGGAAAGGGTATTTTCAGAAATGCAAAGGTAAAATGTACCTCCCAGGTCTTCCAGACCTTTTCATCACCATTATGATGCCTTGTCCAGGCGAGAGCTAAGAGCAAGTAATTTTTTACTATTTTAATCATAACAAGTTGGTTCATTATTGTAAATATGCTCTCTCAGAGGGTTTTATTTTATCCAAAAGCATGCTTGCTTACCTTGCCTTACTAGGAATGCAGTTTAAGCTCTCCAAACCTTGGTCCTGTTTGTGTAAGTCCTTCACAAAGAGTCTTGACAAGGCTGTAGAAGAATAAGCTGTGAGGAATCATCTCATTTTTCCTTCAGTGTCATGATGCAGATGACACAAGAGGCTTTGGATTGTCCAGAGAGGTTGTAGGTTGTGGAAGTGTTTAAGGCCAAGTTGAATGAGTCATTGAGCAGACTCGTCTAGTGGGAGGTGTCCCTGCACATGGTAGGGGTGTTGGAACTAGATGATCTTTAAGATCTCTTCCAACCCAAACCATTCTATGATTCTAAGACTGGAGTAAGGACATCAGGGCAATCACAAGACTGAACAAGTTCCAAAAAACCTCTAGTTAATAATATTAGACTCATATCATAACTCAATGGCATGTTTTTTTCTAGTCACTCCTATCCTAATCTAAGTAGCTTGGGTACAAGATCTCATTTCAGTCTCTAAATGAAGGCATCAAGGGATGCAGATGAAGGGTACACAATAAGGCATCAATCTTTAAATCTAGGCATTAAGGGTTATGCAGTTCTACCATGTCTCACAGGTGTTTGTTAAAAAAAAAATACCTACCTCATTTCTAATTTAAAGGCATAATCTTCTCATTTGAGACTTAGGTTCTTGCTATGCCTATTTATGTGTAATTAGAAAGCTTCTCTTGCCTGCCTGGTACTTTTGCTCCTTCAATAATAGACAACATAATCATACCCAGCTCGCAATCTTCCCTTCAATAAGTTTAACACACTGAGCTTTTTTATCTTCCCTCTGTAAGACATTTCCCTTCAAATTATCTGCACATGCCCTTCAAACTCTCCCCAGCCTCTAGAAATGTGCCTGCTGGATTTGTTTATTCTCTTGTCACCACCCCAGGTGCTACATTCTGGAGTTGCAGAGTTTTGTCCCTCTGTGTAACTCCCTCCCTTCATTCATTATCAATCAAAATTATGTGTCAGCTCCAAGTTTTTTCCAGCAAAGAGTTTTGCTTCAGCACAGCTGATGGATGTGCTGAGAGGCAGAGAGCTTACAATCAGTTCCTTCCCATTCAAGCACAAAGAGCTCCCACATCCAAACATGAATGATGGCTCCTCACTGATGTTTTTAGAGTGGGACAGTGTTATTTTATAGCAACTGAGTTGTGCTGTTGCCAAAGAAATACCTGAAGGAGCCTAAAGAAAGGCTGAGGTAGGACTTTTAATAGGATATGTGATGGCAGGACTAGGAATAATGGATGTAAATTGGAAGAGGAGAGATTCAGGCTCTGAAAAGAAAGAAATTCTTTATGCTGAGGGTGGTGAGACATTGGAACAGGCTGCCTGGAGAGGTTGTGGATGCCCCCTCTCTGGAATTCTTTAAAGCCAGGCTTGACAAGGCTCTGAGCAACTTGATCTTGGAACTAGATGGTCTTTAAGGTCCCTTCCAACCCAAACCATTCTATGATTCTCCATCAAAAGCTTTGCAAGGTGGCTTTTTAGTTGTCACCTTTTCCAGTAACTCCAGGTCTGCCCAAGAAGTGAAAAGAAGTTTAGCTGAGTAGAACCGTTTTCTACTAAAACTTTTTTGACTAGTTATCTATTGGTAGAACTAGTACAGATTGTTAGATTTTTCTAGAACTAACTACAATCATAAAAATTAAATTCTATTTCTCTGTCTCATCCTATTCACCCATTTAAACATTAGCTCAGCTTTATTTCTCTGCTATTCTTTTCAGATTTATTTGATAGCCCAATTCATTTACTAAGAAATTAGCATCAAGAAGGTTGAAGTAATTCCTGAAAAAGCTCATCAACAACTCTTGTATCTCAACCTACTGATATAAAAGTGTTTGTCTCAGGCAGATAGGGATTTTTCTTACACTCTCTCCTTAATATTAAACTTGAGTGTCTTTAATTAATACAATTACATTGTCTTGTTTCTGAAATCATGCTAGAAATAATCATTGAACTCTCCTACCTTTTGCTAGACTGTGGCCTTTCTATTCTTCCATGAAAATTTGTGACACTGTGTATCCAGTTCTTTGAAATTTTATCTGCTATAAGCTTTAGGAAAGGGATTAACTCACACTGACAGAAAAAATGAATTTTATTTGGCTGTAAAGGCCATTTTATAAGGTTCTGCAGCCTTTGTGTCTGCAGGGACTGTTGATTTCAGTGAACTCAGAGATCAAGAGTTTCAGAAGTAGGGACTTGTTGCCACTTCTTGTGACTTGGTGGTAGATCAGAAGAAAGCTCAGGAGTGAAGGAGTCCTTTATTTGGATTCCCAGATCTTTTTAATGAGTGGAGGTGAACCCACCTTGACTAATTGTGGGGAGATATATCCATAAACGTGTTCCAGGCAGAACATTTTAATTAGGAAGGAATAGATGAATCCAGCTGAAAAACAATGTTACAGCTTTACCACTGTGTGAGGCTCAAAAGACAGAGCTGGAAAGAAAAAATAGAAAAAATTGTTTGTCTTGTTTCAAAGCCCAAGCAAAATGTCTCTCCTCCACTCCTTCTGGCAGTGATTATGCCTGACTCACTAATTAAAGTGGTTCTCTCATTTTCTAAATGGTTTCCTTTCCCATGTCCCCACCTTCCCCTGACCACGTCCTCTGTGTTCTCTGTCTTTCAGACCGATTTTGAGAAGGACGTGGACATGGCTTGTAGATCAGGTGAGCACATCACAGGTGAGAATCAACAAGTGACCTGGTTTGGGGATTGAACTAGGCCATTTTATTTTTTCCTTTCTGTTTTGTCTGTGTGTGTCTCTGTGGCTTGCATGAACTCGAGTGGGCTGCCCCTACTTGGTCAAAAGAAAGCAACTCCCTCAACTCTCCTTTATGCTTGGCTTATCCTTTATCCCCACAGGTCTCTTGGCCTTTTAGCTGAGATTAAACCTTGCTTCTGAGATTTTTCTTACCTATGGCCCATGTATCATGGTGCCAGAGAAGACCATCAAGGAAGAACACTAGAACAGGTTGCCCAGAGAGGTGGTGGAGGCCCCATCCCTGGAGGCTTGATGGGGCTCTAAGCAACCTGATCTAGTGCAGGATGTCCCCAAGGGGATTGGGGCCCTCGAAGGTCCCTTCCAACCCCATGATTCTATGGAGAAGAGATGGGATCCATCTCTTCTTACTGTGATCCTTCTTTGCTTTATCACCCCTTGTCTGAGGGGCGTCACACCAACCTCAAGACAACTCTGTGCTGTCTTTGAGAAGGTTTGGAGTCTGGAGAGCCTTCCTACCACTCCACCTCTAGTGCAGTAGGAAGCTACCTATACAAGTGGATGTGGGTCAGGTCTCTCCTCCTTTGCCTGCACCTTTCTGCTGTGTGTTCAGTCACACACACTGTGATCCTAAAAATCTGCATGAGTTGATAGTCCCTTTCCCCAATAACTCCCTTCCCCTGGGACTGTCTTGCTGTCTGGAGTCTCCTTTGCTACCTGTCTGTCTCTGCAGGTTTTGTCCTCTCCTGGTCCTGGCATGCCTGACCATTTGCCTGGTGGTTTTTTCTTACCCTTTGTAGATATTTAGGCTTTCATTTACCCTCCCAATCTTCTCCCCTCTCTCAAGCAAGAGAAACACCAGCTTGCTTGGCACTTGCATAGAATTCACATCTTCCAAACCAGGATCTCCCCAGTCAAGGACAATATATTCTGTGTGTCCAGTTAACATCACAGGAAAGCTTCTCTTCTCTTCTCTTCTCTTCTCTTCTCTTCTCTTCTCTTCTCTTCTCTTCTCTTCTCTTCTCTTCTCTTCTCTTCTCTTCTCTTCTCTTCTCTTCTCTTCTTCCCTTTTCTTCCTTTCTTTCTTTCTTTCTTTCTTTCTTTCTTTCTTTCTTTCTTTCTTTCTTTCTTTCTTTCTTTCTTTCTTTCTTTCTTTCTTTCTTTCTTTCTTTCTTTCTTTCTTTCTCTCTCTCTCTTTCTCTCTTTCTTTCTTTCTCTCTTTCTCTCTTTCTTTCTCTCTTTCTCTCTCTCTTTCTCTCTCTCTCTCTTTCTCTCTCTCTTTCTCTCTCTCTCTCTTTCTTTGTTTCTTTTGTTCTCTCTTTCTTTCTTTCTCCCTTTCCCTTCCCTTCCCTCCTCAATTTCTCTTTCCTTCTGTTTCTCTCTCTCTTTCTATACACATCTATCTACCTGTCCTTTTCATTTATCTATCTCTTTATCTAATCTATCTTTTATTTATGTGCTTCTAATGTATTTATCTATAATTCATCTTTTTTCTCTCTGTCTTCCACTTATTTATCTCTGTCCTCAGCTGTCGGACTTGCTGTACCTGTTATTGATGTATTTACAGCTCTGTCAACATTTGTCTCTGTCACTGTGTTTCTGTGCATTGTCTATCACTGTCACTACTATTTATCTATCTAATATCTATCTATATCTTATTTATCTTTTTCTGTCCTTCCCTCTCCCTCATTCCCCCTCCTTATGCTTATCCCAGTCACAGTGTATTTATCTCACTTACTCCTGTGATATCTTATTTCATGGTCTCTTTCTGGCCATTTATTTCTTCTCAGGGTCTGTCCATTTTTCCCTCTAAGTTTCTGTGTCTCACACTCTCTAATCTAATTTCTAGCTGCCTCCCTCTTCTCATTTGTCTTCCTCCTTCTTTTTTGACACCAAAGACCTCGATTAAAAAAAAAAAAAAAAGTGTGGAAAGCATGAATGTGAGGCCAGGTCTGATTTGAACACACACTCAACCAGCAGGATGTTCACACATACTCACAGCCAGGAGCCCACATTGTGCTGGAAACCAAAGCAAAGTCTGAACTTCTGCAATAAAAGAGCTTTTCCAAATCCATTACTGAGTTTCATCCTCTCATATCAAGCTTATGAGGGTAAAAGAAGGACCTGATTAGGTTTTTTTTAGCTTATCAATACCTGAAAGGGATGTACAGAAAGGCTGGGGAAGGACTTTTTAATAGGGTGCAGGATGGCAGGACTAGAAATAATGGATGCAAATTGGAAGAGGGTAGATTCAGGCTGGGTATAAGAAAGAAATTCTTTACTGTGAGGGTGGTGAGACACTCGAAGAGGTTGCCCAGAGAGGTTGTGGATGCCCCCTCAATCCCTGGAGGTGTTTAAGGCCAGGCTGGATGAGGCACTGAGCAACCTGGTCTAGTGGGAGGCATCCCTGCCCATGGCAGGGGGGTTGGAACTTAGATGATCTTGAAGGTCCCTTCCAACCCAAACCATTCTGATTCCTATAACCCCAGGGCAGAAGACCCTGAATAAGCACATTGCAGACAGCCTGGGCTTCCCTTCCTTTGTCAGCATATGGACAGACAATTGATGTCTACCTGAGGATATATTCCTCCTCTGATAAGTTGTTATCTTGCATCAAGCTAAGTAGTTAATACCATTGCAAGCTCTTCCTATATGGTGCATCATCTTATACATTCTGCTTATTAAATAATAAAAAGAAAATAAATCTGAAATCTGTCTGTTGGCTTCTGGCCATCATTTCTCCAGGAATAACCAGCTCTTGTGTTATGACAGATTGGAGATTTGCCTGATGCCACTCATAACCTCCTCACTTAGAGGTAGGATTGAGTCTGTGGCTCAGTGCTGGAAGCTTGCAGCATTTCTTGGTGTAAACTTTTCCAACTTTCCCACTTTCTGAAGCTGACATGAGTGTAGAGAAGAGCCTGCATCAATGAACCATGCTGATACTCCCAAGTTGGAAACCAATAACATCTATGAACATGCTGTAATTCTCTGATTTATCAAAAAAATGTCTAGTTGGATGTGGCTGCCATAGTTACACTCATTGAATTTAGATTTAACAAAGTTCTTTTAGTCTACTTGGTGTCCTTGTCATCCTGCCTTACCTGCTCTGTACTCTGCTCTTCTACCTCCCACAGTATAAGCTGGTAGAAAAATTAGTGACTCCTCAGTCCCATAGGACTGAATAATATCAGGTTACCCCAAAGATCTTTGGTCCATGGAGAAAAAAAATACAGATAAAAGATGGGTGAGATGGGTTAAGGGGGGACATGCCTTATTTCTCCTTTCTTGTGCTGAAATAATGGGTAAGTAGCCTTCAATCCCATAATAGTTTGCCCTCTGCCCCACAGTCTGTGATTGCCAACCCATGGAGACATCAAGGCTGATGTCTTTCCCTCCTTGAAGGTGTTTCTTGCCACCTGAAATCAACTAAGCAGTAGATTCTTATGCCCAGAAGAGGAGCAGATGTCTTGTTGTGGACAGTGTTGTGTGGGAATGAGTGTCTGTGTGTATTAAATATTGACTAATTGTCATGTTTACCTCATCCCCTGTTGAAGGTTTTCCTCTCCTATTAGGAAATATTCATGACACTCCTTTCTTTCCTCAAGGGAAACACTGGAAAACACTAAATAATTAACTCTTACAAAGACTTGCCATAATGACCAGAACATAAGCTTTTTGGAGAGAGAGAAGAAATTTATTTTTAGGTGTGGTATATATTTTAAAACACCAAATTATTGCCACTGCAACAATGCAAGAGAGAAAACCTGAGGCAGTGCAATGAGTTTAAAAAAAAAATTCTTTTAAAATCATTGGTAATGCTGCATTTCTGCTGTTTTTTGAATCAAAATAATTTTGACATGCTAGCAACCTTTTATTTTAAAGAATTGTGCTCTTTTGTAGGCTCATATGTAGATTAATGCCATATAAATGCAAATTATTGTTATCAGTATGACAATGTTCATTGGCTTAGTTGAGATTTTTGGCCATAATTCTGTTGGAAAATTTTAATCACTGAGAACTCTCTCAAAATTTGAAAGTTATTTTCCTCCTTAGCTTTAGGTTTGTCTCTTCAGCATCCTAGATTAAAAAAAAGAAAAAAAAATTAGAAACCCCCCAAAAAAACAAAAAAAAAGAATTAAAAACCCAACAAACAAACAAAAACAACCAAAAAAACAACCAAAAAAACCCCAAAACAGACCAAAAAAAACAGAATAAAATCCTATTTTGCCACCACAGCTTCTGCCACCACAGCTTCTTTCAGAGAGGTTCTTGAGGAACATGTTAGCACGGTATGAATGTGGTAGGTTATTGATGTGTTAATAAATAACTAGATGAGGTGTTAAGGATATTTATTTATCTCCTTAGTGCTGAATAAAGACATCACCACCTGCAGGACCTCAACCATCACAGGAACTCTGAAGCGTCCATCATTGCCAGATGAAGAGAAACTGAAACTCAACCACCAGAAGGGGTCATCAAACTTCAACAGTCTTCCAGCCAACGTCTCCAAGATGCATCTGCAGGGCTCACCACACTACCTGGGAGCCATCAACCTGAATGAGTTCAGCAATCACAGTCTCACTCTGAAGAAAGACAAGAACCAGCCACCCAAGTCCATCTACATCTGCGATGGGGACATCTTCAAGAAGTTGGACTCAGAGCTCTCCAGGGCACAAGAGCAAACACTGGACACCAGCTATGTCATTCTGCCCACCAACACATCTACCTTACGGGCCAAACCACCCAAAGATGAGAGCAAATACAGCATCAACATTGACCAGATGCCCCAGACAAGACTCATCCACCTCAGCATGGCTACTGATCCAGGCTTTGTTGTCAAGAGTCCTCCACGGGAGCCTGTAACCATGACTTGCAGTGAGATGCAAGGTTCCCCCATGATCCAACAGCAGCAGCAGCTGGCTCCACAAAATATCTCCAACGAGTCACAGATTCCCAACAACCTGTGTGAGACAGGTGACTCAGGGAACTCGGGTGTGGTGTCCAAGAGTGAGACTGTCTCCACCCTCTCCATGAGCTCCTTAGAGGTGAGTGTGGGTATTACTGCCTTGTTCTCAGCCTGGAATGATGCCCTGCTGTCCATAGCAGGTGTTTCAAGAGAACCTACCTTAAGCTTAACAGCAGCCCAACATAGAATCATAGAATGGTTTGGGCTGGAAGGGATCTTAAAGATCATCTAGTTCCAACACCTTCCACTACACCAGGGTGCTCAATGCCTCATCCAACCTGGCCTTAAACACCTCCGGAGTGGGGCTGCCTCCTGGGCAATTTATTCCAGTGTCTCACCACCCTCACCATAAAGAATTTCTTTCTTATATCCAGCCTGAATCTCCCCTCTTCCAATTTACATCCATTATTCCTAGTCCTGCCATCACACATCCTATGAAAAAGTAATAGAATTAAAGAATCATAGAATAGTTTGGGTTGGAAGGGACCCTAAAGATCATCTAGTTCCCCCCCCCCTGCCATAGGCAGGGACACCTCCCACTAGATCAGGTTGCTCAGTGCCTGGAGCACCTCTCCTATGAGAACAGGCTGAGAGAGCTGGGGCTGTTCAGCCTGGAGAAGAGGAAGCTCCTGGGTGACCTCATAGTGGCTTCCTAATACTTGAAGGGGCTATAGAAAAGCTGGGGAGGGGCTGTTTGCCAGGGCATGGAGAGAGAGGACAAGGGGCAATGGTTTTAAACTAGAACAGGACAGGTTTAGGTTAGACATTAGGAAGAAATTCTTCCCCTTGAGGGAGTTGAGGCACTGGAAGAGGTTGCCCAGAGAAGTGGTGGAGGTCCCATCCTTGGAGACTCTCAAGGCCAGGCTTGGTGAGGCTCTGAGCAACCTGATCTGGTGCAAGATGTCCCTGCTCACTGCAGAGGGGTTGGACTAGATGGTTTTGATGGTCCCTTCCAAGCCTATGATACTATGATTCTATGGACTTGCCCTGTATTATTAACTGTGTGAACTGTGTGGTTGACTTTGTACCCACTCACAGTGACCAAATCCCTTATTAATCCTCCTCCATCTCTTTTTTTTCTTTTCAATGCCCAGAGGCGGAAATCCCGGTACGCAGAGCTAGATTTTGAGGTGAGTACATCCCTTTCTGAATATGTCTTTCTAGGGGCAGGATGAGAAAAACAAATGCTCATTTTGTTTCTGTCACCTCTTTGGGAAGGCTGCCTTTGCCAAAAGTTTGAAAATTATTAGATGAAAGGGTTGTGCTAGAACCTAAGGCAGTTGAACAGATAACTGACTGATTTTGGGACATGCTTCTATGTAAACCTTTGTAAATCAAGATCCTATATTGGCATCACTTCTCTGTGAGCAAGATGCTTAAGGAGAGATGAAGGAGCAATAGGTCTTCATCATATTCATGTTTAGGAAGCACACATTCATTTGATTGGTGGCCTAAAATGCCTTGCTTTTTGTGCATGAGATCTGTTACTCAACAGAAAGGAAACTGTAGAGTCCCCACTGTCACAGCTCATCATCAACCCTAGTCTTTCAGACCTGTTAGTGAATCACAGAATCAGCTGGGGTGGAAAAGGTCTAAACTGTTTGTGAGGAGAAGACTATCTTCACACCTGAGGCACAGAGTGGAAAGTTTTGGAAGAGCCAGTCTCCATGGGGCTCCTGAGAGCTCGTGCAGCTATCCTGAGTCAAATTATGACATCCTTCCCAGCAGGACTATCCTTACCTTCAAAGCTGCAAGCTTATTCCAAAACAGAGTAATCTTAAAGGCCAATGAGGAGTTTCTTAATGCTGTCTCCTCCTCTGGAGATACTCATAATCCATCTGGATGGATTCTTGTCCAACTTGCTCTAGATGAACTTGCTTTGGCAGGGGAGTTGGACTTGATGATCTTTGAAGTTCCCTTCCAACCCGTATCATTCTGCAGTTCTCAGACTCTGTAATCACAGAATGATGGATTGGAAGGGACCTCAGGAGATCATCAAGTCCAATCCCCCTGCCAGAGCAGGAACACCTAGATCAGGTCACTCATGCTGGAATTACTTCAGAGCTCCAGGCTGTGAGCTCGGTCTAAAATTCAGGCACAATGGGTACATCTAAGCCAATACTTCAAGTTGGTCCCAAATTATTTTCAGTCACCTTCTTCAGTTATAAAGAACTTGTCAGCACACAAGAATGTCATGTTCAATGTGCTCTTACACACAAAGTCCTTGTGGAACTTGGTCCTGCTTCTCCTTCTGCACAATAGAAGATAGAAGTGAAATCAGAAGGGACAAAATACAAAGAGAAGGAGATTGTGTAATAGTTTTGATGGAACTTCTTGTGTCCAAGACCTACATGTCTGTGTAAGCTCTGAGAACATTTGCAAAGGAGAGATGCTAAGAACAGAGTGGAGATGGGGTCAGGTATTAATTAAAGGTCAGCAAAGCTTCCTAGGTCAAGAATACAACCAGTCAAGCACAAATTCTGCATTATGAAGAGTGAGCAGTGACAGGTTTAGGGCAACCAAAAGGTCAAAAATTAGTCAGCTCTACTTTCTCCAACCACATAATCCTAAAACTGAGGGCTGTGCTACTCTGGATGCTCAGTGAACTTTGAAGATACTTTAAGCATGTCAGATTGCACCTACAGGGAGGCAAAGACGGGTTTTAATAATATGTGTAACTTTGGGGGGGGCAGATGTTGTTTCTCTATAGCTGAATGGGGTTTGCTGACCTGTGGCCCTTGTGTTTCCTCCAGAAAATCATGCACACAAGAAAACGTCACCAAGACATGTTCCAGGACCTGAACAGAAAACTCCAGCATGCAGAGAAGGAGAAAGAGTCTCCAACAACGGACAGCAAGGTTAGTCAGACACTTGAATTGCTTTCTGGTGACAGCAGAAGCATGGGAAGGAGCAGGAAAGTTTAGGAACAATCATTGAATGCCTTATCATGATTTTCTAACTGTGCATGTTGGAACAAGCACATGTACAACACATAGGACGTGGAGAGTCACAGAGGTGCCATGGGTTTATCTACAGAGCAATCAACATCCCAGAAGGAGAATGTGTGTCCTTACATGTTTGTGGTGAATGGAGTCCGTGATGTATGGCTTGTTTTTCTCTGCTCACTGAGTCCATGTCATAGAATCATAGATTAGTTTGGGTTGGAAGGGAACTTAAAGATCATCTAGTTCCAACCCCCCTGCCCTGTGCAGGGACACCTCCCACTAGATCAGGATGCTCAATGACACATCCAGCCTGGCCTTAATCACCTCCAGAGAGGGAGCATCCACAACCTCTCTGGGCAACCTGTTCCAGTGTCTCACCACCCTACAGGAAAGAATTTCTTCCTTGTATATACCCTGAATCTCCCCTCTTCCCATTTACATCCATTATTCCAAGTCCTTCCATCACATATCCTATTAAAAAGGCCTACCCCAACCTTTCTGTAGTCCCCCTTCAGATATTGATGTTTGTTCTTTGCATCCCTGTTCAAGTCATCTCCAAGTACCCCAGGCATCCACATATAAGGAGAAGATGGAAACCACCACAGTTTTAGGGAATTCCAAGGAGAAAGGGTAGAAGGTGGGGAGAGCAGAAATGTTCATCCCCAAGTGCAGGGGATGAGCTGGAAGCCAAGGTGGCACAAATGGACATAGATATTTAGGAAAACCCCATCAATGGGATTTAAGCTGTGACACTGGCAGGACTTCTTGGGGTCTTTATTCTAGTACAATATAGTGTAAGGGGTATTTGTGGCAGCTCATCATAATACACATGGCTTTCCTCAACAGGGTCATGGCCAAGGAGACACTCCTGTGCCTTATTTTGATGGAACTGCCTCAGAGGCAAGACCAAGAACTCAGGGGGTGATTGAAGAAGAGGTTTAGTTGGGTTCTTTGTGGAAGCACATCACTGCAGAGCCTTTCATCTGCCTTCATATCTTGCAGCAGTGCTGTGCTGAGCTCCAGAGATGTGGTCCCAGCAAATCCTGCTTTTATTGTGTGTGGAAAAGTGGCCAGATGAGAAGGACAATGAAACTAGCTGGCAGCTTGAGATCAAAGAAGCTTGTGTTGCCCAGAATACCAATGCATCTCCCCAAATTTCATATCTCTGCCTTTTTTTTTTCTTAAAGCTGTGAATCAGAAATGCCTAAATACCAGGTAGAAGCTAATCTGTGATGTGTTTGCAGGAGGGTTTTATAGATTGAGGTGTTTTGAGTATTGCAGGGAGCTATCTAGCTAGAATAAAATTTGCCAGTGTCAGCATCAAAGGGCTTTGAAGTGCTGGAAAGAAGCTGTGAAGGTGGCCTTTGCTTATTGACCAAACCTTTTTCAAGTGGTGGTTTTTGCTTGGCTGTAACCCAAGGGGGTGAGATTGTGAATATCCCTCTTGGCAAAGCAAGTGCAAAGAAAAATAAATATCTCTCTTCACACCATTTGCCTCTGGGGAGCCCTCTGGAAGTCATGCCCCATCTTCAGCTTGCCCTGAGAAGGCAAACTGTGGATACCAGAGATTAAAGTAACAACAAAAGATTTTTTTAAAATCTTTTATGTGTGTTTAGGTTATAAAATGATGGAGTATTTTTCCCAGTGGAAATCATAAAGCTAATATTAGTGTTAGTGCACATCTGGAGTATTATGTCTAGTTCTGCAGCCCTCAGTTCAAGAAGGACTGGGAACTGCTTGGCAGAGACCAGTGCAGTGTCATGGAGATGATGAAGGGATTGGAGCATCTCCCTTCTGAGGAAAGGCTGAGGGAGCTGGGTCTCTTCACCTTGGAGAAGAGGAGACTGAGGGGTGACCTCATTAATGTCTATAAATATGTAAAGGGAGAGTGTCAGGAGGATGGAGCCAGGCTCTTCTCAGTGACCTCCAGTGATAGGACAAGGGGCAGTGGGTGCAAGCTGGAACACAGGAGGCTCCACAGAAATTTAAGAAAAAACTTTTTCACAATGAGGGTGACAGAACAGTGGAACAGGCTGTCCAGAGTGTTTGTGAAGTCTCCTTCTCTGGAGACATTCAAAACCCACCTATATGACTTCCTGTGTGACCTGTTCTAGGTGTTCCTGCTCCAGCAGGAGAATTGGACTAGATGATCTCTTGAGGTCATTTCCAATCCCTGATAGTCTGTGATTCTGTTTAAGTTTAGCTTTCATTGAAGAACCTTTGACAAACCCTTCCATGAGGCATGGATCCAAAAAACATTCCTTCACCAATAAGAAAATTCTTGCCTTGGAGCTATGAACAAGGATCATAAGGTTCTGGAGAACCATTAGACACTGGAACAGGTTGCCCAGAGAGGTTGTGGATGCTCCCTCAATCCTTGGAGGTGTTTAAGGCCAGGCTGGATGAGGCACTGAGCAACCTGGTCTAGTGAGAGGTGTCCCTGTCCATGGCAGGGGGGTTGGAACTAGATGATCTTTAAGGTGCTTTCCAATCCTACCCAACCATGATTCTGTAGGATTTGCATCAAAAAAATCCCAACACCTCAGCCATTCACACCATGCTTTGTAACTGAAGAAGATTTAGAACTCTCTGTGTCTCTGGGCCTTTGTATTTAAGATTTCAGTGAGAAATAATTGCCTTCCATTGGGATTGGAGCTATTTTCCAGCATCTTAAGGCACTGATGCACATTGAAACGTGAGGCAGCAGAGTACTTTCTTCCTAATCACTCCCATATCTCTGAGTCTTTTGAGCTACCCTACTGCTGCCAAAAAATAAAACACAAAAACACCTTTGTGCTGGAAGATTGTTTCTCCCTTTAAAAGTTTGCCCTTTGCTTGGCAGACCCTGGGCTTCAGCCTCTAATTGGTTTCCCTGCTTCCCCTCAAATACTTCCTAAGGTCTGAATTCCTTCAGCTGAGAGCTCTCCACTCTAAAAGCAGAGCAGTGGCTATTTTTGAGCCACTTTGTGCCACATGGGGGATATTTTCCTGCACAGATCTCTGTTGTCAGGATAAAACATCCTCCAATTCTGCTCCTCCCTGGGAGTTAATTGCTAAAGTAATTCCAGTGCTTGGGCTGGACGTTAGGAGCAGTTCACAATATGTGAGTGAAGGTTTTGCAGCCTTTAAAGGAAGAGGAGGCTTTGCTTTTTCTCTGTTTAACACAGACTTTGAAAGCAATGGAAGTGACATTCCTGCCTTCCCTCTCAGCAGGAGTTACTTTGATGCAGCTCCATTTATAGAACCATAGAATGGTTTGAGTTGGTAGGGACCTCAAAGATCATCGAATTCCAA
>VZTY01008807.1:0-29600 GCA_013400935.1 Turnix velox
CTCCCCGACTCCCGGGGCCAGTTCCGCCTCCCTTCCGCCCTGCCCGCCGAGGATGGGCTCCGGCCGCTGCTGGGGCGGTGGGAGGTGGTGCTCCCGTGGCCCGCTCCGCCTCCCTTCCGCTCTGCCCGCGGGGAATGGGCTCCGGTGGCTGCTGGGGCGGTAGGAGGAGAAGAGCGGCCTGGGAGCGAGGGAGAGCCGAGCCGCCCCGCCCCGAGCACCTCCACAACGCTGCCGGCCGTGGCGGCCCGTGCCGGGGCGAGGAGCAGGTGGTTGGTTCCCTTTGCTGCGGGAGCCACCGTCCATATCCCGGGCCTGCCTTCGAGCCCCAGCTCTGCCCTCAGCTGCCCCTCTGTCTGTGGGGTGTTCCCGACCAGCAGAGCCCTAGCGCTGCCCCCTGAGACCGATCTGAGCATTGCAAACTTCGAGCTTCATTCCCAAACTTTTCCCCTCATAAAAGACAACCGTTAACATACTTATTTTCAATCAAGCAGATGCTTTGTTACAGGAACTGGAAGAGCACTGAATAATCCTTAGCTCTCAGGGCAAAAGTTGTAAAAAAAGTGGGATCTCCTTCTCTGCAGACATTCAAACTCCACCTAGATCCCTTCCTGTGTGACCTGATCTGGATGTTCCTGCTCTGGCAGGAGGATTGGACTAGATCTCTTGAAGTCCCTGCCAATCCCTGACATTCTGTGAGAATCAGTAATGCTGGGGAGAAAATCGTGTCTCTTTAAGTAATGAAGCAGTGTCTGTGCTGGCCTTATTACAAATCCTTCTATCCATATAGTTGGCAAATAAATTATTAGGGCACAGCGAGGGAGACATGGGGATACATTTCTTGTGAAAATTTTCTATGACTCCAAAGTCAACAAGTCAGCATTTATAAAAATAATCTGCAGTGACACACCCTGGGAGGACATTGATCCCTGTCCCATGAAAACCTGCACCCAACAGAAAAGGAAAGTCATCTTGATAATGGTTCTTTTTTTACAAACTCTTATCAAAGGAACCTGTTTTTTCCTGCCCTGTGCAAGGGAGGGAGAGGAGCAAAGGGAAGGAAAAGCTGCTCTCACCACCTGCAGCCATGCTCCCCGGGGCACAGAGCCTGGGCTGGGTCACCTGAGGTGCTCTGAAATGTAAAAGGTTGGGGAGACCTGATCTCACAAGGATGCAGGGAACATTTGTCCCCTGATAACTGCAGTGATCTGGGTTCTGTTGCCCAGATACTGCTGGAACACCTCTGGCCCTGTCAGCCTTTGCTCACGTGGCCTTTGCCTTCCCTCCCAGTGCTGTCTGTGCCCACCTGCACCTCCCAACACCCCCTGACAGGCCCAGGCTGGAGGAGTCTGCGTGTCCCTGACCTCCTGCTTCTGAGGTCCCAGTGGCCCTTCTTCAGGAGAAGCTGTGAGTGAAACCCTGGTTGTGAAATCTGGCAGCAGCAGCTGGGGTTTGTCAGGTCTGGAAGAGGATGAGAAGGCTTCTCACTGCCGGGAGCAGTCTGGGCAAGGCTGATCTCCCACAGGTTTCTTGCAGAGCCAGGATGGTGAAATGTGTCTTCTGAAAGGAGATGAGGAGAGAATGTCCCTCCTATGATAATTTTTCCCCCTCAGTCTCTTGGTAGATTTGCCATTCTCTCCCTCAGGTCCTGCCCAAATGGGGCAAATCCTGCTGTGTCCTACCTCCTGCCCAAGAACTGTAGCAGAAATCTTCCCTCAGCAGCCTCAGCCTCATCTCTGATGTCTTCTCTGACATGGGAAGCATCTCCCTCAAGCTTTGTCTTTCAGGGCCAGAGCTTTGAAATTTGCACCAGATCAGCTGCTGCTTGGCAGAACTCCCTTGTCCCTGCTGATGGAGCTGCTACTGGTGCTGCCACAGAGAGCAGCTCCTGCTGCCTCTCATTAGGCCAAGCTGGTGAGCTTTCTGGGAGTGGAGCCAAGAAAGCAGCGACCATAGTTCATGGTAGCCCACAGCTTCATTACTGTGAAAAATTGAAAAAATGCGATAGCAGATGCTCTAGAAATACATCTGGGAGCCTAAAGGTCAGAATCATTAAGTGCTTCTCAGTCACCAGCACCAGCCAAACACCTCTCTCTGCACGCTGATTAATGCCAATATGATTAAAACCAAGCAGCCAAGAGCAAGGAGGTAGAAGAACGGAGAGAAGCTCACACATCCAGATCCATCCCTCTGTTTTATCCAACTCACAGCAGCTGCTTGGGAGAAAAAACATGAGTCAGGGCCCTACGCTCTGAGAACGTCTGCCTGTCATTATCCCCGCTCCTCTTGATGTTAGCAAAGACTGAGAAAAACAGGAGGGATCAGCAGGGAGAAGGGAGAGATGGGGGGGTTCAGCTTGCTGGGTGTTGGCCTGTTGGCACCAGGAGCTGGCTGAGGAGCAGGGAGCTGGGGAGCAGGGAGATGGACATTGGGGAGCTGGGAAACAGAGTGGGGAGCAGGGAGTGAGGAGCAGGGACCCTTGGAGTGGGGAGCCGGTTAGCAGAGCTGCAGGGAGTGGGCAGCCAGGAGACACTGACTGCTCAGCCCTGCCCTGTTCCACTCACCCTTCCCTGGTCCTGCAAAACACTTCTGGATCTTTTCCCCAGTGTGGGGAAAAAAAATTGTGAAATTTAAAAAGAAAAAAACAAACCAAAAAGGATCTGACAGCACAATTCTTCCCTGTGCAAAATAAGCCACTGAAAGCTGACTCTTAAAAAAATGGGTTTTCTGTGGCACAGGTGTGGGGTGGAAGAAGAGAGAAGGGAAGATAGAAGCTTCATATTTAAACACAGCAAAGGGGATGCTTCCCAGCTGATCTCAGGAATAAGGCCCCGAATTTAAAGGAAGTTCCTTGGAGCCTGCTCTTACCCTGATCAGCCACAGAAGGGTGCTGTGCACCGCATTTCCCTGCTCTGTCCCTGAGCCAGTGGCCAGGCCAGCGCGGGCAGCTGTGGCCGTGTGACACCCAGGGTTTGGGAAACTGGCTTTCCACAGCTCTCAGGAAGCAGAACCAGGTCCTGCTGCCAGGCAGGAGGGATTCAGAGATCCCAAGAGTACCAGAGGGCAGCCAGAGAGCTCTGCAACACTTGGAGGAGTCCTGGTCTCCTTCTGCAGGGAGCTCTTCACCCTGGGGTTCACCAGCCATGCAGGGACAATACAGTTGCTGCAGGAGAGTCCCACAGTGACCCACCAGGAGCAGTGGGGTCCCAGCTGCTGGCATGGCTGCCGACGGCTCCTCAGGATGCAGCTGGGACCTGTGGGGGAGGTGGGTCTACCCTCTTTCGGGGCAAGGAAGTAGGGGCTGCCATTTTGCAGGGGTGCTCCCCCGGGGCTCAGCTAGCACCACAGGGGTCCGGGTGCTGTGGGGTCACAGCCCCACTGCTTTGGGGTTTGGAGCCAGAGCTCTCCCCCACTGCAGAAGGGCTGGCATGGCATGGCGGCTGATACCATCGCCCTCCTGCCTGCAGCTGGAGCCACTGGCAGCCAGGGTATGGCTTCTGTTTACAGCAGGGCTACGGGATGGGGGAGAGAGAGGGTTTCAGTTGGGCTGTGCTGTGGCAGGGATGGAGCTGAGCAGCCATGGCAGGGGCTGTGCCAGGGGAGGTCGCTCTGCTGCCGCTGCTCGCCCTGCCGGCGCTCAGCCCCGCAGCTGTTCCTCTGCTCGGAGCCAGAGAACACTCTGTTCAGAGCTCTCGATTAAACAAAATGTTTGTGCGTGTCCGTCTTGGCCGGGCTGTGCTCTTGCCACCGCGCGGCCCCTGCTCCAGCCGCTCTGGGGACGGGTCTTTGCGATGGCCACTTTGAGAGCGCGGTGGCCACCTCTGCACAGTCTCCTCTCCAGAGTCACCCTCTGTCCCTGTGCCCCAGATCCTCCAAGAGGGGCCATGGCTGCTGCCATCCCCGGGTGCCAAGGGGAGCTGCTGGGAGGAGACAGGCTTTGCTTCTTTACATGGGATGAATTGACATCCACCCCATGAAGTTGCTGCTCCTTTCCCACTTGAGCAGGGCTTTGGGGTGCAGCACAAGACTGCAGAAACAGCTAAGAAATTCCCTGGGCTCAGGTTGACTCCAGCAGTACAAGACACCCTTCCTGACACTCTCCTGGTGACTGCTGATCACTGATTGCCACAGGGCAGAGCAAGCCATCTCCATCACCAGCCAGCACCATGGTGGGGCTGATGCTGGTTTTCAGGGACGTCTCCTGTTCTGCCCAGCAAGCATTGCCAGGGATGTGCCTGCTTCCTTCCCCACCCGAGGGAGCTGTTTGTGCCAGTTCTGCACATCTGCAGTTAAATGGAGACAGATCAGCCTCAACAGCCTGTGTCATCCCTCCTGCCTGTTCCTCGCCTGCAGGGCAGCCCTCAGCCAGATGTGCCATCATCATCCTCTGCTGCTGCTTCTGCTGATACAGCCCAGCTCAGGGCTCAGCGCCTTGCTTTCAGGAGGAGAAGAAGCTGCTGATGGCTGTCAGGTGCTGGTGGCCACTTTGATGAAGACAGCCCTGCACACAATCCAGGCCATGACTCGCTGCCCAGCTGCAGGAGGGTTTCCCAAGAGCTGCAGCTTTCAGCAGAGCTGGTTGGCCAAGTGGCGTGCGTGGCCCTGCCAAGCTGTGCCATGGCCCTTGCGAAACGCTGTTGATAAACATTGCAGGACGTGCCAGGTCCTGCCAGACAACAGCTGATGTTCTGGGGCTGCAGGGAGCGCCCACTCAGACAGAGGAATTTTCCACTCCTCTCCGGCACTGTGTCTGACCCTGACAGGGACTGTCCCCTCATGGCAGAGACTTACTTGCTGGTGTCCCTGCCATCCCTATGGGGCTCTGCAAACCCCACCATGCGAGGGCTGTCCCAGGCACAGCTCAACTTGAGAGGTGGTTGGGTTGCACAGGGCACAGTGATTCCCTACAGGGCTGGGCTGGGGTGCCACCTTCTCCAGGGTGACCCACCATTTGTGTCCTGGGGATGAACTACCATTAGCTTTCCTTTTCTAAGCATGTGGATCAGTTTGGGTGAACCTTTCATAGGTTGTGTTGCTGTCCCAGCGATGCTGGTCCCATTTGCACATGTCCTGGGACACTGTGTGACTCTCCCCAGGGCCCTCAGGCGGCCTGGACCAGCTCTACCCCACTGTATCTCCAGGCATGTTGGGAACATCTGGAAGAGAAGTGGATTTGCAGCATGAAAAGGGTGTGCTCTGTCCCGTGCTGGCTGCTGCAGGGTAATTAGAGTGCTCAATACTGAATTTAATTTGACCAGCATGTCCTGGAGCTGTGTCTCCATGTGCCCCACCATGCCCTGACAGCTCTCAGAGGTACAGGCTGGAGTTTCTGCAGGGACTGGTCAGTTCTGGGCAGAGCAGTTCCAGGCACAGCTCTGACCACTGCTGGTGCCATGTGTGCCCCCAAGCAACTCTGGGTCCCCACTGCAGCCTGGTCTGTGCTGTGCCCACCACCCCGCACCCACAGGGGATGTACATTTCAAACCCTGACATCCCACAAAGTGTTCCCAGTGCCTGTGGCACATCAGGGAACATCAGTGGCAGCACAGTGGGGATAGTGACCCAGTGCCTGTGGAGGAGTCCTCCAACAGAGCCCCAGCAGATGGAAGGGATTGGTGCCCAGGGCAAACACTGACCCCATCATCTGTGGGGATTGTCGTCCCCTTGTCCCCCATCACTGGGGCAGAGCCGAGGTGGGCAGGGAGCCGGCATGCATGTCTAGGAGGGCACTGCTGATGTCTCAGCTATATATAACTGTGCTTTGCTGACCTACAGACACACTGCTTCGTGGTTTTGATGTAGGGTAATTGCTATTATTACTCAGCTGGTATTACAGGGGAATGAGTGAAGCTCTGGGAATGCCAGCTCCTCTCCTGTGTTCTGCCCATCGCGGACATGCACAGCACACCGTGGCGGGTCACTGCCGACAAGGGCAGCCATAAGGCAGGCCTGGTTTCCATCAATGGGCCCTTCTGCTCCCTTTCTCCCCACCTCGGCTCAGAGACACGGCAGCAGGAAGGTGGAAGAGGACCGGGAGCAGGGGGGAGGCTGCATCTTCCTCCCAGCATGAGGCGAGGGGCGGCGGGGGCTCGGTGCCCGCCCAGTCTCCACTGGGGAACAGACACAGCTTGGGCAAAGTGCAGCTGGGGAGACACAGGCCCTGGCCCAGCCCCGGGTCCTTGGGACGTGGTGTTCTCTCCCAGCCGAGATAAGGACAATCAATAATAAAAACAGGCAGCCGGGAGGCGAGTCCGGCCTCCGGGCAGCGGCCGCTGGGAGCTGGGTTACTGGAGCAGGCAGGGATTGCCCCCGCAGGGAGATGGAGGCAGCCCCCCATGCGGCCCCTCACACCTCAGGCTCGCTGCCCGGCACCCACCTGGGCACATGCCATCTCCCGGCTGCTGGAAGGACGATGACAGAGCCGTGCTGGAGGCTGAGGGTGCCTCGGTGCCCGGCTCGGGGAGGCGGCAGGAAGCCAGCACATGCGCGGGAGGGGGAGGCAGGGCCAGCCCAGCCTCTGGAGCCACCCTCTGCACTTGCATAACGCTCTGCGTTTGAAATCGACTGCACAAACATGACCCACTTGCCGAGCACACGGCACATCTCGGCCAGATCCTGATAAAGCAAAAGAAAAAAGGAAATCCAACCCCATCGGGGCTCCTGAACCCGGGTGGGGATGGTGTGGGTTTGGTGACGTGGGGGCTGTGGGGTGCCCTGGCTGAGCCGTGGTGCTGGGGCTCCAGCTCTGTGTAACAGCCTGGAAGGTTCAGGCTGGCCCAGGGCCAACATGTCCTGCAGCAAGTTCTGGCACTTTCTGAACTCCCTGGAGCTGAAGCGAAGCTCAGGAGTTTGCAGTTTCCCTGGGAAAAAAGGGCCGTGGGGACACATACATTCCAACTACCTCCTCCTGCCCTAGGAGGAGAGACCTGGATCTAGTCCCTGGGATGAAATGACATTTTTGGGGGGTTGCAATCTGAGGGTCTCAGCCTCAGGTCAGGTTTTTGCTGGCTGATGGCAATTCGGGCTGTCGAATGCCTGCAGATTTTCCTTGGAAGGTGCTGGAAGCAATCAGAAAGCAGTTACATAAAAGCTCCTTTAAACTCTGCTTAAGTGGATCCAGCCAATGCCCCCCCCCCCAAACTCCCGTGGCGTGCAAAGGCCAGTGCCCTAGGACAAGGAGCAGCCTGATTAAGGGAGCCAAGATCCAGGATCAGGAGTCTCTCCTCTGCTCGCCCTCAAATGCACCAACAGCCGGGGCAGCCATTCCCTTCCCTGCCCACTGCTGCATCCCTCGGGGGCATCGCTCCTTCTGCTGTCCCTGCTGGGGACGTGCTCCCTCACACCCTGTCCCTGGTGAAGGAAAGCACATCGACTGCTGCAGAGCCTGCCCCGACCTTCACACCCTGCAGGGCAGCTCTGCTCCCACTTCCACCATTGCCACCCCTTCAGCCTTGTCCTGAGGAGCAAAGAGGCCTTGGAGTGATTCTCAGTGTCACTTATTTTCCTCTCCTTAGTGACTGGGACACTGAGGCACAGCACCATGCTGGGCTGGCAGTGACACCCTATGAGGGTTCGGTGCTGTATGGACCCTCTCAGTCCCTGAGTGGAGGACACAACCCTGCAGCCCTCACAGTCTGCCCTTGCCCAGGGAGATGAGACTGCCCAGGGGAGTGCCCAGCACTGCCCTTTAGCAGAGCCAGCACACTGGCACGCTCCACACACACTCTGGCACACGCCATGGCCACTGCTTGTCCTGGCTCTCAGCAGCAAAAGTCCATATGGGCCGTGGCAGGGGAGGATGGAGTTTAACCCTCGTGGTGCCAACGATGGCGTGGTCTCCCAGCTGGGATCTCCCAGCCCCCCTCAGCTGGTGGCACCAGGTTTGCTCAGCATTAGACTGTGCCCTGAGGAGGTGTTTGGGTGTGTGGTGAGGGGTTTGGTGAGGTCCACTGCCTGAGCCAGAGCAAATGTCCCTGAAAATTTGTGGAAGACAAAAGATGTGAATTTTCATTGCTCTTGGAGCATTTTAGAGTGTTTGCTGGTACTGAGAGGTTCTGTGTTGTGGGGACAGCACAATGCTCTTGTGTGCGTTTCTTTGAAATTCTGTTGCTTTTATTTCTGTTACATCCTTCAGAGCTGTCCCACAGGAATGCAAGACAACCATGTCCTCGTACGACCCAGGTGGCAGCGTGGGCACACACAAACAGCCAAAGTTCATGTGCCACTGCTGTTTGGGCTGCCCCCCATGATGTCAGTGCTGTGGACAGGACAGGTCTTTCTTTGGGTGGTGGGTTTTAGGGGTCCCAAGCCCAGGGCCTGCCCATGGGGTGCCTGGGCAGCACCCGGAGCCGGGAGCACGGCCAGGAGGTGGCAGCAGCCCTTCACCGTGGTGCCAGGCCTGGACTGAGACCCCCTCCAAAGGAGTATTCCCACCACCCTGGTCACCTCTCTGTGGATGAGAATGGCAGAGGCAGAGGAAGGCCGAGCTCTGCAGGACTTTGAGTGCTTCAGAGAGTACTTTTAGGGATGAGGACTGGGGAGATGGTGTCTCTGCAGGCCCTGTGCAGGCACAGCTGGCTGTGGTTCCAGCTTGTGGTTTGAGGCAGTGGCGTGTGGAAGCCGGAAAGAACAAACTGTTCAAGTGCCGGCCCATCCAGCTTCTGCTTTCGAAGTTATGGCTCAGCCAAACAAACAGAGAGTCTTGGCCTGAGCCCATCCCTGGCCCCATCCTGGCTGGGTCATTGGTGGCTGCTGCTCTCTGCAGGGCAGGCAAAGGGCTTCACTCTCCACCATAGCTTTGCACCCCTTCTTGCACCTCCACAAATGACCCCAGGCACACAGTGGCTTCCTGGGCATCCTGCTCTGGCCATGGCCAGGTGGTCCCTGCAGAGATGGACAGTGGCTCTGACAGAGATGGACACTCTGCTCACTCCTGCTTGGCCACTGGCAAGTGGAGGGGGATTGCCAAGGTGTGTTGTCTGCTGGGATGGAAGGGCAGACGGCAGGGATGAGACAGAGGTGGAGAAGTTGAGCACTGACCCATCGCTCTCAGGTGTTTTAGTGCAACCCATGGCTCAGAGACAGGCTCAGGGCACTGAAGCCTGGGGAGGACACAGAGGTCCAGCCATGCCTCTGTGTCCCTGAACAGGCTGTGGACTAAGAAGCTGCCAGCATGAGGGATGCGTGAGGTGACTGCAAATGTCGTGGAGAGGGGGAAGCTGTGCCCAGAGAAGAGTCCCACCCTAGGGGTACCCCTTGGCAGGAAGGGGGAGCTGAGGGCTGTAACTGGCTCTGAAACACAAGACTGTGGGGTGATGTCTTGTCACAACTGCCAAATTCACACACGGGGGTGCAGGTGGGAGGGGGAAGTGGGAAAGGGGTGGGGAGCCCAGTTACGTATAGCGAGTCCTCCAGCCTTCCTTCCTGCGGTGTGGGCTGGGGTATATAAACAGCCAGGCTATAATTATCTGGGGCTGCTGAGCACCGAGCCCGTGCTGCCGGCTGCCATGGGCACCACTGCCAGCTCGGGGCCCCCAGCCTGCCACAGCCCAGATAGCCTGTGCTGTAACAGAGGGAGTATGGCAGGGCCCCTACCTCCTCACCTCTGCAACAGGAGTGATGGGGCTGCAGAGACTCCAATGAGGGCACAGAGGCTGTTGGAAATGCCTGTAGTAGGGCCCAGGGGCTGCTGGGTGACTTTATGAGGCAGGAGGAACCACCAGTTTACACCAGTCTGGTCCAGGTCTGCTCCTCACCATCACATTTCCCACCCAGAAACTCCCACTATTTGTGAAAGACAGGTGCAGGAAGGGTGTAGCTTCCTCCACACTCCTTTCCCTTTGTATTTTTGACCATTTCTGATTCATCCTGTGAATCCTGCTCCTCTTCTCTGGGAGACTGTCTCCTGGAGCAGACAGAGTTGTAAGGTCCAGAGTGGGCAGTGGCTGTGTCCCTCTGAGGGTCACCTCAGCTCCCTGTTCCCAGGCAGATTTCATAGGGCCAGAATGAGAGAGATCCATTTTGGGCTGGGTTCACTGCAGCTAATGGGAAACAGCAAGCTGGGAATGAAGAACTAAGCTAAGGTCAGAAGACACCCAGCTGTTGCAAAGGCCTGGGACAAGGGCTGGCTGTGAGATGTGGAAAGTGCTCGAGGCTGGTGTGTGCTCCTCAGCTGAGTGGTGTTTGCTTTCACTTCCCGGCTGGTCTCAGGGGCAGACAAACACTGGGAACTTTCCACATCCAGAACAACAAAAACAAAAGACACTCGAGAGAAAAAATATTCAGATTTGGAAGTAAAGAAGGAATCCATCACTTCATACCCAAAACCAATCTGCACTTCATGGGAAGCTGGGTCAGGAATGGAAACAGCCACAGGAAAAAAACGGTCACAAACCAGGTCATGGTGACCCTGCTGGGCTGCCCAGCTTGGGACTGGTGGTCTCTAGTCACTTTATGAAGCCCAAAGGCTGGGCTGCCGACCACAAGGGGATGTTTTGGTGTATTTTGGGGTAATTTGGAGGAGCTCTTGGAGAGCTGGTGAGCACAGGGCTGGAGGCCGTGGCTGAGGTATCTACCTATGGCTTCTGTGAGTAGGGGCACACCTCCCCTTGTGTGCATCAGGATGAGCTTCCTAGCTGTAGACTGGGGTGGTTTGAGCTGGCCCTGGCCACCCTCCAGCCACATCCTCTGTCTTCTGGCTGCGAATTCCCTGCCCTTAGCACTGGTTGGAGCCACTCGCATCTCATGGGGGGTTCCATTCTGTCTGATGCTGCTGAACAGGAGCTCCCTGTATCTCCCTGGAGCTCAGGGGGGTTGGCAGGTCTCAGCTCCCCATGTGTCCATGCTGCCCATCCAGCCTTCAGTCAGGAAGAGCAAACTGGGGTCAAATGCTTCATCAGAGATATCGATTGGCAATGGCAGGAACACATTTAGTGACAGATCCCAGTGGTTTGGCAGAGAGCCCTCCCCTCACGAGACAGAAGGGGACATAAAACATGTTCAGACTCTGCTGAGAATGGATGTGGCACCGGCAGGGTGGGAGAGTTTGCAGCAGGGTCAGAGTGAGGACGAGCTGTGGACCCAGCACAGTGGCCCCGTCTACCCAGCCCTGGGGGAAGGGCGAACCTGGGATTAGCTGTTCCCAGCACATCCCAGCTATTTACCTCTTGGGTCTCCCGCACCAAAGATCTTCACTGATGAAAGACATGGACCTGGAACAGGCATTTGGCTGATGAAAGACATGAGGAAAATTGCCAGCGGAGCAATTTCCCCGTGTGCTTGCATCAAGGTCCTGGACTCCAGTGGGGCAAGTGGCACGAGCAGCACACTGCATCCTGCAAAGCTCTGTTTGTCCATGGCCCTCCTCTCCCAGGAGATGAGGGAACTGCAGAAACAGGCTCTTTTCTTTGGCCTTTTCCGCACCCCGAGGACAGCCAGAGCAGGGATGGATTTTGTCTTGGCAGAGCCTGTGGCTGGAGGGTAGCAGGAGCAAGAGGGGAGGGTTCTGGAGCCCCGTGGGTGTGAGGGAGCCACACTGCAAGCAGAGACATCTGCTGCAGCACCTGCACTGGGTCAGGTCTACCGAGGAATGAGAGGGCACCTACCACTGACCAACAGGGGGTAACCAAGGGCTTCTCCTCCCTGAATACAAGGAGAAGGCGAAACGCTTCCACAGTGGTACTGTAATGCCAAAATCACCCCTGCAGTGGCTCATCCAGAAACTGCTCTGCAGCTGCCTGAGGGTCTGAGGGATAAAACCACTTCAGTTCTGAAACAGGCCAACATGCCCATGGGGTGCTTTTCCCCAGCAGCTCCGGTGGGCAGCTTTCCCTGCCAACAAGCCCTGCAGTTCCAGAACACCCCAAGGGAGCCTGGTGGGTGTTTGCCCAGGAGCTGGGGCCACACGGGGTGCTTTGCACTCCTTCCATCCTTTGGCCCTGTTGTGTCCCCCAGTCTGCTCCCAGAACAGGGTGCTGGCCTCAGCCTTACATGGCTGTCCTCGTGGGAAGTCAGGGAAAAAGAAGAAATAGTGAAAACATTGGATTCTGGGTAAGTTTTTGTATATTGGCTTCATCCAGCTTGGGCTGTGCGGGGAGGATGGAAGGGCTGCTGTTTTGGTGGGTGCCAGGTGGAGAAGGTTCTCCAGCTCCCTGCCTTCCCTTCTCTCACGGGTTGTTTTCTCCAAGCATGAATACATTTGAGCTGGCTCCTGGGCTCTGTTTTCTTCTTTGGGCAGAGAGTTGTGTCAACAAAGCAGGGCTTCTGCCTTATCCCTCCCGTTTCTAATTGTTTCCGTACGGATCTAATTTCACCCTGTCCCAGAGCAGGGCCATGTTCCCTGCTTACACAAAGTTGAAAACAAGGGGTGAGGCACTGGCAGTTGGCAGGAGAGCGTGTCCACCCTGCACTGCTCTCTGAGCTTTGATCAGCCTCCAGCCCTGGCTTTTACAGGTGCCCGAGTCCTCTGGCCATTCCCCAGGGAGTGGTGGACCTGGAGAGGCTGCTGTTTGCAACAGGGACCCCAGCGAGACTGAAAGCTGCAGTTGGTCTGCGGTCCCTCCCATCGCTTCCCAGGGAGAGCAGCCCCTGCCCTGCGGTGTTCGGGATCCCCCTGCCCACAGGGAGAAGCTGAGCATCCCACACACGGCCCTGCTGGGACCATGGTGGAGCTGGGGATGCTCAGTGGCTCACAAAGAGCTGTCTGTCTGCAGAGACTTTTCTTGCTATTGTCCCCCGTCCCAGTTTCAGTGCCGGCTGCACACACTGCTCGTCTTTCTAGGTCAGTGAAGGGGGACTTTGTGTGCCAACAGCAGTGATTCTCTCCCCACACAGGGTCTTTCCCTCACTCCTTGGATCACGCTGCTTTATTCGTGCTGGTTTTGACCGGAGCATGAAGCATCATCTCACGTGCACCCGTCCTGCTGCCAGCTCTGCTGGGGCTGGTGCTGCCAGGCAGGGAGAGACTCTCTTCGTGGCCGGTGAGCTCTGCCTCATGGGGTCCCCACTGTGTCCTCGCAGCACTGGATGTGCCACCATCAGGGACAGTGATGTTCAGGGCAGTCCAGGTGTCCCCTGAGGACAGTGGCAGGGTGGGAAGGGCAGGGACAAGGGCAGTGTGAGCTTTACCTCTATCTCTTGGGCTTCTTGGGCTTTTAGGAACTAGCAGGACTCCTCCAGCCTCCCTGGGGACAAGGAAAATTCCATCAGCCCAGCACCAAGATGGAGCAGGGGACATGGCTTTAGGCTGACTGTGTTGGATGGGGGATGCACAGCTCTGCCAGCACATGGTCCTTCCACTGTGGTGATGTGACACACGTGGGGGCTGCATTTTGAAGTGCCTGTCTGAGGGACACACATGACAAAAGCAGAGAGCAGCAGGGCTGTGCACAGCCAGCGTCTCCCATCTATTTCCACTGGGTGCAGGAGACATAGCACCATGAGCTCCCTGATTCTGTGCTGGAGCATTGAACTCCAGATGCAGTGTCCCTGCTCATCCTCAGACTGGGCAAGGTGGGGGGAAGGAGGCACAGTGCTGAGGAGATCTGCCCTGCCTGACACATTGTGCCAAGGAGGAAAGAAGACTTTCCCAGCATAAGCCTCATGCTTCTGCATTTCAGAGCAGCCTTTGAGGGAGAATCCTCTTGGCTGCATACGTGTGCAGAGGCACACACATCCCGACTCACTGATCCTCCCATGTCCTGGGGCCACAGCAGCACCTTGTCTGTCATTGCAGGTCACCTGGCCCCTAGGATGTGTCCAGCTGCAGCTCTCTTGCTGGAGGGGACACAAAGTCTCCCTGCTCATCCCCCTTTCCTGGACACCCAGGTGCCCTCACAGCACTCACCATCTCTCTCCCCACCCACCTCTTTAGTATTATGGCTGCAGGGAAAGGCAGCCATTGTCCTTGTACCTCCTCTCCCTCTCTGATCCCAGCTGTTTTTCCTCTTGTTTTCAGCCAGTAACTATCCTGGAGCTAAAAATAACAAGGAATTTACAACCCTCGACCTTGAACTGGGCCGAGTGCGGCGCTGCTGCTCTGTGCTGTGTCAGCAGATCTCTCCCTGGCTCATCCCAGGTTTTCCTTGCACCTTCCCAAGTCCTTCCCTGGGGGCACAGCACCGGGGTGCCGCTGATGGCACTAGTGGTGTGTGATGCTGAGAGTTGGTCCTGTAGGAGGGTGGAATTCACCACATGGGTACAGGGGAGAGTGGGCAGTGGGTGATCCCAGGAGGTCAGGTCCCCAAGATGTCATGAGATTTTGTTATTTTGTCCTTTCATGTATTTTCACCATTTCTCTGGTGACATTTCCTTTGCAGACAGTTTTAGCATATATTTAGAAAAGTCTTCCCCACCATACTTGGGAAAGCAGGAAACTTGCTGTTTGTGTCATTGTCTTTAAAAGGAAAGCTGAGATTGACGTTTAATCAGGGAGCTCCTGCAGCCAGAGCCTTCAAGGAGGACTCCCCCACACCCAGTCCCTAGAGTGCTTTTTGCTATTTCAGTGACACGATGCATTTTGAAGGCCATGACGTTGAACTGGATGGATGGATGGATGGATGTCCTTCTGGGGAGGATGACGTGATGTGGCCCAGCTTTCCCCCTGCTGAGGGTCCCCTGGGATCTGGTCCCTGGCGTGGGATAGGAATGATCCTACACCTGTGCTCAGCGACAGCTCAGCGTGAGGCTTTCATCCGCTCCCTGCTCCAAATTAGCAGGCAGCCTGCTTAATTGCTTCCTTGTGGGAAGAGTTTGGAGAGTGTCCACCATCCGGAGAGGGAACACACTGACAATACTGTGGGTCGATGGCACAACTCTCACTTGCAAAAGAGAAGCTGGGCAGGCTGGTGAGGACTGGGCTAGCAGCAGCCACTCGAGCCATCAATGAGGGGGTGAACCCAGAGAAGCTGTGGCTGCCCCATCCTGGGCAGGGTTCAAGGCCAAGTTGAACTGGGTCAGTGGGAGGTGTCCCTGCCCTGGGCAGGGGGTGGCACTGAATGGTTCCATCCCTCACAAAGCATTCTGTGAGTCTATGGTTCTCTTGTGGCTACCCCATTGCTCCCCATTTGGCGGCCGCTGCTGGTATTGGCTATGGGCTGTTTGCAGCCATCACAGTAGCCTCAGATGCCATCAGGTCCCCAGGAAGCCAACCCCATTGCCTCCTGGTTTTAGCCAGTAGCAACCAAAGTCCCAAGGGGTGGCTGCAAATGCAGTCCTGGCATTGTGTGGCAGTTGCTTCTAGTGCCTGCTGTCCTGGGGGGCCAGGAGAGAGGAACTGAAAGCTGTGTGGCTACTGTGGATGTGAAAGCCATGAGCTGGGGGATCAGGCAGCAGAGCCCCTGTCTCTGTGGGGAGACTTGGGTGTGTTGGGGAGGGCAGCCATGCCACGGGGGGATAGAGGCAGCTCAAGGGGTGCTGCTCCGGTGTTTTTTTTCCCAGAGCAGGGACAGTGAAACCCCAATCGTGGGACAAGAGTCTGTGGGAAGAAGGAATGATTCACAGGCCATATTAAGCAGATTTATGGGGTTATTTCTCAAACAAAGGCTAAGCATGTGTGTTGTGCCATCCTGGCCCCAGCTGCATCCCAGCAGTGCTGCCAGCAGAGAGCCTGCCAAACCTCAGCCCTTCCATGAAAACAACTTCAGTGGGCAATAAAACTGGGGTAAACACAGCAGCATCAGCTTCAGAGCAGGTCTGTGCACAACATGTAGTGCTTCCCATGGCCAGGCTGTCCCTTGTTTGCCATCACTTGTGGTGCCACTCAGGGACTGTGAGTCTTGAGTTGGCATGGGGATTTTTAGGTGGAGAGTAATTTACCAGGGAAATCATGTGATTTCTCCTCTCTCCCTTGTCTTGCAGCATCTGAATTGCCTGTAAAGGAGCTGGCATCATGCAGGCTCAGAGCTGAGGGTCATGTCCCTGCAGGGCAGATGTCCACTGGGTCCACAGATGGTCCCTGAGGGTTGCATCACCAGGAGCTGTGGTGGCTGTGAGAAGCTGGTGGGCTAATGGTGGTTCCTGGGTTCATCTCTCTCTCTCAGCACCATCCCCTCACCATGAGGGTTAAACTCAGCTGCTTATTGGCCTTTCCTCAAGGGTGCTGGGAAATGAGGCTCCCCCTGAGAAAACATCATCCATCCACATCAGTGTCCCCTCAGCTGCTTCCTCACCAGACCCACCAAGGCCAGCCCAAGGAACCAGCCTGGGATTTTTTCTGCTAAAGTGGCAGAAAACAAGTCCTGGGACATTCCTGCCTCAGGATTCATTTGGAAGCCACTAGCGAGGCTGCAGCCTTCCAAGAAATGTGCCTCTGGGAAGCTGCCCAGTGGGAAAGAGGACAGAGGCAGAACATCACAGCAGAGAGGGAAGATTGAAAACAAGCTAGAAATAATAATAAAAATAAATTACTATATTTATACAAACACTCCAGGCAGAGAAACCAGCACTGCAGCCTGTGCTTTTCCTTAGCTGTTGATGTTTTTAATCTGTGATTTGGAAACTTTTTGCTATTTATAGCTCTCCCCTCTCCTCCCACAGCAGTTTGTGATGCTGATCCCTTCCAGATGCTGGTTCTTCACTGCCCTCCATCGAGGGGTGAGCATCCTCATCACCTGCTTGCAAAGCACGTGTGGGGAGCAAACCTGCAAGCTGGTGATGAGGGTGCTTACCAGGGTGGCCTCTGCCTGGATCCATGTCCTTTCCCAATCCTGGAACACCTTTTTCTGACCCAAAGTGGGAGATTTGGCAGGACAGGTGGAGAGAGTTTGGGTTGTTCAGCTTGGTGAGGTCTAATGGCAGCCTGTCAGAACCTGAAGGGGCTGTTTGCCAGGACATGGAGCGATAGGTGAAGGACAATGGTTTAAACTAGAGCAGGGCAGGGTTAAAAGAGACATGAGGAAGAATCTTTTCCCCATGAGGGTGGTGAAACATTGGTCCAGGTTGCCCAGAGAGGTGGTGAAGGCCCCATCAAGCCTGGAGGGCTTGCTGAGGCTCTGAGCAACCCTGTCACTGCAGAGGAGTTGGACTGGGTGGCCTTTGAAGGTCTCTTCCAACCCAGTACATCCTGTGATTCTGTGAACCAGCAGCAGTCTGGCTTTACTGTCAGAGTCTGATGAGAAGTCAGGATGAGTGGGAATGACTCTGGCACGGATCAGCCCCAGGGTGGCTGGGACCCATCAGTGCCACACATCCAGACCTGAGCCCCAGTTGAGGCACAGCAGAGGTGCCTCCACTGACGTCTTCCACTGTCCATGGAAAAAGCTGCAGTGAGGCTGCAGGCGCCAAGTGCCAGGCACCGCTCGTCACGCCTGGCCCCGCTGCAGACCCTGTTGCCCAAGCTTTGCCTCATCTTGCTGGCATCTGAGCTCACTTCCCCCAGCTCTCAGCCTCGCCACCACACCAGATCTTTCTGGAAACCCCATGACGCTGGGTCTGGCTGTGTGTGGGGCTGACAGGGTCCCTGTGTGTGGGGCTGGGAGGTACTAGTGCAGAGCAGCCCAGGTGAGGACCCTGGGGGCAAAAATGCAGTCAAATGGGTGATGGAGCAAACCATCCCACAGCCGTATTCATGCTCACACCTCAGCAACCCGTGGCTATACTGCTCCAAAGGGACCCCCATCATCCCTCCAGGTGCCTTGGGCTGCTCCCTAAGCAGACAGTCCTGGTTTCTTGGAGGAGGTCCCTGGTCTATATCACACCCTGTCGACATCTCTCCCCACCTCGAAAGATCGCATGAGTTGTAGGGTTCCCATGGAAAATATGAGTGTGGGTTTCCCTGCTGTGGCACGGAGGTTGGTGGTGACTCAGGGCTGGTAACCAGGGCAGCAGCAGCACACAAACAGGCTACACTGGGCTTGCTGGGGGACAAGGGATCCCAGCTGCACCTGGGCCAGCAAGGGGGGACCCAGGGGAGCCAGTGGTGGTTCCCAGCCCCTTTCCCAGAGATAAGGAGAGACTTGGGATGCCTAAGCTCTCGGGATGTCCTCAGCACTGCCCAGAGCTTCTTTGAGAAACCCCAAGGAGGAGACATACTACATCTGAGGGTAATGAGCTAAAGGCTCTCCACAGCCCACTGGCACCATGTCCCAGCGTGGGCAGAGCGGAGCTCCCCTGGGACAGTCCCCAGCATCCCCAGCTGAGACTCTGCAGCCCCAGGGAAAGGCTGGGGTTTTAAGTGCATTTTCTCTGTTATTCCTGGGTTGGGTGACTGTAATGGTGGCAATGGGTAGGATGAGGGCAGCTGTGACTTTTGGTCCTTTCCCTGTCTTCTGAGGAAAACTCCAGAAAAGCATCACACCGCAGCCCCTGGCCCTGCCTCATCCCAGGGCCCTGCGAGCTGCCATCAGCTGAGCAGCTGTGAGATGCTTGGGGGTGATATGACAGGGGGAAGACAGAGACACCCCATCTCCAAGCCTGGATGCATTGAGTGTGATGCAGCTCCACATCCCAGTCCCTGATTGGAGCTGCAGGAAAGCTGGAGATGCCCTGGCATGGCAAAAGGGTGATCAGGGAAGTCACATCCTGGTCCTGGCTGGGAGCGAGTTTGGGCCAGCCCTGAGTCACAGCCCAGGGAGGCTCCCTGGCCACCTGCTGACATCACTGTCACCCCATGCTGTAGGAGGGAGCAGGAAGGAGGAGCAGGAAGGCTGAGCTGTTGCCACAGCAACTGCTGTTTTCCTGACAGGGCTCAGGGAAATGGTGCTACCACTGCACATACATTTTGGGGCTGGTCCTTCTGTTTGCCCACCCCTGTCCTCACATGTGCTCAGCACCCAAAGGTCCCCATGGCAGCAGCAGGCTATTTGGGGGCTTTAAGAACTATTTTGAGCAGTGGCTGCAAGAGACGGTGGGCAGGCAGGAAGGGCCAGGCTTTGGGTTTTGATCTCAGAGCAATGGTGGGGTTGGGCGTGAGGACAGGGCGGAGAGAAAGCCTCAGGATGACTTCAGAAATCATCCCAAGGATTGCTGGTGGGAGCTGTTGTGGTCAGGGATGGGAGAAGATGCTGGAAAAGTTCCCAGAGCCCTCAGGAACCTAGTCCCCTTCCCTGCTGGATCAGGTGCTGAGGAGCAACAGCAGTGACTGCTCCCTGGCCAGGCCCAGCAGTCATCAAGATGAAGGAGCTGCTTTGGTGAATTTTTCTCTCTCCCTCTCTCATTTTCATTTTCAAGCCAGATGTTTTCATGGCTGAGAACCAAGAAATCTAAAAAAGTTTGTCTTTTCAGCGCAAAGTCAGCTCTTAGCAGCAAAAAAGTGGGCTGTGATGGGGCAAGGTGGGTCTGCAAGCCCCAGGGATCCTGTCCCAGCATGAGTGAGATCCCACCACAGCAGGAGAGACCTCGCTGTCCCTGTCACAGCAGAGGAGTGGCACACACACACTGGGCACTGCAGCGCCGGCCATGCTCACTCACACTCCTGCTGCTCCCGCCTGGCTGAGTAAACAAGTCCAGGAACGAAGATCTGAGTCATTCGTGGGCTCAAAAACATCCAAACATGGTCACATCGAGCAATAGCTCCGGTAGGGCTGCACTGGGGGCCCAGGCATGGAAAGGGCTGAGCAGGGACTCGGTGCCCGTCACTGGGGGTTTGCAGGTTGCACCCCCCCTCCCTAGGGCACATCCAGACACAGTCACTGTGTGTCCCACCATGGGTGTCCCAGACATTCCTGCATCACCCTGGGCACAGCCAAGGCACAGGGTGGCCTGATCCTGCCAGCACAAGGCTGGGTGGCCACTGCAAAACTTGTGCAGGGAGTAGACAGAATAGTTGTTATCTCCAGGGCAAACACCTGTACAAGGAAACCAGTTTTAAACTTATCTACATGGCAAACACGTGGGGAAACCAAATAATAATCTCTGTGCTGCCAGATTTTCTTCAGCAGCAGCAGAGCACTGCGGGGAGCAGGCATTTGTTGGATGCCTTCAGGTTTCTTGGTCTGGAGATGAGGAGCTCAGAAGGTCAAAGGAAGGGAAAGTCCAGAGGGAGATCCAGCTCAAGCTGCTAAAAACACCAGGCACAGCACATCCCAGCTCCCAGCACAGAGGTCCTTCACACCAGTCAAACATCATCTGTGGGAGCTTTTAGACACAAAAATTGGAGGATTCCCAAAAGAAACAAAATTGGAAGAAGCACAGTAACTGTTTCCAGGTTTACAGCTACAGCTAAAAATAATCAAACCTGGTGCAAAAATTAAGTCTGAAACAGGAAGAAAATCTTCTGGTTTTGGTGTGTCTGGGACCTGATCCCTCTTGGATGTGGTTTGGGCTGGAAAGTGGCTTCAGCTTCATCCTCAGCCCAACCAGGGCTGAGGTATTTTGGAGGGGAAAAACTCCATCCCCAGGTGTTTTCCATCTCCATCAGCCCTGCTGCCCTGGGGAGGTAGGAAGGGAATGTCATTTTTGGCCCCGTGCCTGCTTGCCCCAGTGATGTGAGCAGCAGGCAGAACTCATATATGCTGGACTTATATAGACCACCCTGCCCAACTGCTGGCTCTACTGCACTGGATGCCACAGGGATGAACACACTGGGCAATGGGCCTGTGTCTGGGGGGATCGGAGAGCTGGGGACCTCAGAGCATCCTCCGAGTCATGAAATAATCCCATCACCTTTCCACTGATGGCTCCTGGTCCTGGAGTCATGGTGGCATGATCCCAGGGTGGTGGAAGAGTAAAAAAACCCTAATTCCCCAGTAATTCCTCCATTAACAGCAGCGCTGGCTGAGGTGGTAGGGCCATCCTTTCCCTCCAAGTGGGGTATCCTCCAGGCAGTGGCAGAGCTCTGGCTGATGACACCCCCACCCCAGTGACATTCTGACAGGGCTCAGGAACAGGTGAGCTCCAGGGAGGGAGATCAGGAGTGATCCACGGTGTTCAGGGGCTGTCTGTCCATCTTCCAGCCCTGTCAGTCTGTCCTTGGCTACAGGTATCCAGAGGAGAGGGGTCAGATGGCAGGACAAGTGCCAGCTTGGGGTTCCTGCTGTGCTCCCTGCCCTTGGGGCAGTGATTTTTGAGTGAGATGATAGTGGTGAGGATCCTGGAGATGATGCAACTGTAGCCAGTGGTAGCTGTTGTTCTTGTGACTGTTCTTGTTATTGCAATAACAATAATTACTTTGTCTGCCAGAGGCTGCCACTTGTGTGGTGTTTGACATCCAGGCCGTTTGCAGCAGGGCTGCTGATCCCCAGATCCCTGGCTCCCTGAGGCTCTGGACAACACCCCACTTCTGCCACTGGTCTCCCACAGTCACCGCCCCAGGATTGTCCTGCTCCGAGACCTCAGAGCATCTTCCCTTGAAGCATGTCCCTGTCACTGTGCCTGCTGTCTGTCCTGGGTTTATGGGATGGCTCCTGTGCCCCAGGATGCTCAGCCCACCAGGCTGTTGCCCTTTATGTGCCCAGCCAGTCTTGCCCTCTTGTTCCCATAGAGATGCTTGCATCTCTGGCCTCAGCCACTCCAGCCACTCTCACTATCTGCCATACACTGAGGCTCAACTCCAGCATGTGGAAGGGGGTGTTTGGTGAGAGAAGATGCCCATATCCCCATAGTAGATAGGGCTGGCACATCCCCAAGCCCAGACCTCAGCCCTGCCTCCCCATCCTCCCTGACACCCCCCAGCCAAATCCCCCCTTTGTGCCCGTTGGGGCGGTGGGGAGCCGAGGCAGGAGGGGCTTTGATGTGCCACTTTGCTCGGCGCCACGGCTGCTGGGCACAGCGGGCTGGCACCAGCGGGACCCAGCCCAGGCGGCAGCTTCAGAGGCTGCTGCGGCTCACATCCCAGCACGACACCGCCTTGTTTTTGCCCGGTGAGGCCGGGACAGTCCCAGCCCCTGCTGGGATATGTTCCCAATAAGGCACATGGAGAGCAGCGGGGCCGGTGACGGCGCTGCCCCGGGGAAGCGGGGCCGGGGTTACACAAGAGCGCAGGTGCTGCCCCGGAAGGGGGGGNGACCCCAGGGGTGGCCCGAGGGACGGCACAACTACAAAGCCTCCAGCTCCTGCATCGCTGGAGACATCCAAGAAATTGGTTTAATTGGGAGCCTCCACGGAGAGAAGGCAGTTCCAGCCGGGAGCCGCGGTGCCCAGGCGGCCCTCCCCGCTGCCAAGCACAGGGCAAGGGCTGCTGCCACGGCTCAGGACAACGTGCAGGAGCCAGTGCTGGTGTGGGATGGACAATGGGGTGCGGAGAGACTCGGAGAGACCCAGCCTCTCTCCTGCCCTGAGGAGCTCTGCAGCAGTGCCCCAGCTACCAGCCATGCTCCACAGACCCCTGCCCAAAGTGACAAGATGGCATCAACCTTCCTCAGACAGCTCTGGGGCTCTGCACACCCTGAGCTCACCCTGCACAGGGGCTGGACGAGGTCTGAGCACAATCCCGGGGGTACACAAGCAAACGGGGAAGCTAAAAGGGGCCACCTGAAGTTTGGGCTTTGCCTCTGGGGCAGATGCTCCATACCCTGTGTGGAGCATTCCTCCCCACTCCTGCAGACAGTGTCCCCAGGCTGGCAGTGTCTCTTGGCAGCCAGATCCCAGACTGGATTCTGCCTTCACTCCCACCCTTCCCGAGTCCCGAATTTTCTGCAGTCCAAAGGTCTTCCTCCAGGAGAATGAGTAACAGGGTTCTGGCAAAATGCATCATCTTCATCAGGACACCCCTGCTGAGAGTGGAAGGCCATGGGGAGGCTCTGAGGATGGAAAGGGGAGGACAGGAGCCCTGGTGGGTCCTGGAGCAGGGGAAATGGGGTTAGAAGGGGGTTCCCCCTGCAGATACTTGAGTGCTCGGGGCTCCAGGGTTCCCTTTCCCTTTGCAGGGCCACCCCTCCCGGACAGGACCCTGAACCCAGTGTCCATGGGCTGGGAGGCTATCTCCTGGTGATGAGGGTGGCTGATAGGAAAGGCAATTCACAGCAGATGATTAGCTGTCTGACCCTGCAGGGGGTGGGAGGTCTGTCAGCACCTCCACTGCTGTGCCCAGGTCCCCAGATGGGATGAGGATCACGGCCCAAGCATGGAGCAGAGCTGGCCACCGCGCCAGGAGCCAGCCCTGGACAAGGGCTGAGCTTGCCCAGAGTCAGGGGCTGCTGGGAAAGAGATGGAAGTGGCCCTGAGTTTGCCGAAGTGATGCCAGGGCAATGTTAGGGAAATGCCACAGCAGTAGGCTGGCAGTGGGAGTGAGGTGTGCCTGTGCCTACATTCCTCTCCTTGTATGGTGCCCAACCATCAATGGGTGCCGCCTCCTGCCCCGCCTGCCCTGGCAAAAGCATGGCAACAAGAGGTGACAGCCCCCAGGCAGCACCACCAGCATTCCCCCTGGCCATGGGATGTGGGCTGTGCGGGGGTAGAGAGGAGGCTGGGCTCTTCTGGGATGTCCCACCACAGCTGATGACCTCGGGGTGGCCTCAGTGCAGTGTCAGCACAGGGCTGTGGCACCCACTGGCATCCTGCCCCAGCCAGGACTGTTTGTGTTTGTTCGGGGATGTTGTGCCTGACCTACTCCTGTCCCGGTGACTCTTGGGCAACCTCCATCCTGGGTAATCATTAATGGGGCTGGGAAGACTGGCAGGACAGACCTTAAACAGTTCCAGAGGAACCCAAGTGCTGAGCTCAGGGGAAATTTCCATGGCTGTGTTTGGGGATGGTGTAAACCTGGTGCAGAGCTGCCCCCCGTGTCACCTGTGCTGAGACTGCTGAGCCCCTGCCCAGACATGGCCCTGGCTTTGGGGTGGCCATGGGATGTGGGGGGATGGGATGGAGACATGAGCCTCCTCAAGGTTCCCTGGGAAAAATGATGGTGCTCCAGAGCTTCTGTGTCCCCTTCCAAGACAGAGGACAACCCTTACAACTTGTGCCCTCTTGTAAGCCCCAGTAGAGTCCTCCCACAGCCCGGATGCCTGAATTTCCCACACTGATTTTCCTGGGGATTATGCTGTTTCTAATGATCAATTAAAACAAATTGGCCGGGTCCCCCAGGCCCGTAAATCCCAGCTAATCCCTGGCACCTTCCCAGCCTGCTGCTGCTCATTCATTAGGTGGCTGTCCCCTGGGCAAGCTTCAAGTGCAGCTCTTCCTTCACCAAAGCCTTGCGTGTCCCTGGGGCGTTTGTCTGCCTTTAAGAACTTGCTGCTCCTAATTGATTTGCTTGTTCTGCTGCTGTTTGCCCTGAATGAATCTCCCTTTCATGGCTGGAATGAGGAAGTTCACTTTCTCAGGAACATTTTTCTGCTCAGCAGCCTCCTTATCGCTGCTGATGGATCCCATTGACCCCGTGGAGCCACCTCAGCGACCCTGGCACAGGCAGTCCGGGGGGAGCTCGGGTTGTTTGTCTTGTGCAGCGTTTTTTCCCTCCCACATGACCGAGTGGTTTTCCACCTTGATCAGCTCTTTCTGCAGTTAATACTGGTGTCCAACACCATCTCCCCCTGCCTCTAAAGCAGCCCTCAAATGATGTCTCCTTCCCTCCCTCTCTGGCTGTTCCTGCCTGAAGCTGAAAGGGAAGCTGAAAACCCTTTGTGTGATGGAGTCTCCCAGCACCATCCCATCCCTGGGAAGCATCTGTCCAGGGCACCATCCCTGCACATGAAACCACCTCCCCACGGGGACAAAGCTGTGGCTCATCAGAGACTCCTCGACTGCTGTGGCCTGTTTATTTCACTTCTGAGAGCAGCGAGCACCACTGGCTGGGTGTCAGGGCAGGGTGCCAGGGACCACAAACCACTGGGGAACGTGGTGTGCCCACCCCTGCCCTCAGCAGCCTGGGCTTGGTCTCTGCAAGGTCTCCATCCTCTCAGGACAACAAGGGTAGGGAAGCAGCTATGGCTTGGAGACTGATGGGGCTGGAACTGCTGGGTCCCATCCCAGCAGCATGAGGGAGGGCATGGGGTCTGGGCTGGTTCCTGCAGTGTGTAGCAACACCGTGGCTGATGCTCACTGGGGCAGCAACAGCTTCTCAAGGGGACAGGGGACAGTCTGTGCTGCCAGTGCCCATGGGTGGGCAGAGCTGGAGACAAACATGGCTGCAGCTCTGCTGGAGCCTGTCCCTGGCACTCACGTGCCCTGGAAACAGCTCCTGATCCTGCCCTGTGGTCCTTGTAGCCTCCTGCCTGCCTGCAGACACACTGTAGGAACACTGGGGGCTCAGCCTGGTCCAGCCCTGGAGAAAGCCCCTTCCTGGGGCACACAAATCACTGCATGAGGGAAACTGAGACACAGCACAGGCAGCTCCTGATTACCCCACACTGCTCACATCTCCTTTTACTCGCCCTCTGCACACTGAGCATCAGCTACATGAGCACTCCTTCTGCCCCCACCACAAAATACCCTGCAGATCTTTTTCTCCATCATTTCCCTGTAGTGGAGTGGCCCTGAAACCTCAGCCTCCCCCAGCAGGGCAGGAGGACAAATCCTTATCCCATCATCATGTCTCTACCCTCCTTCTTTCCATCTACACCTTACCTTCGACCCCATCTTCATCCACACTCCACCTCACCCCCATTCTCACCCTACTCACATCCCTACTCCCAATTCTATTCCCTTCTTCACCCTCATCTCCATCTGCATCCCACCCATATCTCCATCTTCATCCTCATCTCCACTCCCATCCCCTTCTCCACCCAGAAAGACCCTTGCCTGAGGACACGGGGGAAGGAATGGGGGCACAGTCCCCTCTTCTCCCTGATCCACATTGTATGGGAATGTGGGGGTGCAGGGCTGGGAAAGCTCCTCTCTGCGCAGCAGCAGCTGCTGCTTGTTTTTACAAATCAGCCATTTCTTAGCGACTTCCTGAGGTGGCTGTTAACTCTTGGGGTGCCACTGAGGGAAGGGATGACCAGAATTCCTACTGGCACCCCTGGGACCCACCAGAGAGAAATGGCCGCTGCAGGCACAGTGGTGTCCAGCTGCTCCAGGGACAGCCTTGGCTGGAGAAGACTAGGAGCACGGGGAGCCGCCGTGCCTCAGTGTGCAAAGGACGTGCAGGGCTCATGCAAACAGGCTCAGGAGCCCCTGAGCCCTGCAAGGACTGCGATCACACCCCCAGGGCACACGTTGTGTACTGAGCCTTTGCACTAGAGCAGCGGTGGGGTTCCCCCCAGGACAGGAAGGGGACAGACACCCTGTAACGGTTTCGAGCCCCGTTTTTTCCTGTGTTTTGGTGTTTACCCTGCGTTTCCAGGGAAGCAGCCGTCGGCGGCTGCACCGTGACTCACGCTGAGACCGGGCTGAGTCTCGCTCTCGCAGCAGAGACCTGAAGCAGCTCAAAACCCTAAATAAAGCCTGCTGTGGCAGCACAGAGCAGCCACGGCCACCTCCCCACTACCCTGCCGGGTCCTCTCACTGTGCCAGGGATGTCACACACCCCTCCTGTATCCAGCAACTGCCAACCCTCACCCCAGTGCCAGCCAGCCTCATCCCTTGAGACAGAAGTTTGGGGGCTCTTCACCCTCACTGACTCCATGGGACAGGGATAGGGCATCCTCAGCCCCATTCAAAACAGTTGATCCAAACTCATAGCAGATTTCAAGATGGCTGAAAACAGACCTGAAGGACCAAGAAGCTCGGAGAGGGAACAGAGGTAGGGTTGTATCCAGCTCTGCCCAGCCTGGGAAAAGCCTCCTTCTCCAGTGTCCCCCCAGCCCTAGGAAAAGCCCTGCAGGCTCAGAGCACCTTCTCCCCGGTGCAGCCAGCCCCCCAGGAAAGGCAGGGGATGTCTATGTGTGTGTGCAGCTCACACCCGCAAAAAGATCACATTTCATCTCAACCAGGTAAACCCAGGGTAGACTGACCCCCTCCAAATGTTGGCAGCAGCCAGGTTTTTCCAGTAGCACCAGCCCAGTATCCTCACCAGTTCCATCCCAGTGAGCCCCAGTCCATTTCACAGTGACCCACACCACCTCTTGCAAAACCTCCTCCTCCTTCCCAGCCAGAGACACACAGCTCAAGGTACACAGTTATATAAAAAGTAGAGTTTATTGCCATTTCTATCTAGATTTACACAACTGTCACCGCTTCAGACGTCGAAAGGGGCGTCCCGTCACTTCCCAGAGAGCTCCTGGGGAGGTGGAGGTGCAAAAGCTGGCTCCTCCACCCTGGTGGGCTGGAGCATGGCCCCCACCCACAGCGTTGACCAGGGTCTGCTGTGGTCCTCCCAGTGCGGTTCCATCACGGTGGCCACCAGCTCCATCTGCTCGCCAATCCCATCTGGTCTCCAGTTGCCCAGAGCAGGGCACCTGCTGCCTCCTGGGCACCGCTCAGGTGTGTTTATACACGGATACAGCTACAGAAGATGCCCAAACTAATAAGCTCTTTATCTCCTTGTAATTCCCACACTGATGTGTGCACGGCCACGCACCACAACCCCACAGTGCCACTGGGCTAGGCGGGGGTGCCAGCATCTCCTGGGTGCGAGCAGGACAAGTTGACATTGCTCACTAACACAGTCCTCCTCCAACGTCAGGCTTTGCCAGAAAGAGACCCCCCCGGCAGGGTGCAGCAAAGGCACAGGGACCTGGCTGCAGGTCCCTATGAGGTGCCAAAGGCCACTGGGCGCCGGCAGGGTGTGAGGGCCAGGCGCCGGGGTGTCGGCAGACCCAGGCAGGGCTGCGGATCCACTGCTGGCCCACGGCGGGCCGGTGGGGGGGTTCAGCTGCCCACATCTCCCTTGCAGAAGGGCATCCTGGCGCAGGGGATGGCCACTGGCTCGGCTGGGGCCCGGCTCAGTGCCATGGGCTGGCAGTCCTTCGTGTGAGATGAAGGCAGAAATGATTTTGCAGGAGATTAATTAGAAAGAGTTCCGTGGCTCTGCCCACCCCGAGGACAGAGCCACCTTACACCGCAGAGCCCCCAGAGTGCTGGGCTGGAGCAGCCGCCCCCGGGTCCCGCTCCTGCGGGCACAGCACCTCGGCTGGCAGCCGGGACTGGAACTTCTCCAGCTGCTCGGGGCTGGCCAGGGTCTTCAGGAGGCTGTTCTCACGCTCCAGCTGTGAGTTCTTCTCCAATAGTTCTTTGATTTGCTCCTTCAGCACCTCCACCTCCTCCCGCACTGCATACATCAGATGATTCTTCACAAGATCCTGCAAAAGGCCATCAAGGAGAAGGGTCACTCAAGGGTTGTGCCCCAGGGGCTGTCCCCACCCTGTCCTGCTGAGCTCTGTCTCATCCACAAAGGTTTTTCCCGAGGCTGTCCCGTCCCTCTTCTCACTCAGAGCAGCCCCATCAAACATCCCTCATCCCCCAGCTCTGTCTCCCTCTCTCGGCATTCTCCAGCTAATCCCCACCCTCCTCGGGGACTCGGCAGGCTGCAGCTCCCTGTCACCCCTATGGGACTCGGTCTGGTCACCCCGACACCTCCGGAGAGCCCCTGTCAGTCTCCCTCCCCGGGTGCCTGCCCTGCGGCGCTGCTGGAGCCAAAGGGCTCAGCGGACAAGGGAGCTGCCGAGCCCTGGACAGCCCGGGAGTTTCCCCCCCACTCCCCGTTAAGACCAGCCAAGGGAGGGGGATCAGCGCTTGGCTCACCATGGCCTGCTCGATCTTGTTGTCGATGGCCACCACGCTGGCTCCGGAGGCGCTGGAAGAAAGCAATGATACGATGGTCAACAGCGAGCCCCAGAAGCCCCATTCCCAGGGAAAACGTGCACCGGGATCCCCCCAGCCCAGGCTGCAGCGCATCGGGATCCCTCTCAAAGGGGTGATGCAGTTGGTTCCCCCGGGGCACCGACCACCCGAGATCCCCCTTTGCTCGGGACAATGCACCCGTCCCCTGTACCCCCCCCCGGGGCGGAAAGCGGCGGGTCTGAGGGCGGCCGGTACCTGTTGTCGAGCTTCACGGAGACCACGTCCCCCCCCAGCAGGGAAGAGAAGAAGGAGATGGAGAAATTGTGGAGCTGGTAGACGGCCACCTCCATGGGGGACTGGTACATGCCGGTACTCATGGCGGCGTAGAAACAAGCAGGCACAACAAGAGCTGAACGCACTGCAGCTCTCCGCCCGCTGCCCCCTCCCCTTATATCAGCACCGTCCGGGCGGAGCCACCGCCGCCGGGACCGCCCCAAGCCGCAGCGCTGCCACCAAGCGGAACCGGGCCTACATCGCAGGTCTTACACACCCCTACCTCCGGCGCGGCCCTGTCGAGCCCCGCACTGACCCTCCGCACCCCCGGCACTGCAACCTCACCCCCGGTGCTGCACCTCCGCCCCCAGTGCTGCAGCCCTACCCCTCCCGGAGCAGCACCGGAGTGCTCCCCACTCTGCACCCCCGTCTCCCGACACGATGTGGGGGTGCAGAACTGCTTGGGGAGCTGGGCAAAGGGGTTCTTTGTGCAGGGATGCAGTACCGGGGGGTGCAGTACCCGGAGGGACCGTACCAGAGGATGCACTACGGGGGACGGGGGGGACAGTACCAGGGGATGAGGTACCGGGGAATGTGGAAAGGAGAAGGGGCCACACGGCAAAACCGGGCGCGGGAACCTAAACGGAACGGAAAAACAACGGGGCGCGGGGGAAGCGCGGGGACGAAGCCAGGCCCGGAGCGCAAAACACGCGCGGGCTGGCAAACAAACCGGGGTGTGGAAAACAACAACCCTCCGTGCAAAACAGCCCCACCAACCCCCCCGCAACACGGCC
>VZTY01008833.1:0-12713 GCA_013400935.1 Turnix velox
GGACTCCATGTCCCAGGGTACCCGAGGGCCTGGCCGTGCCGGGGAAGGAGGAAGGATGCTGCGGGCGGGCTGTTGCGGCGCGCTGTCCCGCCGCCCTCTGGGCTCGGTGCCGCTCAGCGGGACCGGAGGAGAGTCGGGGGGGTTGAAAAGGACGCCGCTGGACGCCCTGCACCGCTCCCGCGGTGGAAGGATGGTGGCTTTCGCCGGTTGGAGCCTGCCGCTGCACTACGGACAGGGCCACCTCCAGTCCCACCTGCACACCCGCCGCCACTGCTCGCTCTTCGACGTGTCCCACATGCTGCAGGTAGTCGGCGCGGGATTGGGAGGTGGAGGGACTCCCTACATGGGTCAATCCCACGCGGAGATGGCAGCCGCAGCCCCTCACTGCCTTCCCCGGCGCTTTCCAGACACGAGTGTACGGCCGGGACCGTGTCAAATTCATGGAAAGCCTGGTGGTAGGGGACATCGGTGAGCTGAAGCCAGGACAGGTATGGAGCGTCCGGTGGGGTCACAGGTCCCTGGGGGGGGATGAACAGCCTGCCTATGCTCCCGAGGGCCATGTCCCACAGGGCACCCTGACACTGGTTACCAACGAGAGGGGTGGCATCATGGATGACCTCATCGTCACCAACACGTCAGAAGATCACCTCTACGTGGTGTCCAACGCCGGCTGTGCTGAGAAGGACTTGACCATCATGAGGGTATAGGGTGGTCTGAGCCCTGTAGGATGTGGGGACTTGTGGTGGGAATGAGCCCCCCTCACTGCCTTTTGGTGACATCCATGGCTGTGTGGGACAAAGGGGCCATAGCCACCTGCAGGGCTGGCACCAGCCTTATCCCTTGTGTGAATGACCCGCTGTCCTCCCTGGCAGAACAGGGTGGCAGAACTTCAGGCTGCTGGTGGTGATGTCCAGCTGGAGGTGTCGGACAACGCACTGCTGGCTCTACAAGGTAGCAAGGACCCCGTGTGGACCTGCACCAAGTGCCACCATACAGGGGTTTGACCCTCAGCTGGTGCCAAACTGCACCCTCCTCCATGTGTTGTCCCCCCACAGATGTTGGTTTTCTCCCCGTATCCCTCCCTCCCCAGACCCTGCTGTCCCCCAGAGCTACCTGCCCCCCCCCCAGGTCCCTCCATGGTGCGGGTGCTGCAGGCGGGGCTGTCGGACGACCTGGCCAAGCTCTCTTTCATGAAGAGTGTCACCACCACAGTCTTCGGTGTGCCAGGCTGCCGGGTCACACGCTGTGGCTACACCGGCGAGGACGGTGTGGAGGTACCCTGAGAGCTGGGCCAGCACCCTGCCCACCACCCACTACCATAGGTAACAGGTCACAGGTGCCTGGCTAACCTTGCCCTGTCTCCCCCGCAGATCTCGGTGCATGCGGGGCGGGCAGTGGAGCTGGCTGAGAGGCTGCTAGGTGTCCCTGAGGTGTGGCCAGCGGGGCTGGCAGCCAGGGACAGCCTGCGCCTGGAGGCTGGGCTCTGCCTCTATGGCAATGACATTGATGAGACCACCACACCTGCTGAGGCCGGGCTGCTGTGGACCTTGGGTAGGTTGGGGCCATATTTATTCCCCATCTCCTCCTCGTGGGCAGAGGGGCACGGTGTCCCCACGTCCCCAGCACGATGCAGAGGGGCCAGACAGGCAGCACTAGAGCAGAACCTGCTGGTACTAAGAAGGGGGGATGGGGGCCTGTGCTGACCCATGAGATATCCCCATGTTCCAAACAGGGTGCAGGATGACCAGACAGGCCAGAGCAAGACCTGCAGGCACAAAGAGGGGAGGAGGGGCTGTGTTGACCCTCAAGGGGTCCCCGTGCCCCAACAGGGTACAGGGAGACTGGGCAGACAGTACCAGAGCAGAACCTGCTGGCACAAAGAAATAAGAGATGCCTTGTGCTGACCTTCACCCATGTTTGCCCTGCAGGAAAGCGTCGGCGTGTGGCCATGGACTTCCCTGGAGCAGCTGTCATCATGGCACAGGTGAAAGAGAAGCCAAAGCGCAGGCGTGTGGGGCTGACGTCAGTGGGACCCCCCATTCGGCCCCACATGGCCATCCTGGGCCCTGAGGGCACACCTGTTGGTAGGTGGGGACATCGGTGGCAGGACAGGGTGCCAAGCCTGCCTGCCCCAGCTCACCTCCCTGTGTCCTCACATCCCCCCCCAGGCATGGTGACCAGTGGCTGTCCCTCACCCTCCCTGGGCAAGAATGTGGCCATGGGCTATGTGGAGGCTGCGCACAGCCGGTCAGGCACTGTGCTGGCCGTGGAGGTGAGGAAGAAGCAGCACCAGGCCCTTGTCACCAAGATGCCCTTTGTGCCTACCCATTATTATATGGCCAAGTGAGGCCAGTGCCTGCCTTGGGCATGGCACTCCTGCCCCAATAAACACCCTTTCTCCAATCTCATGGCCTCCTCTCCAGTGATGGGTGACAAAGCAAGGGGCAGCAGGTGGGGGACAGCACTTTAATGGTGCAAGCAGTACCCGGTGGTTCTTGGTGCTCCTCAGTCCCAGTGCGTCTTCCCCGGCTCTGCCACACAGCCCTCCCTGCAAGAGAGGGGCATCATGAGTGGGACTAGTGGGGGAAGCTCAGTACGCAGAGAGAACACTGTGTTGGGGAGCCCAGGGTGTGCTTACTGGGGAGTACTGGTCTGAGGACAAATCTAGAAGGGTTTTTGTGGTGCACTGGTCTGGGATCTCAGATGAGAGGGTACTCACTGTACTGTGCTAGTCTAGGGAGAGATGGGAGGGGGCTCACTGGTCTAAGGTGGTCTGGGGGTGCAACCAGGATGATACTCACTGGGGCACACTAGAGCAGGAAGGGAATTCACTGGGGTGTACTGGTTTTGTTACGCAGCTGGAATGATGGTCACTGGGCTGGCTGTACTAGTCTGGAGGGATAAGGGAGGATGCTTAATGGTCTAGGGAGAGATGGGAGGAGATTCATTGAGTTGTACTGTTTGGGGGGTAGAGGAGAGGGCACTGAGTGGGCTGTACTGGTCCATTGGGGGCAGCTGGAACAGTGGGCTGTACTGGTCTGGAGGGAGTTGGAAGGGCGTTCACTGGGCTGTACTGGTCTGGAGGGAGGTGGGAGGGAGCTCACTGGGCTGTACTGGTCTGGGGGGAGATGGGAGAGAGCTCACTGGTCTGTTGGGGGCAGCTGGGAGCGCATTTGCTGGGTTGTGCTGGCCAGCAGGGGGCTCACTCGGACATACAGGGACTGGAGGTACGCTCGCTGGGGTGCACCAGGCCGTGCCGGTGAACGTTTAGCGGTGTCGGGCCCGGTAGCGGTGGGGACTCACCGGGGCGGGCAGTGCCGCTCGCCGCCGCCGTTGCGTCCGGCCGGGCCAGCGGGGGAGAGGGAGTGTGCGCGGGACCGGGCAGGCCCGCTGGCTGTACCGGTGGAGGGAGGCCGGCGGGCGGTGGGCCCTGTCCGGTAGCAGAGCGCGGCAACCGCCCCGCCGTAGGCCCGCCAAGCCAGGCGGACGCCCAGCAGGCTGAGGCCCAGCCAGAGCAGCAGCAGCTGGCACAGCGCGGCCCGGACGTCCTGCGCAGCCCATTCGGCCGCCAGCTCCCGGCCCAGTGACACAAGCGCCAGCCATGGGGACTGCCATTCCCCCGCCGCCGCCATGGCTGCGCCGGCCGCCGCCGCCGCGCCTTCCGCGTAGGCGGGGGCTCCCTGGCGATGGGCTCCTCCCATAGGCGGAGAGACAGGTGGGAGGTTCGCCACGGCCCCTCCCACAAGCCGGGCGCTCGCGGGCCGTCATGGAGGCCAGCGAGGAGGGGCTGTACTCCCGGCAGCTGTAAGTGAGGGTACCGGGGCTCCGCTACTTTCTTCCCGTGTCCCCTTGCTCCCCGCTGACGGTGTCTGCCCCGCAGGTACGTGCTGGGCGGTGGGGCGCAACGGCTGGCCGGGGCGCGGGTGCTGGTGTCCGGGCTGCGCGGGACAGGAGCGCAGGTGGCGACGGCGCTGGTGCTGGCGGGTACCGGGAGCGTCGTCCTGCACGATCGCGGAATCGCCTGCACCGCCGACCGCTCCCAGCAGGTACCGATGGGGGCCTGGCTGCAGGCACAGGTCGGGGCGGGCGTGACGGTAACCGGTACGGGTGTGAGCAAGGCTCCCGGAAACGAGTACAGGTGTGGATTTCAGTACGGGTGCGCATGTTCCAATAACAGATATGGGTGTGGATGGGGGTCCTAGTAACAGATACTGATATGGGTGATGACAGATATGAATGGGGGTCCCAGTAACGGGTATGGGTGTAAATGAGGGTCCCATTAGCAGATATGAGCATGAATGAGGATCCTGGTAACAGATATGGGTATGAATGAGGGTCTTGGTAAGAGGTATGGGCATGAGTGAGGGTTCCAGTTATGGGAACAGGTGTGGGACAGGATCTCAGTAACAGGTATGGACATAGGTCATCAAGGTTCTGGTAATGCATATGGGCAGGGGTCCTGATAGTGGGTTCAGATATGGATGAGGGCCCTTGTAATGGGTATGAGTGAAGAGTAGCATTCCAGTATTGCATATAGGTATGAGTAGAGGTCCCAGTAACAGGTGTGAGTGCAGCTAGGAGATGCCTTGTTGTAGCTATGAGTACAGATTGTGGGCCACCAGTAGCAGGTACATGTTGGGGGTCCTGTTAAGGAGTGTGGAAAGTAAGGTCCGAGTCATGGATATGATTCAGGGTGCCCCTCATCATCTTGCCCATGGGGAAGTCCCATGTTAGAGGTATGGCCTCAGCAGAGGGTCCCCCACCAGTGCAGTCAGGGCCCTGTGGAGCACCCCGCTGTGGTGGGCAGCACCCCAAACTCACAGGATGCCCCATGTGCACCCACCCCACAGTTCCTCCTGGGGGAGAGTGATGTGGGCCAGAACCGTGCTGAGGTGTCCCAGCGAGCCCTGGCTGAACTTAACCCCCGTGTTGTGGTGACAGCACACACTGGGGAGCTGTCAGAGGCCTTCCTCGCCTCCTTCCAGGTGAGCCTGTGCCCGCCCAGTACCCTAGGGTCCCCTGGGACAGTGGCACCTGCTAACAGTGCTGGTGCAGGTGGTGGTGTTGACCGAGTCCTCGCTGGAGGAGCAGCTCCGCATTGGGGACTTCTGCCATGACCAGGACATCTGCTTCATTGTGGCTGATGCCAAGGGGCTGGCAGGGTAAGGCAGCTCTGCCACAGGGTCCTGCTGCTAGTTCTGGGTCACCTTGTCCCCAGAGCTCCCCACTTGGCTCTGTCCCACTGGTGGGGCTGCTCAGCCTCAGGCAGGACTTGGTCATGCTCAAGCAAGCCTGGCAAGGTGTCCCTTCCATCCCAAACCATTCCATGCTTCTCCTTGGGCAAAACTCTGTTGGTGGTCTCTAGGCAGCTCTTCTGTGACTTTGGGAAGTGCTTCATCATTGATGAACCAGCAGAAGGGGACCCAGTTTGTGCCATTGTACAGAACATCTCCCAGGTAGGAGGACAGACTTCGCAGGCTCCCCTGGAACACTGCTGTCTTCTTCAGTGGCTGTCAGCTGAATCTTATCCCTTAGGGCAACCCAGGTGTGGTGACATACATGGGGATGGAGGACAGTCATGGCCACCTCTTCTGTGATGATGACCTGGTGACATTTTCTGGTGTGGAAGGGATGACAGAGCTGAATGACCGGGAGCCTATCCCCATCCGTGTGCTGGGTGAGTCACCCAAAGGTTCCTGACGTGGGGGAACTCTCCAGGTCTGTTGTGGTGATGACTGTCCCACTGTTGTGTCCAGATGCCTTCAAGCTGGAGATTGGTGACACCAGCTCCTTCTCCCCGTACCGCCGGGGGGGGCTGGTTTCTCAGGTGTTGCTGCCTCAGGAGCGCTCCTACGTAAGTCCCCCCTCAGCCCACGGTGCTGCCAGTGGGGCAGAGACACCCCAGTGCCCTGGACCTGGGAAACTGCTCACCCCAGCCCTGGGCTGCGCCAGCAGGAGCCCCTTCGCCAGGCACTGCTAGATCCCAAGATCCAAGTGGTGAATGAGGAGGATCTGCTGCGCTGCCGCAGCCTGCATGCTGCCTTCCAGGCCCTTCACACTTTCCATGCAGAGCGGGGTCACCTGCCTCGTCCCAGGGCACTGGTGAGTCCTCCTGCTGCCCCTCTCCCGTCCCTCTGATCACACACCACTTTTCCAGGGTTGCCTTTGTCCCTCTGCCCTCAGACAGATGCTGAACGTGTGCTGGAGCTGGCACGGAACCTGGTGGCACAGCAGGGTCCCCTGGATGAGGATGTGGTGCGAGCCTTCGCCAGCGTGAGCGCGGGGAACCTGTGCCCGGTGTCTGCGGTCGTTGGGGCCGTGGCGGCCCAGGAGGTGCTGAAGGTGAAAAAGGCAGGCGTGCTGGGCGTCCCGTTGGCCTGGGAAATGGCTTTGCATTGCTGTCCAGTGGCGCCTGGTGGCCACGAGAGGGCACTTGCTGCCCACCTGGGGACACTGCGCTGGGCATCAGGGCTGGAGTGGTCGTACTAGGGAATCCTGCTGAATGTAGAGCAGATGTCACCCCTTTTACCCAGGCCATCACCAGGAAATTCCTACCGCTGGACCAATGGTGGTATTTCGATGCCCTGGAGTGCCTGGCACTGGAAGGAGCTGAGGGACTGGCAGAAGAGGACTGTGTCCCGGTGAGAGTCTGTCCCAGACCTTCCCCAGGCATCAAGAGTGCCGTGGCCATCCCGGTTCATCAAGTTCCTCCATCCCAATAGAGGGGCTCTCGCTATGACGGGCAGATCGCTGTCTTTGGAGCTGCCTTCCAGGAGCAGCTGGGCAGCCAGAAGTATTTTGTGGTGAGCTGGGGTGGGTGCTGCAGTGCCAGGAGAGGCAGCGGAGGGGCTGGCCAGCTTGCCAGGAGCTGCAGTGGCTCTGCCCTGGCAGGTGGGAGCCGGTGCCATTGGCTGTGAGCTGCTGAAAAACTTTGCCATGATGGGACTGGCAGCAGGGCCAGGAGGCGACCTCACTGTCACCGATATGGACACTGTCGCCCTCTCCAACCTCCATCGACAGCTCCTCTACCGCAGGGCGGATATATCGGTGAGGGAGTGGCTAAGCCCCCCATAAAAGGGTACTTGGCTGTCCTGGGGTCTCCCTGGGGCCACAGGGTTGGGGAGAGCCAGCCACCCACCTCCTCTCTCCCCCATCAGAAGCCAAAATCAGTGATGGCTGCGGCAGCTGTGCGGCGCATGAACCCTGACATCAGGGTGACGGCTCACCAGAACCAAGTGGGACATGCCACTGAGTCGCACTACAGGGACAACTTCTTTCAGCACCTGGATGGTGTCGCCAGTGCCCTGGACACGATGGAAGCCCGTGAGTGCTGGGGAGGAGAAGGGGGCTGAGCCCCTGACCATACCCCCTGGCTTCTCCACATCCCTGGCCCCCCACAGGTGCCTACTTGGAGAGCCGCTGTCTCCGCTGCCGCACACCACTGCTGGACTCGGGCATGGAGGGGCCACGGGGGAATGTGCTGGTCATGGTGCCTCCCCTGACCCAGCCACTGCCACCCGGGGGCATGGCTGGGGATGGCACCGTCCCCCCCTGTACCTTGCGCTACTTCCCCAGCACTATCCAGCACACACTGCAGGTACGCCGTGCTGACCCCAACACCCAACCAACACCCAATGAGGAAGCCCCGTCACCTTTGTCTTCCTTTCCCATTTCCGTCTCCGGTCACAGCCAGGATACGGCCCAGCTGCTTCCTGCTGGCAGCCCCGGCTCTGCTGCTGGCCCCACTCCCAGCACAGCCTCTCCCTCCTCTTTGGCTTGTGCTGGGGGTTCCAGGGAGGCACAAGGCACGGATCCCAGTGCTCAATCCCCACTCCCTCTCTACAGTGGGCCCGCAATGAGTTTGAGAGTCTCTTCCAGCTGCCCATGGAGCATGTCAACCACTTCATGAAGTGAGTGGACCTGGGAAAGCACCACTGCGAAGAGTGGCTGCCAGCCCTGCCAGGGCACTGCCTGCCACTGGCAGGGTCAGGAAGAGGGAGACAGGCTGCTGCATCCCACCCAGGATGTCCCTCGGGATGGCTCCTGGGACAGCAGCAGCTCTACGTGGTTTTGCAGAGATCCGGCTTTCCTGGAGCAGCTGCCAGCAGAGACAGCTCTGGAGGTTCTGGAGCAAGTGCGAGAGAGCCTTCGTGAGTGTCCAAAGGACTGGCAGGACTGCCTGCACTGGGCCCGACAGTGCTGGCAGAGCCGTTACCATGAGGCCATTGCCCACCTGCTACACACCTACCCTCCAGAGCATGTAAGCCCTCCACCCATGGGGCTGGCACTCCCTCTGCAGGCCACCTAGCCCCACCCAGGAGAATGGTATCCCCAAATCTGACTCTGCTCTTTCTGTGCCAGGAAGCCACCCCAGGTGTCCCCTTCTGGTCAGGGGACAAGAGGTGTCCCCACCCGCTGATGTTTGACCCTGATAATGTGAGTGTATGTGGGAGTCCTGGGGTCTCCCATTGGGGACAGTATGGGCAGGAGGAGAGCCAAACCTGTACCAGGGTTGCAATGGATGCCAGACAATAGCTGTGCCCCATCTGCCTCAGACTGTGTGGAGCTGCCAGATTCTGAGCCAGGGCTGTCTCTGTCCTCTGGTCAGTCAGGGGACTGCTGGGGGCAGCTCATGTGTTCTCTGTGGCTGGAGGAGGAGCAGCACCACTATCTCCAACCTGGGGCAAAGCAGGCAGGCTTTGACCTGAGTTCATGGACCACTCTGGCTGCCCTCTGTGCCTGCAGGACACCCACCTGGACTACATTCTGGCTGCTGCCCATCTCTTTGCCCAAGCACACAAGGTGCCACCATGCAATGACCGGGCAGCTGCCCAGGCCATTCTCCGCAACATAGTGCTGCCACCCTTCCTGCCCCAGAGTGAGCTCCAGATCCCTCTCACAGAGGAGCAGAAAGAGGTGCAGGCATCTGCAGGTGAGGCTGCTATGCTCCTGGGTCCCTTGAGGCATGCCCCCAGGTCCTTCAGTCCATCCTGCTGGTGGTGGAGCTGCAGTGCTGCTCTTCCCAGCACCAGGAGGACTCAGACCAAGAAGGGAGGCACTGTGCTGTGTTCTCCATAATGCCATGGTGCAGCAGTATCTCCTCAGGGTCTCTGTGCCACCAGACAGTGGGAGGCTGGAGGAGCTCACCCAGGAACTGATGCAGCAAAGACAGGAGTTGGTTGGGAGTGAGGAAGTGCAAGTGCCACTGATGGAGCCTATCTACTTTGAGAAGGTACCTGTGGCTGGGCAGGCAGCCCCACTCAGCCCAAGGGGTTGATGGCTGCCCGTCACTGTGGGATACCAGTATCCCCATGAGATGCTGGTGTCTTCACACTCTTCTCTGCAGGACAACACCATCCATATGAGCTTCATCACAGCAGCATCCAACCTGCGCGCGGAGAACTATGACATTCCCCCTGCCGACTGGCTGATGGTAAGAGAAGTAGCACTTTAACTAGGGATCTCCATCCTCTGCAGGGCAGCTGCTGATGCTGCTCCTTGTCCCTCAGAGCAAGCGAATTGCTGGGCACATTGTGCCCGCCATCATCACCACCGCAGCGGCCGTGGCCGGATTGGCATGTTTGGAGGTCTACAAGCTGGTATGGGGGTGCCGGGACCTCAGCTGCTACCGCAACAGCAACATCTGGCTGTCTGATTGCCAGCTGCTCCGCATGCAGCCCCTGCCACCGCCCACCTACCAGGTAGGACCCTCTTCCCAGAGCAGTGCCAGTGAAGGACTCTAGGGGTCTTGGGTGCTCCAGATGGGCCCATGGAGCAAGGAGGAAGGAGGTAGCCATGCAGGAGGGGCAGCCCTGGCCTTGGGGCTTCAGAAATAGGATCCCAGCACTGCAGTGGGCTGGGAACGCTGCCAGGGACTGAGGAACGAGCTCCTTCCGGTTGCTGCCTTCCTCATCATCCATCTACCACCACCATCCGCTCACCCCAGCTTTGGGCCCAAGTGGGATGATGTTCTGGGGAGCTTGAGGCAGCTCCGCCATCCTACAGCAGGCCCCACGGCCAGAGGGTGGGGGGTGGCGGCAGCAGCCGAGCACATCTGGCTTATGGAAACCAGCTGCAGCAGCAGGAGAGCAGCTGGCAGTGGGCCGGGAAGGGCTGCCCAGGAGGAGTGGGGCTGGGGGTCCCAGCAGTAGGGGGGGAGAAAGCCGACCCGCAGCTACTCTGCTGGGGAGGGAGAGTGGGGGCGGGGGTCTATCCCAGATTGGGACCGTCTGGGCGATAGAGGCCCCTTTGTCTGGGGGTTTATGGCGTGCAAGGCAGCCCTTCCGGCACGGCAGGAAGCGCCGATTGGAACCAGATTGGCCCGGGGGGCCCAGGGCCGGGGGCAGGAAGAGGGGGAGGGAGGCATCTCCATCGCCTCGCACCACTCTGTCATTGCTTTTTGCTGCCCGGCTGCCCCACAGGCCCCTCACACCCCACAGAGAACTACCCAGCCATGGTGCCCCTATGCAGGCCATTTGTCCCTACAGCAGCACCCCTCACCCCTATGTCTCCTGGCAAGGATGTGCCTGGCTGGTTGGCCATGATGGGTGTATGTCATGCCAGCCCACTTGGCATCAGTTCCAAAGAACCCACCATGAGGGTTGGGAACAGGCTTTCCTGGGTGTTGGGGCAGGCAGTGCTGTTCCCTCTCCCCTGGGCAATGGCGTGAGTTGGTGCTGCCCTGGTGAGGATGGGGTTAAGGCCTTTCCACTCCAGGTGGGATGAGTGCAGGCAGCAGAAGGCAGGAGGAGGCGAGCAGCCAGGTGTGAACCTTCTTTCTGAACAGGGCCAGGCAGGGGCTGGTGCTGCCTGTGGCGAGGGCAGATGGTAGGGCAACCATGCCAGACGGCATGGAGCCCACATCCTAAGCGCAGCCCCAAGTTCTGTGCCTCACCAGCCTCCTTAGGCCAGTGATGAGGTCAGGGGGGCACAGGCATGAGAAGAGGCAATTGTGTAGGGCTGGGCAGTGCTTCAATGGATCTTTGTGTGCATGTTCTGGCCTGAGGCTGGGGGTCACGCTGGACCTGCACCAACACTGGTACCCCTCACTGCCCCCATTGCCCCTGAATCAAGGCAGTTCTGGAGGGACAGTGGTGCCCTCTACTGCCCACGGCTTAGCGTGGTGCCCTCGTTCCCTTGCCCCTAGCACGGTTCCTTCACTCACTCTGCTGTGCCTCGGCTCTCCAGCCCCACCAATCCCTGCCCTATGGAGCTGTGTATGTGGAGGGGCAATGCCAGATGCTACCCCACACTCCCCCTTACAGTTCGGTGGGCGAGAATGGACCTGCTGGGACCGTCTGGAGCTGTGGGCAGTCGGCACAGATGGCCAGGAGATGACAGTGCAGGAGGTTCTGGATTGGATGCAGGTGAACCTGGGGCAGGCAGGATATGGTATGGGGGGTACGGGACCAGATCTTGATGCCCACATTTTGCAGAGGACATATGGCTGGACTGTCACCAAGCTCCTGCACAACTTCACCATGCTCTATGACAGGGAGGACAATGAAGAGATACAGACCCAGCAGCTAGCACAGAGGTAGATTCCCAGTTTTGGGGCCCAATCCTGCCCTAAGAAGGGGGGTTGGGAGGGGTGTGCTGTAAAACGCTTTTCCCTCTATCCTGAACTGCTCCAGCTGTAGCACAGCTCTCAGCCGGCTGCTGGATAAACATCCTGCCAGCATCACTTCCCGTGGTGGGACCCCTGCATGGCCCCTCGCTGTTAGCCCCTGCATCCCCTCAGCCTAGCTGGCTGCCCCAGTGGGGAGCAAGGAGCCCCCAGGGCACCCAGCTAGGTTGGGGGGACAAGCCAGTGTTCCCCAAGTCCTCTTTCCCTACTACAGGTTATCAGAGAACCTGGAGGTAGCTGGGGAGCCAAGGTCACGAGAGCTGCAGCTGACCTACGTGTGCCAGGGAGAGGATGCTGCGACTGGAGATGCCCGTCCTGCCCTCTTCTGCTCCCTTCCCTGAGTGATGGGGCTGCCTCCGCCGTGCAATACAAACAGCTGAGCTCCGGTGCGTTTGCCCTCGGCACAAAACAACCAAAACCCCCCTTGCCCTGCTTGTGTGTGCCCTGCCCCTTTGCTGTGTTAGGGTGCAGGAGGCCTCCCTATCCCCATAAACATGGTGGTGCCTGTGCCGTACAAACCCGGGGTTTATTTACAGCGGGTGGGGAGGGAGGTTGGAGAGGGGGTGGGTGCGCTAAATGTAGCCGATAACGTCGTTGCAGATGATGGGCTGGCGGCTGCGGCTGTTCATGAGGGCAGTGAAGCGGTGGAAGTCCGTGGCCAACTGGGTTATGTTGCTGTGGGACTGGTGGAAGCAGGCGCCCTTGGGCTGCCCTCCCAGCCCCAGCGGGCAAGAGAAACGCTTGGTGGCTTCGCGGGCGGGCGGTCGGGTCCCCTCAGTTCCCCGGGGCCGTGCCATGTTGGCCAGTTTACGGCGTACGTTGCCCGAGAGGCTGAGCAGGAACGCAGGGGGCTTGGCCAGCCGACGGGAGGGCTCAGCTGGGGTTCGACGGCGGGGTTCAGCGCCCACCTCTGGTAGGTCCATCCAGTTCTCCACCAGGTCAGCAAAGCAGTTGTCACCCAACACCAGGGGCTGCCGGTTTCGGCTCTGTGACAGCAGTGCCACGGTCCAGTCCTGTGCGTCGTTAGGCTCCAGCACTCGCCACTGCTCCAGGGAGGCGTCTGAGGTGGATTTAGGACGGGGGCGGC
>VZTY01008862.1:9867-40672 GCA_013400935.1 Turnix velox
CCCCTGCCATAGGCAGGGACACCTCCCACTAGACCAGGCTGCCCAGTGCCCTGTCCAGCCTGGGCTTGAACACCTCCAGAGAGGGGGGATCCACAACCTCCCTGGGCAACATGTCCCAGTGTTTCACCACCCTCACTGTAAAGAATTTCTTTACAGTGTCTAAATAGATAGTCTAAATCTATCCCCCTCCAATTTATATCCATTGTGCTTGATGGGCCTGAAGTCTGTAGGATCATTGACATTGCTTTAGTGAGCTCTGCCTTTGATCTTACAAATGGGAGCCAGCAATGGTGAATAGAAATGTCCCTGCCTGCCCATCCTCACACCAGTAAGCATCCTACTCACTTCCCCCCCTATTTCTGGCAGTAAGATTGAATCTTTTTGCTCTATTTTTATTTTTTTTTGCTTGGGAGAGTGGGTCTAAGCATGACAGGATGTGTGGTCTCAATCTCTTCAGCTGAAAGTTGGGAGTTAAGGTGGGAGTCTCTGGGCAGGGATTGCTCTGGGATAGCTTGGAGACTGGGAATTGGGTTAGGAAAGAACTAGAGAAATCAGCTCTCTGCAAGGGAGAGCTTTTCTGTGGGCAGGATAGAATCATAGAATTATGGTGTCATAGAGTTGGAAGGGACTATCAGAAGTCATCTGGTCCAACCCCCTGGAGTGAGTAGGGACATCCTGCACTAGATCAGGCTTCTCAGAGCCTTAGTAAGCCTGGCCTTGAATGTCTCCAGGGATGGTGCCTCCACTACCTCTCTGGGCAACCTATTCCAGTGTCTGCCTACCCTCATTGTGAAGAATTTCTTTCTGACATCTCTTCTAAACCTACCCTGCTCTAATTTAAAGTCATCACCCACATGGTTTATTATGGTTATTATTAAAACCATCACCTTCTGGGTTTATTTTCCAACCACCTGCATGTGGATGGCTAGAAAATACACCCAGAAGATATCCAGGACCTGGGGATACCTGCTGGCAAGGCTTTCATTACCTTCTGTGCTTCCTTTCCTGACTCATTTTTCTCATTTTCAAAGTTCTGGGATCAAAAAGCCATTCCACTGGATGCAAGATGTTTATTTACTGTGGCTTTGGAGACAGAGCTTTGGATCTCAGATAGTTTTTGGCTCATTTCTATGTCTGCAAAGCCTGAGGCTGCATCCCAAAGATGCCTCATTTGTGATGTCACAGTGGAAAGCTTTTTTTTTCTGAGAACTGCAAAGGAAAGGCAAAGGGCAGCAAAGGAAAGAAGTGTAGATGAAACAAGCAGATATGATGCCTGGAAGGAAGGATGTCTATTGTTTTGTCCTGTGCTGAAGGGATGGTGGTGCTGAGTCAGTATTCAAGGAGGAAGTAAAGCAGGAGGCAGCTGCAGGATGCACACCCCAGATGTATCCATCCCTCTGAACATCTGACTGTTGTCTCTCTCAGTGCTCTTACCTGCTCTCATGCTTATCTTCAGCTTATAAACAGCTTTCTCAAAGAGAGGAGCACCTCTACTCTACCTCCATCTTGTCCCTGACAGCTGGGCCAGCCCCACTGTGCTGCACAAGAGATGGGCAATGATGTCTTCATGCCCTTCTCTAGGGCTGTCAGTCTTCAACCATCTTTAAATAACTGGTCCAAAGTAACCTTTTCATCTCATTTTAGAGACTGGAGGTTGTTGAAGGAACACAGTCCTTTCCTTCCCTGCTGTGTCCCACCTGTTACTAAAATACTTGCTCCTCCTCTTCCAGAGAAGGATGCTAATTTCTTACATGCATTTTTGTCCCCCCCCATTCAACCATCCTGCTGTCCCAAAGCTGATGTTGCCCTTGTTCTGCAGGAAATGGTCATGGAGAACCCCAAGGGGCATGAAGCAGATGATACATGGCATGAAGATAGTGAAGAAACACCAGGAATGACAGCAGCAGGGGACAGCTGGGAGACAGGAACACAGGTACAAGGTGCAGCTGGGTGTTTGGGACAGCAGAAGTTTTGAGCTGGATGCAAAGCTCTAATAATAGCATGTATGGAGAGCTATGGGTGGAGAGAAGGATGTTCTGGAGCTGGATTCCCAAGGGTGGAAGCTTGGGACAGCAGGAGTGACATTACCCTCTCTTTTACTGAGGACATAAGTCCCAAGAGCAACAATTTGCAGGTTTGCCTGCAGAACTTTAAACATAGGTGCTGGACAAGTCCCAGCAAATCCATCTTCAGCCACATGCAAAGCCTACCAAGGTGCAGAGATCTTGAGTCTGGGGGAGCTTCCTGTGAGGGGCTTTGCCTATAAAAAAAAGCAGGAATTTACATGGTTCACCAAATGCCTGTGCAGGAGTTTTCATCTCCTCTCCCTTGTTTTCCTGGGAGGTCCAGAGGGTGCCAGCATCAGGGATCTCCCCCTCTCCCAAACCATGATGCTGAGAAGCAGGCTCTTCTCTCCCAACCACATCTGTTTCAGATTTTGTTGCAATTAAGTTTTAAAAGCAGGGAGGATGGAGAGAGGCCATGAACAGTCTCAGGGGTTTTCCCAGTGCTATGACTTGAACCTGGGGATATGAAACCAGTGGGACAGCCTTGCAATGTCTGTGTGATGTTGCTGCTGTCCCATTCCCAGCTCCATCCCTGCTCAGGTATAGATTGAACCCCACTGCAGTAAAACAGCTATTTTTTTCACCTTTTTCTGTCATGAGGGGAAGGTTGGGAGGCTCCTGACCTGTAGCTGCTACAAACACAGACCTGAAATGGGGTATCTCAGTGACAAGTAACTCCTCACAGCAGTTGGTCTTGATTTGAGTGCAGCCTTCTGCTTGCTTTGGGAGGTTTTAATGTGTCTCTCAGCATCCTGTGCTGTCCCCACAGCATGGGTTGTCCCCCTCACTCTGCTCCCTGCTACCAGATGCATTCCTCTCTTTCAACATATGGACTCAATTACTGCCCCCTCTCTCCATTTCCTGCCTCTTTGGATTTCCTGAAATGCATCCCCTTCTCCTGGCAGCCCCGACTCCTGCAGTGAGATGCTTTGCAAGCTCTCACATTCCTTTCTCCTCCCTCCCTCCCTCCTGCTGCATGTTTGATGACTGGCAGGGCTGTGGCCCAGCTTCTTCTGGCAGAGCTCCCTACCCTGCCTTCAGCATCCTTCCTAGCTCACCCTGAATTCTCAGCTAACTGCTTCATTTGCAAGACTTTAGGTTTTTTTCCTAGTCTCTTCCGAGGCTTTTCGAGCCACTGCATTGTAAAAGGAGCATCAAACCACCCTGGGTTTCTCCTGGGTGCTGTTTGGCTTCTCTCCTGACCATCTACTCTTGCAGAAAATCCATCTGCCCGTGGCTTCTGCCTTTAAAAGCATGAGATTCAAGTGCAGCAGGGATCCTCATCCTCTCCATCAGTGGTTCTTTCAGCCCCTGCTGCTCTGGTGGGGGGTGGGGGAACAAGTGTTGCTGCAGTTGTGGGCTTAAAATCTGAAGAAATCCGAGCTTATTCAAGGGGCAGGGAGAGATGGAAATGGTTAAATCACACAAATGAACAAGTTAATGATTTCCATCCCCTTGCTGGCATGTTTTAGCATTCAGAAGGGGGTCTGGCCAGCAGCTGTGCCAGCAATTGTAGCCCAAAAGGACTATTTTCTTTCTGTTAGCTTTCATCCCTGGCCCCTTTGGATTCCTCTGATTCCCAGAGATGCCAGAATTCCCAGGGCTCCTGCTGCTGCAAGTCCCTGTGACTGTTTTCCCTCCCCTCCTCAGTGATAGATGGTGTAGGGAATGAAGAAGGCACTGTTTCTCCATGCTCAGCTCCCTCCTCATCCTTCCATGAGCAGAGGAGAAGCTTTTTCCCCAGTATCCAAGTGCTGCAGTATTTGCAAACAGAGGGAAAACCTGCAGCTTCTGCCCCTCTAAATCTAGGACAGCTTCAAGTGCAGCTCTGGAGGAGATCCAACAGTTCTGCCACCACCTTCAGATGCAGGAGCCTTATCATATAATTAACCTTTCCTTCATGAGGACTAACTTCTTATCATCTGGGTGACCAGTACCCAATAGCCTGAGTTTTCTGATTTCTTTCCCAATTGCAGGAGTGATGGAAGCATGAAAAGGAGAAAATCTTGAACCTCTCAAATCAGGTCAAGTGCAAGGGGTGGTTAGAAGTCCCTTAGTGCACTAAAGCTGTGTGAGTGTAGAAGAAGCACAGAGAGGAGACAGGGAGCCCAAGAAAGCCTGAACCTCTCAAATCAGGTCAAGTACCAAGTATATTTAGAAGTCCTTGAGTACACTAAAGCTGAATGGGAGTAAAGGAAGCACAGAGAAGAGGCAGGGACCCCAAGTCCCAGTGTCCCAGCATCCTTCCTCAGCTTTCTAGTCCCACAGGCTTGGACTGAATTAAAGCTTTGAGGGCAGGTTTGTGATAACACTAAGTCAGAGGCATTTACTCCACCTTCCTGATTTCTTCCACTTACTTACTGGCTTGTACCAAGCCCAAGAGGAGGGTCTGAGCTGTTGCAAAGGGCGTCTGAGGATGAGATGAGTGGTGGCCCAAAAGGGACTTAAAATTTGAGAGCCTGTAGGGGTGAATTTGCACTTCTTTGCTCCAAGAGGAGCACCTCTGATATCCAAAATCACAGCAATGAGTGCTGTCTCCCCCTCCAAGTCTCCAGTTACTTGTGGGGTACCCTTCCATCCTTTCAGTTGCCCTTTACTAGCCCAAAATCTTGGTCTGGTAGCCAGGTTCCAAGCCTCAGGCATCCCCCCAGCATGCTGCTGCTGTACCTCATCCCTTCAGTTGTGTTTTTAGGGTGCTGAGTGCCAGTATCTCTGCCCAGGAGTAGGGTGAGTGTGTTTGGGGTTGGCTGCCGGCAGATGGCGACCTGTGCAGGCAGCGCTCTCGCAGGAGTTTAATGGGATTTCAGCCTTCTGGGTTTCATCTGGGAGCTGTTGTCATGGAAATGGAAACGGGGAGAGAAGAGCTTGTGCACTCGCTGTTAACCACTTAGTCACCTCACTGGTGGCAGAGGGACGGCGCAGGGAACAGATCCCGCAGGGTCCTTTTAAAGGCTGCTGTGAGTGATGACAGGTTTGGACACCTCTAACATACATATTCACACCATTATCTTAGAAAATATCTTATTTAGGAATATTCGTGAGTCAGGTTTTCTCAGGTCTCCTCCTCTTCTGGTGAGAGTTGGACAATTGCATTTTCTTTCCTGGCATCAGAGCAACCTCATCTAGTGCAGGATGTCCCTGCTCACTGTAAGAGGTTGGACTAGATGACCTGTGATGGTTCCTTCCAAACCTATAATTCTGTGATTTATGTCTGGAGCTCACAACCTCCTCCTGGCTTTGCTGAGGCAGTGGGAATGTTCTGTTTTTATTTAGGATCGAGGTTTTAATGGCATTTTAAAATCTATTTCTATGCTGTGTTGAAACACAAAGCCTCAGAGGGGTGCCCCAAGTGTCCTGGCCCTCTTTTTTTCCTGCTTCACACATAAACAGAGAGGATGGGTGCAGGTCTCCCAGCTTTGGGGGGGAAAATGTCCTACTGATGCCTTGTCTCAGCACATCTCATTTTACTCTGAGGCTTGGGTCCCTCTGTGTCTGGACAGGAGGGGGCACCAGAGCTGTGCTGCCACTGGGCTGGGAACAGCACATGTGTTGTCCCTGCACATGTCTCCCCCGAGGGGGGACATCCCAGTTGCTAGGGAGGATGAGTGACTGAGGCCAGGCTAATCTCCTTAGTGGCCTGAGCACCATCAAGGTAGTGAAAGGGAGATTAGAGGACATGGTGGCATTAGCAACCCAGGATGTTCATTGGAGAGAAGCAAGGAGGTAGCTAAGCCAGGCAGAGATGGGGGAAGACCCTTGGGGGGAGATCAACAGCAGCAAATAAACCAGCAGCTGGGATCTCTGAGGAAGTGAAAAGCTGCAGACAATATGCCCTAAAACCCCAGTGCAGCTGACCTTACTCTCTCCTCCCTCAGGAGAAGGTGTTGCCAGGCAGTCTGGGTCCTAATCCATTCCCTCTCACCCAGATGGGGGGATGGATCCCTTTCTCATCCCTGTCACACCCATGGGGGCATGAAAACATTCCCTGGAAGCATTCACAAAGGGAAGAGAATACCCCTGGATTTTTTTTCTGTGAGAAATGGAGGAACCAGAGCTATTTATTGTCCTTTTTTATGACAAAAGACTATTTTTCTAGCAAAGCAGAGTGTGAGGCTTTGCTCACAAAGCCTCCATGGAGACGTCCAGGAGCTGGGCTCCATTTCCTGTTACTTTAATATGGATGTCATGGGGTCTCTCTTTCCTTTGCCAGTGGCTAACAGGGCTGGAATGAGGGATGTTTTGCAGGAAGCTTTGTAGTCAGGCAGCCAGAAAGGGAGAATGTCAGGGTAGGTGCTGCTCACTGGGCTGTGCCACTGCTCTGCTTCTTCATGCAGGGAGCTCCAGGGCTAGAAAGAGAAGGAGAAAAAAAAAATGGTGCCTATTATTACTGCTAGGTGTTTGTTCTCTCTCAGCTGTCAAGGAAACCATGGCATGGTTTGCATACCCAGCTGGGCTTGCTGCAGTTGCTGACGTGTTCCATCCCTTTAATCCATATCCAAAATAACTTCTCCACCCCTCCATCAGTCCTGGCTGACACAGCACCTTCCACTTTGTACTCCCACCTGCCACCCTCTGTTCTCCTGCACCCCAAGTCCCAGTGTCCCAGCATCCTTCCTCAGCTTTCTAATCCCACTGTCTGGCTTGGACCGAGTTACATTTTAAGTCCCTTTTGGGCCACCACTCATCCTCAGACACCCTTGGAAACAGCCCAGACGGGACTCTTGTGCTTGGCACAAGCCTAGAAGTAAGTGTAAGAAACTTGGAAGGTGGAGTGAATTCCACTCTGCCAGGACAGCAGAATTTTTCTTAGAATTGTGGAATAGTTTGAGTTGGAAGGGACCTTTAAAGTTAATCTACTCCAACCCAACTTCCCTGCAACAAAAGAAGGGATATTTTCAGCTAGATCAGATTGCTCAAACTCTGTCCAGCCTGGACTTGAATATTTACAGGGCATGCACCACCCTCTGGGAAACTTTCTCCAGGGCTTCACCACCCTCAGTGGAAAAAATATCTTCCTTACCCTAGTGAATCTGTTATCTTTTGGTTCTTCTGACCCTTCCCTGTCCTGTTGCAACAGGCACAGCTGAAAAGTCTTCTTGCAGGTTGATGAAACAAACCTTTTCCATGTTTGAGTTAATGCAGGGCACAGAGGTGGAGTGAGATACATGAAGGTGCTCCCAGGTGCCAGAAGCTTCAGTAAAGGATAGAGAGAAGAGGTTCATGCCATGCAAGAGCCAGAAGGAAAAGAGATCAAGAGGTTTTGGAGAAGGAGACTGTTTCAAAAATGTCTGGGTTTGAGACCGGCATGAAGAAGACAATAGGGCTTCNGGGTGGAGTGAGATACATGAAAAAGGAGGAAAAGGAGACTGCTTGGCAGCTGTTTCAGAAATATCTGGGTTTGAGACCAGCATGAAGAAGACAATAGGGCTTCTTACATGTCCCCTTGACAGGAGATTCTGGGAACAGGGAATGTGATGAGCTCAGGGTGGAAAAGAAAGCAGAGAAAAGCAGGACCCAAACTGGGAGTGAAGAAACATGGTCACAAGCCAGTGGCCTCAGAAGAATGAGGGAGAAAGATCTCTCAGACAAGCATTTGGAAAAAGAAAACCAGAGGAGAGATGAATATGAAGTTCATTAATATGAAGTTACAACTTTTCAGTCTTGAGTATCAGAGAAGGGTCAAGAGCAGCATGGAGATAAATCTCCAGCTCAATCTCAGCATCCTGTAAGAACAATGGGATCTTTGTTTGGATTTTGCATGCAGAAAAAGGGCTGGGACTTCAATTAATGGGCTCTTCTGTCTTTTGGCCTCAGCAGGGTCTGAGTCTAGTGTGTGGTTTGTGCCCTGTCAGACCCTGAGCAGCTCTGTGTCTGTCTGGCAGACAGTCTTGGTGCTGTTGGATGTGCCTTTGGTTCTCCACTGGTGATACCTGGTGGCTTATTGCATCTCCAAGTCTTGCCTCCTGTGCTTTCCCCTTCATCTCCACGGACTCCATCTTCCCCTGCCTGAAGGGGGACATCATAGGCTAGATAAGGCACAGAGGGAACCATCAAGCATGGCTGGGCTGAAAATCCAGAAAGTCCACATGAAGGAGGCCCATGAAATCATAAACTGGAGACACATCTCCCCTGCAAGAGCTTGAATGAAGCTGTGGGTGGGAGAGGCAGACTTAAATACCAAGCTGTAATTTCACAGCTCTTCTCTTTGTGGGATGCTGCTTATGGTTTACTCAGGTTAAAAAAAGCATCTCAGTCCATTTTTGGAAGAGAAAGGTGGCCGGATGTGAGAAAATTCACTGGCTGAGAAAGATGAGAGTGCCTGTGAGGGCATGAGGGGATATTTGGGACCTGTAAGGAGTGGAGTTGAAAGGAGGGAACCAGCTGCTGGGGTCATACTGGGTTGGGAAGGGGTTTGGAGGAGGGTTTGCAGAGGAAGGAGGACAAGAAGTGCATTGACTGCTTTCTTTCATTTCTCTCTCACTGGGGAGGACATGGCTCACCCTCCCCTCCTCCTTTCTGCTGTAGCCCTGAGGGGATCAGTGCACAAAGCCTGGCAACTCTGAATTGGCCATGTTGTCTCTGCAAACCATATGCTCCATCCCTGCATCAAGATGGGAGAGCAGCTCTCCAGGCAGCTCTTGGCAACAAAATGAGACCACCCAGAGGGGGTGACCCAACAGCAGCAGCCACACAGGGTCCACAGATCCAGGGTCCACAGATCCAGGGTCCAGCCACTCTGTGCAGGGGACATCCTGGTGGCAGATCTGGGAGGGAAGGGAGATAGTCACTGCCTGTTTTGGGGGTTTTCCAGCCAGGTTCTGTGTGATCTGTGCTCACCAGAGTGCTCTCCTGTCCCCCTCCCATATTTCTCTCACTTTTCTAGTTTGTGGGGATGAGGGACAGACTCACAGGTGATGTCCCCTGCCCACTGTGTCACCAGTGAAATGGATACCCCATGGTGCTGTTGGTGGGGAGCAGGGCAGGGTGAGGTGAGGGGTATGGAGATGGTAAAAGGAGGTGGCTGGGTTATTTAACAGCCTCCAAAAAGGCTTTTAAATCCTTGCCAGGAGCATATAACTTGTGTCCTCTGCACAGTTTCATCTGCCTGCCCTTGCTATTTCCAGAGCTGGTGTGAAAGCATAAAAGGTTTTTAGATCTGAAAGAGTTAAATTTCTCATGCCTGCAGTGCCTGCCCAGTAATTCAGCTGCTGCTTTATATTCCAGAGAAGATTCCCCTCCCTTCTGCTGTCCCCGCCCCACCATCAAAAAATACATCTTCTGAGGCACCAAAGGCAGGAGGCTGCAGGGGTAGGACTACAGGGCTGTGACAGGGATGTCCTGGTGTCAGCTGGTCACACTCACCTGCTTCCACCAAGTGTCCCTGTGCAAATTGGCACTTGGAAGCTGCTCTAATTTGGGGCTGCCAGCTTGGACATCACGTCATGATCTGGATGAGCTCAGGCTTTAAGCTATAAAGGCTTCTTAAGGGCTGTCTGGGGCTCCTTACTGGGACACCAGCACTCAGCTCTATCTGGGAAGCAATGCCAGGTTTATAAAGCCAAAGCTTGAGGCTGTAAGAGCCCCTGCAAGAGCTCAGCATCATCATCATGGCTGTCCTCTCCCATGGAGGTGTGGGATCCAATTTGGGCCATCAGGGAGCTATGGGTGTTCTCTGGAGTTGGAGTAACAACAACCAGAAGCCCGAATCCTAAGCATAGTGCATTTTTCAGCCCTGGACCCTATGGTGGGAATTTCCCCATTCCCTGGTGTCCTGAGGTCTGGTGGCTCCTCCAGCCCAGCTGTCCCCAAGAAAGGTCATCTGTACCAGAGCTGGCCTGGAGGTGCTTCACCTCATGTTTTTAACATCTTGTNTAAGTGGAACCAAGTTTCATTCTAGGATGTCTGCACAGCTACAAGGGGTAATTCATTCTTGCTCTTGGAGCTCTTTGTGCCACTTCTGTGTCAGTCTAGTTCTCCTGTCCAGTATTTTTTAATGGGTCACCAGGATGATCAGGGGGCAGGAACACCTCTCCTGTGAAGACAGACTGAGAGAGCTGGAGATGTTCAGACTGGAGAAGAGACTGCAGGGAGACTTCATGGGACATTTCCAATACCTGAAGGGGCTACAGAAAAGCTGGGGAGGGGATGTTTGTCAGAGAATGATAAGAGAAAGGGCAGTGGTTTCAAACTAGAGCAGGAAAGGTTTAGAATAAACATTATGAAGAAATGGTTTGGCTTGAAAGGGACCTTAAAGATCATCTTGTTCCAGGGGCATGGAGACACCTCCCACAAGCTGACCCCTTTCCCTGCCAGGAAGGGATGAGAGAAAGGAAAAAAAAGGCAGGCAGGACAATTCTGACATCAGACCCACTGCCTTTTTGATGCCCTGGACATCAGAGGGGATCACTGCATCACTCAGGGAGGTTATGGGCTCTGCCAGGCTGATGGCTGCACCCACACACAGGAGGTGTGCCCATGTCTGTCTGTTTTTAGCTGACCCAGAAAGCTGAAAAAGGAAATGGGAATACTTGAGCTACACCCAGGCCAGTCTGGAGCTGTGCCTGAGAGCTTTTGTTTCACTATAATGACTCCTTTGATTTTTAAGCCTTTTTTTCATGGCTCTGCAGCTGTGGGCAAGCAATGCTCTGTTGCATCCTGCTACCATGACAACTTTTATGTACAAAAGATGCAGAAACATTCTTTTTTTTTGTAAAAAGAAAGTGATGTTGACTTCTTTTGTCTCCCTATCATGATTTTGGGGGTGGTTGAGGTGAACCCAGAGCTTTGTGGCACTAAGTGGGGGGACCTTGGCCAGGTTGAGGGGAACTGCTGGGGAGCTGGAGCAACATCACATGGCCTTTGGTGGGCTGGGTGCTGCCAGGAGGAGGCAGCATGTTCTCTATAGGGAAAATTCACATGGATAAACCTGGTCTACCCCCTGGGAGCCCAGTGGGCTCTGAGGGTGGAGGCAAAATCATAGAATCATAGAGNGTACCCTGTACTAGATCAGATGTACCCTCCTGCCCAGGTGTCAGCTGAGCTGGGAAGCCAGGAGCCACCATCATCATCCAAGCACTTGCCATGATGGATATTCCAGAGGGTAGAGGGATAAAGTAGAGCTCTGGTCACACTGCTTAAGCTGATCTTGTCCCTAGAAATGTAAATGACACTGTGTCCCCCAAGGAGGAATTCTTCCCTTGTTCTCACATGAGCTACTGGCTGAGTATAAAGGGTGACCCAAACAGAAAACAACTGAACTGAAGCTCCCTGCTGTTCTGTTGGGATGAAGAACACTTCATTCCTTCCACATGCTCACTTCAGAGGAAAAAATGCCACATCCTGGTGTCCCTATCTTGGGTCAGGAAGGGTTTGTCCTCATGACTGGATCTTTGCCAGGGTGAAAGGCCACATCCTTCACATGTGGAAGGAATCCTTGGTGGCATCTCTAGCGCTATCTGTTGAGCTGCTGAGGTCAGCCTTTCTAGTCATCTGCTTCTTCTTCCTTCCCTGTCTTGCTTCACATTTACTCTAAGCTGGAGAACAATGAATTTGATACACGGACTCCATGATGGTTAAGGAAGCTAAAACACAAGGCTCCTGCTTTCCTGCTAAACATTTGTCTGACCTCAGGCAAACCCCACAGAGCATTAAGACAAGAAATGGAAACACAAGACCATCACCCTCCCCCTGCCTAACCAACCGGGGGGCCAGCAGGCCCCCCGGCCTTTCTCCTCCCACCGTGTCCCCTTGGAAAATGCAACTCACCAGTGATGTCCTGCAGCAGAGACACCAGGAGGAGCATCCCTCAGGCCCCACGGGGGGGCAAATGGTGGCTGCTGCCCTTCCCTGCTGGTGTGAAATAGGAGAGTGGGCTGATTTGGAACAGCTGAGGAGGGAAGGAGTCTCCAGAGGAGCCCAGGTGTGGGGGATTTGGGAGAAAATGGTCTGGAAAAGGGTTGGTGTGGGGCAGAAGCAGTAGATGGGGGGGAAAGAGGGGTGTGTGGAACCTGCCTAGAGGCAAACTGAGGGGAAAAATGGAAGGATTTGAGTGTTCACCATGAGGATGGTGAGACACTAGAACAGGTTGTCCAGAGGATGGGATCCCTGGAGACATCCAAGGCCAGGCTGGATGAGCTCTGAGCAATCTGATCTGTCCCTGCCCATGGCAGGGGGGTTGGAACTAGATGATCTTTAAGGTCTCTTCCAACCCAAACCATTCTATGATTCTATGTGAACAATCAAGTCCAAGCTGTGTTCCTGATGGCCTGGCACATGTTGCAGCAGCTTTTTTGCTGCTGAAGTCCTGCTGGCATCTCATGGTGGGTACCCCATGGGGCATCTGAATCCCCCCAGCAGCCAGGGCAGTGTTGCCTTGACCCCCTGCCTGTAGTGGGAAATACCTCCTGCTTCCCTCCCTGCTGCCCTCCCTTTAGAAAGGTGTTGGTGGGACATCACCAAGGAGATCCTCCATATCCAATGCAGCTGCTTCAGCTTCTCCTGCTGCAGAGAGCTGCTACCAGCATCTCTCCCTCATCTTTTATCCTCCTCTGTGCCTTGCCTGGCACCTGAGGAACAGTCTTGTGGGATGTGGTCCCCTGAGTGTCCCATTTGAGTGATGAAGGTGCCAAAACCCTACTCCCCACACCAGACATTTGACAAGTGACAAAGAGAAAAGGGCTGGGGAGGCAGTGCTGGGCATGGGCAGCCCCTGCTCATTGCAGTCCATGCATCCTGAGGGACCTTTTGGCTATGAGTGGGCATTTTGACTTTATTTTTTGGCTGGGGGTTTCTCTGCTGTCTCTACTCAGGGTCCCCAGTGGCTTCTGAGGGATGAAGGCATCTGTGAGGGATCTACAGCCTCTTCCCCAACCTGCTTTTCAATTGAAGGTGTCCCTGTTGCTGCAATGCATGTGAGATGGGGCCAGCCAGCTGGATTTAGCTCCAAAGGGCTTTTGGGAGCTGGTCCCTGCAGGCATGGACACAGGAGACTGCTGAGATAATTTAAAAATGAGGGCAGAGACCTGCTTATTGCCCTAGTTTGTGACAAATTCCAGTTCTTTTTGTCAGTCTTTTGATGATCTTGTCAATGACAAGTTGTTAATTGGGGAGTGACAGGTCCTGAAGTGGGGCAGTGGGACTGGGGGATCTCCTGGGGCACCACAGAGCTCAACACACCTGTGTTGCCCTAAAATAGGAACAGAAGATGGGAGGGGTGGAGAAAAGCCAGGCTGGGGTAGCTGCAGAGTTGAACAGGGATGAGAGTAAGTTGGGGGAGGGAGGGACACCCCAAAGCTGCAGAGCTTGAGGCCAGCAGAAACATCATGAGCTTTGGTGGGGAGAAGTGCTGCAGCAGTGGGGGAGGATAGCTGGTTTCTAGGGTTTTTATTCTGTTTTTTTCTAAGGCATCCACCATCAGCAGGCTCTGGGGTTTTTTTAATTACCTCTACCCCATGTATATTTACTGATTTATAAATTACCTAAACCTACGACTGGGCAAAGCACAGATTGAAGTAGAAACTAAAAAAAAAAAGGATGGGGTAGAGATGAATAAAATGCCATTTTGGAAGTACCTTTTTAAAATTTATTAACAGCATTAAAACTGTTTTCTTTCCTACACCCCTTCAGGTTACCTCCTACATCCCACTTTGGGAACCATTGGGTCCAAGGAAATCAACCCATCCTTCAGGTACCTTCAGACTTCCCTTTTGCTCCTCCTTTCCCTCACCCCCCCCAGATGCTGCCTCACACAAAGCAGCTTTGTCTGCCTCTTCCTCTCCTCCCCTCTGGCTGTTCTCCCTCCTTGGCACCCAGCCCATCTCACTCCACACAGCAAGGACCCTCCTCTTCTATTTATCTCTGGAGAGAGGTCACAGTCCCATATGTCATGAAGGCTGGAGGAGGGGGGAGGATGTGTCTTTGGCATTATAGACCTTGGACAGTAGGATGTGTCTGTCCAGTACTGTCCTACCCATGTCCCTGTCCCCAGAGCCCTTCCTGTTCCCAGCAGCCCTGGCCAAGCTCAGCATTACTGCCCATCTGAGTGATGAAGGTGCCAAAACCCTACTCCCCACACCAGACATTTGACAAGTGACAAAGAGAAAAGGGCTGGGGAGGCAGTGCTGGGCATGGGCAGCCCCTGCTCATTGCAGTCCATGCATCCTGAGGGACCTTTTGGCTATGAGTGGGCATTTTGACTTTATTTTTTGGCTGGGGGTTTCTCTGCTGTCTCTGCTCAAGGTCCCCAGTGGCTTCTGAGGGATCTGTGAGGGATCTACAGCCTTGTCTTTCTCTGTACCCCCAGGGACTCCCTGGGACTGGTTTTAGGGGGCCCAGTACTGGATTCCAGAGCAGGAACTCGATGATCTTTAAGGTCCCTTCCAACCCAAACTATTCTATGATTCTATGTAGGAACCAAGAGCATGATGTGACTCCTCCATCAGCAGGTCAGTGACAATGACCCTGGCATTGCACCCATAATACCACAGGGGCCACAGCAAGTTCCTCCAGAGCATGTAGCTTCTCAGAGAAGACATCAGTGTCCCCTTGGAGCTGATGTCCCCCTCCAGCCACACCATGGCTGCTGCATCTTCCTATTCCAGCCAGTTTTCCTTTGTCCTTTCTGGCACCTTCTATTCCTTACTCTCCTCCATCCCCAGCTCCATGACTTCATCTCTTGGCTGCCATTGCCTCTGGTGCCCTGGGACCAAGCTCTTGTGGTATTTATCCACCAGTATGGCTGGGATGAGAGCTCTGCTGTGTCTGCTCCCAGGGACACAGCTCCAAGCAGCTCATGCCACTGCATGGCAGAGGCCACAGCAAGGTCGTGCAGGCTATGAAAGGGGAAAAATCTTACCTAGTTTTCTTGGAGAATGGCTGGAGCAGCTCCTCTGTGTGATGGATGAGCCCTTGGCAGCCACAGAGCCCTGGCAGGCCCAGCAGAGAGCAGGCAGTGGCCTCCCTCCACCCTCTCCTTCACCTCAGTCACAAGGTTTCAATCAGTAAAAGGCAAATTTTATTCCATCTCTGCACACTGGGTTTGAGCTGTTTGGATTTATGGTGCAGGAAGGGATAAGGAGGATCATAAAACATCTTCCCACGAGGGTATGTGAGGTGACAAAAGCAGTTGAGTACACTAGGTGAGTACAAAATCGTCTTTGCGTTATAGTAAGGGGTTAAAGGAGGGTGTGAGGGCTATGGGAAGGACCACCCCACTCTCCTATGGACACCCACTCCCCTCATCTGCCCATTTTGTACCTGCTGTCACAGTTTTCAATCCCAATCACCAAAGTTTCTGAGTGCTGCATGTTGGCTGCCCTCCCCTACCATGTGTTTATAGGAGGAGAAGCCTCCCATGGCCTCCAGCTCCTTGGATTTTCTCCTATTTTTTTTGGGCAGATTCAAAATCCAGTTGCAGGTGCTTGATGTGGGAAGACACAAAACCCCATTTAACCCCACAACTGTCTGTGTCAGATTTCCTCACTGCTTCCAGGGACCCCAAATGAGCGAGTGGGGGGGAGCTGTGTGAAAACATAGTGGGTGTGGGGAGGGAAAATCACCAAGAAAAGGTCTTTGCCAAGTGAGATCATGACTGGGGGAGCCTGGAACTGAGCCTGTGACCACAGACAAGGAGCATGTCATGGGTCATGGTGCCAGCTCCCCACCCAGCCCTCCCCTGGGCTGGGCTATGAAAGGTCATCTCATCATCTCATCACTACAAGTGGAGAACTGGGTTTGCTCAAGTTCTTTCTTTTTGAATTGTTGTTGATGAGCTTTAGCCCCAGTGTTTGAGGTCAAGTGAGTGCTGGAAACAAGGCTCCCACAAGCTGGTGATGTAGGGCTGTCCCTGCTCACAGCATCCTTAGGTTTCCCTCCCCTCAGAAACTGACAGTGAATAGGGAACAATCCCCAGGGGAACAGCCCCAATGTGACCTGTTCCTGCACCACCAAAATGCATTCAGCCCAGTTGCCTGCTCAGCCCCAGGCTCCTCTGGTGCCATGAAATGGATGTAGCTGAGTGACAAGGGACAGAAGGAAATGAGGGAATAAGAGGTGCTGAGCCTCTTACCCTTCACCTCCCAGTGAGGGGGATAAGAAAGAGGAAAAGGAAGAGCAGGAGCAGAATGAAACAGGAGTGCACCAGGGTGGATGAGGTTGCTTCTATATATTGAGGGAGGCTGAGAAAATCCTAGCAAGGACTCTCATCCAGACCCAACATCCCACTCTGCTTGTTGCTTGGCTTACCTGGAAGTTTTCTGTCCTATGCACACACTTCCCACAGATGGTTTGGGGTGGGATTCAGCCTCTCACACACACCCACCCCTCCAGCAACCAGCACCAGGCACAGATCTTGTCACCTCAATGTGGTCTCACTCCAGCCATAGAGGCTCCCACTCCTCACCATGGCTGGAGTTGAAAGACACCAACCATACTCACTCATCCAGCTTTGCCCCCTATTTTCCAAGGTCAAATCACCCTTCCCTGGAGCAAAGCCTCTAATCCCCTGAAGGTCACTCAGCCTTGAGCAGCTGCTGGGGGCTTGATTTCGTCACCCTCTTGGTTTCTCTCTCATTAGGGCTGTGTGACTAGAGCTCTGTTTCTTCCAGCCTTATTTTTCCTATCAGCTCAGCTCAGGAAACCCTCCATCAGCTCACCATGCAGCAATGAGCATGTCCCCATTCTCCTATGTCCCACTTAATTAGCACAGTTGACCGAGTTCCCTTCATCAGAGCTAATTGGCTGGGTTTGTGACTCTCTGCTTTCCCCTCCCTGCTTGTTTCAGGGCAACAGAGAGGAGAAATAATATAGGAAAGCTTCTGGATTCTCCAGAAGGGGGATTAGATTCTGTCCCACTCTCTCTCCCCCACCCAAGGCTCTGTGTGTGTGTATCTGTCTCTCAAGGCTGCTCTGCCCCCATCCTCTCCCTCCCCTCTCACATCTCAACAGCAGCAGCTTAATTTTCCTCCATGGTTGCAACTTCAGCTCAGCAGATGTTTCACCCTGGCCTAAGACCTCCTTCCCACAGGCTGAGGTCCTCATCCTGGCCAGGACAAGGCTGGGAAGAGCATCCAATCCCCATCTGAAAGATGCCCAAGGACCACTTGGGGTTTATAAAGCTCCCTGCTGTGGATAGAGAAGGATGGAAATTTGGGGAAGGGTGATCTGATCACCAATAGGGCTGGAGAATAGCTCAGTTGGGAGAGCATCAGACTCCCAATCTGAGGGTCAGGGGTTCAANGACAGGCCCCATCTGTACCCCTCCACCCCTTCCCCTCAGAAATAAACACCATTTATTCAGAAGAAACAGTTTTATTAATTTTTTTTTTCCCAAAGAAAAAAAAAAAAAGCCATATAAATATTAGAGTATAAAACTCGCGTGTAACACATCAATGTTGGTCTACATGGGTATAAGAAGGATGTAAGCATATATATAATATATAAGTATAATTCAATATTAGACACATTGAAAAGGGAAAAAAATGTGTTTCATCTCATGTACAGCACAGACCACATGGAAAGGAGATACAGAGAAAAAAATTAAAAAAAAAAAAAAGGGAAATATTTGTGTTCACAAGTTAGTTACTGAGATTAAAAATAACACACCACTAAATACACGACACTCACTACTCTACCTCAGATTGCAGATTAAAAAGAAATATAAAGTCTACCATTCAGCTACAGCATTTCTAGAGGTGGGGAGGATTGTGAAGGGGTGGGGGGGAGAGAAGGAGATGGCATCTGCAGGGGACAGGGAGGTCACAGCTCCCAACACAGCCAGGGCTGGAGGTGGCTGCATCCAGATGAAACAAGATGGATGCTCCTGCTGCCATGGCTTTGGGAAAGTGGGGTTTGTGGGGGGTGAGGTGATGGCTGCCATGCTGGAGCCTGGCCAGGAGGACTCTATGTGCTCACATGAATGATGTGCTAGTGATTAAAAAGGGTAAAAATTACATATAAACCTTCAGGGAGCATGGCACAGCCCCTTCCTGGCCACCCACAGCTCCTCCTGGCTACATAAAACCCCTCTGCCTTCCTGGGGAGGGCTTCAGAGATGCTTTGATACGGGAAATCAGCCTGGTGTAAGGATGATGGGCACATGGAGAAACTCTCTTTCTTATCCTTTAATTCTCTCCAGGTGGTGGAAGCCAAAAGTCAGCTGGACCATTAGCTCCTCCAGGCTGGCCTGGTGTGGTTCCATTATCACCTCTGTGCCTCTTTCCTTCATCTTTGTCACATCACCCTGAGCTCATCTCCAGATCTCAGGTATCTCTGGTCCCCTGGTGCCACCAAACCAGCTTCCACTTACTCAGATGCCAACTCCACACTGTGGAATCTCACCTCTTTTGGTGAGCCCCCTTATTTAGGGTCTACATCACAAAATAAGTGATGAATTTCCCCCCCCCTCACCCTCATCCCCCCCATTTGATCAATTCCACCCACTCACCCATGCATCCCTCCCCAAGGCAGTGCCAGCACAGAGGCTTGGGCAGCTGCTGGCACATTCCCACCACGTTTTTGTGAGCATGCAAGGACTTTTTGTGGGTGCATGGAGCTGGGGTGAAGGACGTGCATGCAGACACCCTGTGCAGAAAAACTTGAGGCATCATCCCCCTACAAGTCCCCGTGGTGAGGACGTGGCCAGAAAGGAGCTTGGCCAGGTGGGAGTGAGACTCTCTTAGGTTTAATTCCAGAAGAACATTGACTGTACACATAAATATTTACTGCAAAGAAGGGATGAGATGTGTCTGCTCTTCGGAGACCCCCCAGAACCACTGGGGCAGCTGCCACACACCTGGGCAATGCTCCTCAATGAATTCCCCACCTCTCAGATATTGAGTGTTGGGTTTTTTTTGATTTATTTCTATTTCAGGCCATTTGTGGTCACACTTAAAAAATTTAAAAAAAAAAATGTTGATGATGCAGCTTTGCCATATTTTCTTTGACTCATGCAATAACAACACTTACTTTTTTTTCCCAGGTAACAGGTAAGCAAGGAACTGAAACACTCCCTACCAGCTTCTCAGCAACAAATCCAGCACTATCATTGACTCAGGGTGAATTTACTCATGGCAAGTTTAAGAGCAAAGAATGGGAGCGTGGGATTTAAGCTAGGATATGCCTTATCCCTGCCAAAGGAAAAAAAAAACTGATTGAAGCTCTATAAATTAAAAGATACACGTTAGAATTATTTACACTGGACAAAGTCAAGTACAAGGCTTGCACCTTAGATTATCTGGGAGCAAACTGGATTCAAAAACATGACTCTGACCCTTCCACCCTTGCGTGGGATTGTATAAAATATCAGTAATTATTCACAGGGCACTTTGTTTGCATTCAGTTGAGCTTCTGGACTGGTGTTCATCACAAGATCTAACAGCAGTGAGCTCCTAGCTCTGATGACGAGGAGATACATTCGCAGCATTTCCTACTTTTTGCATCACAAAAGAAAAAAAGAAAAAAATAATACTTGACATTCGTCCTCCTGCCTGGGCTGTGATTTGTGTGGGGGGGAGAAGTGCTGGAGCTGGCTGCCCTGTGGCTCTATGGTCTCCTTTATTTTATTTTTTTTTTCTACTTCTTCTCTTTATCTTTCTTCCCGGATTTCTTCTTGTTGCCTCCCGAGGAGCCGGCATTCTTCGTGTCGCGCTTGCTGGCGGCGTTGGTGAGGGTGGCGGTGCTGCCCGGGATGTAGACATTCTGCCGGTAGTCAGGGACATGCTGCAGGGTGAACTGCGGACCGTAGCGAGCACTCAGCCCCATCGTGCCTGTCCCACCTCCCAGGGTGGCGTTGCCATCGGTGGCTTCTGTAGGGGACACCAGAGAAACAAGAAGATAGAAAGGCAGATCATTAATGCCAGTCAGGGATCACCCCAAGACCCAGCAGCCCCAAAGAACTCTCACTTGGTGATGGATAAGTTGTGGACACCCTCTCTCTGGAGGTGTTTAAGGCCAGGCTGGACAATGCACTGAACAGCCTGATGTAGTGGGAGATGTCCCTGCCTATGGCAGGGGGGGTGGAACACGATGATCTTTGAGGTCCCTTCCAACCCAAATTATTCTATGATTTTATGATTCTTCCAATCATACTCCCTGGGATGACTCCCTGGATGGGTGGAGAGTGGCTTGAGTGCAGCTCTGAAGAGAAAGACTTGGGGGTGTCAGTTGATGACAAACTCAACATGAGCCAGCAGTGTGCGCTCGCAGCCAAGAAGGCACCAACCAAATCCTGGGTTGCATCAAGAGGAGTGTGACCAGCAGGTCCAGAGAGGGGATTTTNCAGGCACCAAAATCCTTTGTTTCCACCTCACATCATTTGGGACAACAGGCAAGGGGTAGAGGAACCACTTTTCTGCCCTCAGTAGCTATGAGGTTGCCTGTTCCCCCCTCTGCCTGCCCATCTCTGTCTGCTCTATCCCCACCCCTGGCTGTTTCCTCTGCAGACACCCACTCTCTAAAATCATTGCAGTGTACATCCATGCCCATTAGGAATGCATTAAGGGAAATCCAATATTTTATTTTTATTTCTGCTGTGTTTAAAACCCCCCCAGCCTTTCTCCAGCCGGGAGCAAAGGAAGAAAAATCCCTCCCCTGCAATACCACAAAATGGCTCTAGGAATGGCTGAGAGCCTGACAAATCGATGTCTGACGGTCCAGAACTGGGAGCAGGGGGAGGGGAAGGCTAATTCCTGCCTGTCGCTGTGCAAAAAAACCCAGCATGGAAAGTGTGGGGGTGGGGAAAAGCACATGGAAGCCCCCTCCCCATCCCCCAGCCCTCCCAGGATGCTGGGAGATAGAGAGCAGATGGAGAAGGAGGGGGATGCATGGAGGCAGAAGGAGATATGAACACAGGGGGAGATGGAAAGGAGTGAGTGATGCTGTTGCCAGGAGTTCCAGTGTGACTGCCCAGACACAGCTTGGGGTGGAGATCATAGAATCATAGAATAGTTCGGGTTGGAAGGGACCTCAAAGATCATCGAGTTCCAACCCCCCTGCCATAGGCAGGGACCCCTCCCACTACATCAGGCTGACCAGTGCCTTGTCCAGCCTAGTCCTGAACACCTCCCGAGAGGGGGCATCCACAACCTCCCTGGGCAACCTCTTCCAGTGCTTCACCACCCTCACTGTAAAGAATTTCTTTCTTATGTCTAGTCTAAATCTATCCCCCTCCAATTTATATCCATTGTTTCTAGTCCTCCCATCCGATATTATGTTAAAAATTCCTTCCCCTAAAACCCTGTCTCCGTGTTGGCCTTTTAAACACTTTCTGTGTGTGGTTGTGGGCACTCTCTCCTGGCAAGTGGGAGAAACCCAGCAAGGGCACCTCAAGAGCCCAAAGCAGATTCTGGGGTGTCTCCTTTTTTCTGAAAGGATACAGAAAAAAGATGAGCAGAAAGAGAAAAACAATAGTCATCATGTTTTTTCCTTGCTCCAGCCCAGAGCTGTGTTGCCTCAGCTCTCCACTGAGCAGCTGGGAGTGGCTAAGCAAGGCAGAAAGCTAGACAAAGAGCTGGGCTACATTCCACCAACACTCTGAAATACTCTTGCATCCACATCCCCTGACAGAGGCTGGAAGGGTGAAGCAACAGCAGTTTGAAAGGTTACAGCTGCTCAGGAAAACATGCAGCAAGGCTGAAAAAAGGATATCATACAATGGGGACAGGGCAAGACATTGTGAGAAATGCCATTTAGCTTCCCTTAGTTGCCAGCAGGAGGGCAAATTTGCCCTTCCCTCATTTGCCAGCAGGAGTCACCACCATTCAGTGGGTCTCGGACCTGGTGGGACTGTGGAAACCAGTGAAGAGTGGTGTTCCCCAAGGATCAGTACTGGGACCAGTGCTATTTAACATCTTCGTAGGAGATATGGACAGTGGGATGGAGTGCACCCTCAGCAAGTTTGCAGATGACACCAAGCTGTGTGGGGCAGTTGATACGCCTGAAGGAAGGGATGGCATCCAGAGGGACCTTGACAGGCTTGAGAGGTGGGCCCAAGCCAACCTCATGAAGTTCAACAAGGCCAAGTGCAAGGTCCTGCACCTGGGTGGAAGCAATCCCAAGCACAGACACAGGCTGGGTGGAGAGTGGCTTGAGTGCAGCTCCGTAGAGAAAGACTTGGGGGTGTCAGTTGATGACAAACTCAACATGAGCCAGCAGTGTGCACTCGCAGCCAAGAAGGCACCAACCAAATCCTGGGTTGCATCAAGAGGAGTGTGACCAGCAGGTCAAGAGAGGTGATTTTACCCCTCTACTCGGCACTGGTGAGACCCCACCTGGAGTTACTGTGTCCAGTTCTGGAGCCCTCAACACAGGAAGGACATTGAGCTGTTGGAGAGGGTCCAGAGAAGGGCCACGAAGATGATCAAAGGGTTGGAGCAACTGCCCTATGAGGACAGGCTGAAGGAGTTGGGGTTGTTCAGCCTGGAGAAGAGAAGGCTCAGAGGGGACCTCAGAGTAACTTCTCAGTACCTGAGGGGGTCCTACAGAAAGGCAGGGGAAGGAATTTTTAACATAATATCGGATGGGAGGACTAGAAACAATGGATATAAATTAGAGGGAGATAGATTTAGACTTGACATAAGAAAGAAATTCTTTACAGTGAGGGTGGTGAAATACTGGAACAGGTTGCCCAGAGAGGTTGTGGATGCCCCCTCTCTGGAGGTGTTCAAGACCAGGCTGGACAGGGCACTGAGCAGCCTGATGTAGTGGGAGGTGTCCCTGCCTATGGCAGGGGGGTTGGAACTCAATGATCTTTGAGGTCCCTTCCAACCCAAACTATTCTATGATTCTATGACTTGGAGAACCTTGGGCTGGAAAAGATGCACAAATGCACTTAGTGCTACTTATCACTTGCTCATCTCATGTTTCATATTAACAACCAACTCAACTCCACATCCATTCAGGTGATGAATGAGGATGGGATGGCTGGAAACATGCCCTCAGGCCAAACTGCAACCTAGGGGCAGCTCACAGGAGGACAATCACCTCTGACAGTGGGGAAGACCTTCATTCTGCCCTCCTCACTGTGTGCCACTGTCCCGCCTCCCCCCCCTGGAGCACCCCAGCTGCATCAGGGCAGCAAAGAAGCTGGGGGTCCCACTGCTATCCAGGATAAATGGTCCCTACAAACCAGTTTGCAGCCACAGGACTGCTCTCACCAGGGAGAAAAAGCCACCTGTGAAGTTCCCAGCCTGCCTGCTGGCTCAGGGTGACAGCAAAGGGTTGTTTCTGAGTAACACTGACATTAAGGCTGAAAAACAAGAGAGAACAGGGACAAGAGGAGCTTACAAATGGACCCTGAGCTCTCTTGCCAAGCATTTATTGTTGCTTAGCCTTTACCAGCAGCCAGCCATTATCTCAAACAGCCCTGAGGGGGAAAAGAAGAATTTTAACTTGGGCAAAAATAACCAGCAAGTGGCTCCATGGCCCCAGAAAGGCAAAGGGGCAGGAGAGGCCAGGTGGAAGCAGCACATGCTGCTGCAGCACTTAGTGGGGCTTTGGGGGGGGGGAACCCAATCCAGAATGACTGTCCCATGGAGAAAGACCTCCTCGAGATGCCTGTCTGCCCTCCTGCTGCCTCATGGAAGGCAGAATATTTTAAGGCTTCCTGGAAGGCGGAGTATTTTAAGGACAGGATGTCTGCACTTCAGCGCCTGGTGTCCTGGAGCATCTGTGCTCCTTAGTCTGGCTTTGCAGCTGCCTCTGCCCCTTCAGCTGGCTCAAAAACACTGGCTTTTCATGTTGTTCCCAGCTCTAAGGGAGAAGATTTAGAGGAAGGAACTTCAGGAAAGGAAACAGAAACCCTGGGAGGAAACCAAACCCTCAGGCACTCTGGTGTGGGAGGGTGACTTAAGCACTGGGTGGTTTAATCACTGGGTGACTTAACCACAAGTGATTCAAACCTCAGAGTGACTGGATGGCAGAGATTTGGCCAGTTCTGCCTCCTGCCTAGAAGTGAAGGAGAAGCCCTGGCATGGGGGAAAAATGCAGGCAAGGAATCATCAGCCCTTGATTGGGGGGGGGCAGCCATCACTCATGGAGCAGAGCAGCAGCAGAGGAATTTCTACCTCCCAGGTGTCCTCTGATCAGTGTAGATTCAAGCATTGGCTTGATGCCATGTGGTGTAAGACCTCACTGACCACTCTGTGTAGGAGGAGGAAAGCAAAAGGCATCACCTGTGTCACTGTCACAGCATCCCACCTGCCACCTCGGAGCTCAAACAGGTGCCCAGCAGGTGTCAGGAAGAGATGAGGAGCATTTGAGAAAAAAAAAGACATTCCCCAAGGATGGGCAGTACAGAATTCGGTGGGCAGTTAGCACTCATCAAAGCCTTCTCCAATCAATTACAGGAGAGGAGAGAGAGGAGACATGAAAAGGCAATGCTAGGGGACAAAGATTCTACTATATGTGCAGCCAGCACAGCAAGGGATTGGCATGGGAAAGAGAAGGATGGAGTGCAAAGAGAAGGATGGAGTGGAAAGAGCCATCCTTCCCCTGAGGCTGCAGCAGGGAAAACCCTTATCTAGTGAATGGGTCTGGTTTAAACTGACCCCTCGGGCAGACTGAAGCCGTGGGAGAGGTTAGAACTGCTTGAGACTTGTGGACTGGGGGGGAGATTGGCTGAAACAGGCCCCGGGGTTACATGGAAGTGGGTGCTTAACCTAGATGAGACCCTCTCAGCATTCTCATCCTGGGGATGAGTCAGAAAAACAGCTTTATGTGAGTGAAAGGAGACTGGATACAGAGGGGAGGAGTGATGATAACCACATGCAATCCCAGAGGCATAATTTTTCAGAGTAAAGACACTTTTTTTCTTTGCTTTTTTCCCTTGATTGTAAACAACTCCCTTGCCTAAGACCTTCACCCCCTTCCCTGGCCACAGCAACTGCGTCCCCACTCCTCCTGGTGTCTGCCGAGTGGCGAGGTTCAGCTGTAGCAGCTTTCCAAGAAAGCAACACCAAAAACATCCCTCCTCCCCTACATTCCTTCTCTCCCAACAGCTCAGAGGAAACATCTCAAGCATTCTGCACAGGGGTTTATGGCTTTGCTGTCACTTCTATTTTTAAATCAAGAGAAAAAAAAAGAGAGAAAAAAAAAGACTTGGAGGTATTTATAAACAAAGGCTGGATGAAAAACAGCAGAGTGCTGTGCAGGGAGATAACTTTTATACACAGCTATGGAGACTGTGGGTGCATAGGAACACCCCTCCCTTGCTCACCACTTCCACATGGCACTGCCATGAGTTGGAACAAACTATTCTGAAATGACCCCAAAGCAAAACCTAGTGATTACAGCTGCAAAAAGCCAGTGGCAGCCACTAGGGCAAACCAAACCTTGGTGAGCTTGCAGCTCAGTTGGAATGAGCAGGGGACACATGCTGGAATCTGTGAGATTTGTTGGGGATAATGAGTCAGGCATTTGCTATATTCCTGTCCCAGTCTGTAGCCATAAGTAAATCCCCCAGGCTTCCTACCTCCTTGCCACACAGCAGACATCTCATTTACTGTGACCTCGCGGAGCCAAGCAGTCTATAAAACATCTCAAGACTGTTTTTTTTCATAGAACACAGCTGCATCTCCAGCCAGATAACATTCTGGGGACATAATTTGAGTGCAAGAGGTACCCCTGTCTGCAGCATGCCTGGTGCTGATGGCCAACCAGGTTCTCCACTGCCTGAATCATAGAATCATAGAATAGTTTGGGTTGGAAGGGACCTTAAAGATCATCGAGTTCCAACCCCCCTGCCATAGGCAGGGACACCTCCCACTAGACCAGGCTGCCCAGTGCCCTGTCCAGCCACCANATATTATGTTAAAAAGTCCTTCCCCTGCCTTTCTGTAGGACCCCCTCAGGTACTGAGAAGTTCCTCTGAGGTCCCCTCTGAGCCTTCTCTTCTCCAGGCTGAACAACCCCAACTCCTTCAGCCTGTCCTCATAGGGCAGTTGCTCCAACCCTTTGATCATCTTCGTGGCCCTTCTTTGGACCCTCTCCAATAGCTCAATGTCCTTCCTGTGTTGAGGGCTCCTGACCCCCCCCTCCTCTGTGGGGCAACACAGACAACAATGATTTTACACCAGCAAACTGAAGTAATTTAGAAGCCACTCCAGATACATAGGTCCCACAATCATCTCATCTAATGGTGTACATCTGAGGTGACTGTATGAGAGAGCAAGTGCCATGATTTTCCCACATGCAAAGGAGACCAACCATTTGCTGAAGCCAGGATCATGGCTTGGAGCATCTCCGTGTCAAACTGGTTGTTGGGCCAGGCTCCACCTTCTTCTCCATTCTGGGAGCTAAAGGAAGAGAAAAGAAACAGCTTATTATTGCAGCACCATGAGGAAGAGTTGGCATATGAGAGAGGCAAGGCTGTGGGGTTGTCTGCCTGCAGAGAGAGAAGTTTGCAGGCTTAAAATCCTTCTATTAAATAACACTCAAGATTCAAAATGCTTTCAGAGCCTCTACAGACTTTTGAAGAATATACACCAGTACCAAAAGGACTCGAGGAGGACTCAGTGGTGCTTGCATCAGCACCAAACTCCTGCTGACTTCAGAGACAGGCAGCCATCACCTTAAAATCCTCACAGGTGCCTTCCCACCAATACAGCATTGCATAAAAATGCTGATCCAAAAGTCCCAGAGCTGCAAACACCCTGTAACAATCCTCTGGGTGGTCCTTTCAAGCTACTTCAGGTAACAGCTCTCCTCTGCAGCTTCATCTGGGAGGCTGACAGTGAGAAAGCTCCTCAGCACAATGGTATTTGGGACTTCACAGAGTCAGCTGCCCAGCACCATGAGACCTACTTTGACAGGAGGCCAAGAGCAGCCAACAACTCTACAGAGCTGGCAGAAAATGGTCCTAGAGAAGCTGAATCTATGGGGAGAAGAGAGAAGGAAGATGAGTGCTCACCTTTGTTCCCTCAGACTGAGGGCTGAGGACCACACATCTGCCTGGGGAAGCTCCCAGGCTTTGATAGAGGGAGGTTTGTGATGGAGAGTACAATCAGCACTCTGTGTGCAGCCCAACAGGCCTGGCTTTCACATTTACCAGGTGCCAGCCATGCTCACACACTGCTCACTGCTGGTGGCACTTCCTCTCCTCATCAGAGCTCTGCTTCTAGAGCAAACTCCCCCCTCACTGCTTCCAGCAGAGACCTGAACATTCCACCAGTGGAATCATCTACTTTGACCCTAAGTGACCACATTTTGACTGTGAGATGTCTTCATCTCTCTGGCTTCCTATTCCAGTATTTTCCCACCCTTGGGTGAAAAATCCTTCCTAACTTCTACTCCAAATTTGTCTTGTTGCCCACTGTCCCACGTGGACCAATGAAAAGAGCAATGAGACCCCTCTCCCAGCTTTCATGCCTCCAAGGTGAAGTTGTACTGTCAGCCTGTCCTCTCTTGCTTCATGCTCCAGAACTCTGATCATTTTGGTGGCTTCCATATGGCCATGTCTTTGTTGAGCTGCAAACTGGGCAAAGAGTTCTAGGTTTGGCCTCACAAGTGTCTTCTCTTGACCTGCTGTCTACAACCTAACCAGTAAAACCCAGTATACAGCCAGGATCCATCACAGCAAGGGTGAGTAGGTGACCCATTTTCAACCTTATGGCCTTCAGGTCTGAAAATCTACTGCACTCAGCATCCCCAAATTTTCCTCAGGCAGGCTCAAAGCCTATTCCCCACGATGCCACATAGAAAAGCTATCTTCAAAATGCCTTAGGCTTGCAAAAAAAATATGCTACTGAGCTCGTATCTCTAAGCAGGAAATTCAAGTCCCTCAATTAACTTGCAGTGCAATCATCCAGAATTCAAAGGCACAGGGAAAAAATTGAGTGCTGTCATCCAAAAACACCCCAAAATAACTCCTTGCATTGGAAAAAAAGGCAGGCAGCTGATGAGCAGACCTGGCTGTTGGCCATGGTTAGAGGATGGGATTGTGAATCAGAGCTGTGAGTCACCAATTCAATGGAGAGCAGCCTGCCTTGCCCTGTTCCCCCTTCTCTCAGACCCCACTTGCATCAATGTTCCCCTCTCTGCTGCAGCCTTGGATCCTGGGAGGGAGGGAGGGAGGTTGCCTGGAATGAGAGGAGTGGTTCCCATGGAAATGATTCCAAGGACTTACTGCTTTTAATACAAAAGCCATTGACTCAATAGATTTTGGGTTATCCCCTCTAGGATAGATTTTTTTTCTCTATATTCAATTCTACTCCACACTTCAAAGCTAAGAAAAAAAAAGCTGGCTTTCATTTCCATTTTGGGGAACATTTCCAGAAAAGCTAGGATTGGAGGTAAGGAAGCAAATCCACATTTGAGACCAACCCAGGGACATGGCATCTTTGGGGGCTCAGGGATGAGGCTGTGACAGCTACAGCCAGTGGCTGCCAATGCTTTCATTAAACCTGAGCTACATTGAAAACAGGAAAATGCTGAGATGAAAGGTTTGCTCTGCACAGAATTCATTTCCTTGCAGGGTTGCTATGGAGCTTGTCACTATGGCAGCTGAAGGCCTTGCAAACGTTTATCTGCACAGCTGCCCAGTGGATTCCTGAAAAAAAGATTGTTTTCCTTGCTCCACAGCTGGGAACATGAGCCTTAGCAGCACCACAACAAAGTGCAGAAGATGATTCAGGCAGGAGCAGTGCTGGGGCTGGAGAGGACAGCCCAGCACCATACAAATAAGAATAAGGCACCCCAAGATTGCCTGGAGGGGACTTTTTCCCAGGATATCCTCATCCCCCTCTCTTTTGGGTTTTTCTGGCTCCTATGGCCAGCAGCACTTCCCTCTTCCATAGGCTGCTTCCAGGCTTCCCTGCACTGGGAAAGAGGATGTGGCTGGGGTTTGTTCTCCTCCCCCCTTCATTCACTTGCTCCCCAGCTCTGCTGCTGCTCCCACTCCAGGACCACAGAAGATTTTCAAGTCCCTTCTTCCAGCTCCTTTCCCTTTCTTGCTCTCTGTGTCTTACTCTCCCCCCTGCTCTGCTGTTTCCTCTCTCTCAGCTTCCTCCAACATTCCCCATCCCCCTCCACCTCCTACACACAGATGGAACCAGCAGAGGAAGTAAAATCTCAGGCTGTGCTTTTCTTGGCTGGTAAAGTGACAAGCAAAAAGGCACGGATCCATCTCTGAGCTGCTGAATCTCCATCACCCTCAAGGTGAGCTGGGGATCAGAGATGCCAACCCCAGGTCCAACCACCCACAACAGCCTCCCCCTGCCCAGCTTCCCATCCTCCCCCAGGCTGAAAAATGAATTCAGCTCCAAAATTACTACAATTTCCTGTCTTTCTCCCTTCCTTAACAAAGGATGTTGCTGGCCCTTCCCCAAGGGTCTCCAAGCTCCACACATTCCCTGCTGCTGCTGTAATGCAACTGGAGGGCTGGAAAGGACCTGGGAAAGGTCCAGATGACTTTGCAAAGATGGAATTGGAAATTGTTAGCAGGCAAACAGGGGGAAAAAACACTGTTGAGTTTTTATTTCCAGCCAGTGGAAGCTGTTGAATTACTGCTCTACCAGGCAGAGGTAGAACAAAAGGCCACCATGGACTTTAAAAAGGGACCAGAAGCAGTGTCCTCCTCCCTCTTGGGGACTCTCACAGTCCTGATGCTGAGATCAGTATTATTTCACCCAGCCCATACTGCTGCTATCTATGCCCTAAACATGCAGGGAAGGATATTTTGAGAAATTCTCTGGAAAGGTTATTGTGCCTCTTTGATCCACAGCATGTTGTCAGCTGCAGACAGAAAAATTAAACTAATACAGATAGCACCTGCTAAATCACCTAAAAATAGCATTTCTCTACATAACACTGTGATAATGCAATTACTGATATTCTGAGAGCTTCCCACAATGAGAAGTGTGTCCAATTGCTAGGATATTTCCCTTTTTTCTATAAAAAGTCCCCAGCTTTTGTCCTGCCTGGCAAGATCTGGGTGGCCAAGGCTCAGACAGGGCTGCCATGATTCTGTTTAATGGGCAACTAAAGAAACATAGCTGCTGGCCACATCCAGCCACAGATGGAGAGCCTGGCTAAAAGACACAAGCAAGGATTAGTGAAAATAAATGGTGGGGAGGAGGAGAGGAGTGGGGTGTGAAATATTACTCTATATCTTCTTTGATTTCCCCTCCAACACCTGGAATTGCCAGGGATTCACATCCTGCTCCCCACCTGCCACAGTCCTGCCCAGGATCTCCTCCTTGTCTATTCTCATGGCCTGAGATTGTCCCCACTTCTCCCACAAGTTGTCCAGGACACTGTGGCTGCTCCCTTTCAGGATGTCTCACCCTCCTGTGTCCACCTATGAGCAACACAGAACCCTCCCCTCTTCTCCAAGAGGGAAATCCCAATTTGAACCTGGTGTTTTCCCAACTAAACCTTCACCCAGAGATCCAAACAAAGAGGTGCCAGCCAGGAAAATCCTAGGAATGTGTAGGACACAAGTGCAATCCCTGTTCCTTTGATTATTAGTAAAAAAAGCAGCAAGATGAACTCCTCATACCAGTCCCAGTTGCTGTGTTCTCCCAGATAACACCACACCCTCCAGGAAAACCCCATGGTGACTGTCTCACAGGGATGTCCTGTAACAGTGCTGGACAATTCATATAATCTCCACTACAGCCACTGATCCACTGATCTGATTTGTCTAGGAATGACATCTGCTGCTGCTGGGTATCATTCTGGATTCATTTAAATTTGCCCAGAGACAGCACTGTTGTTGGGGTCTTTTAAAAAAAAAAAAAATTAAGGTT